>CAWUFW010013237.1:0-488430 GCA_963921515.1 Calotriton arnoldi
GTGGAGTTTGTGTTAGGGGTGTGTATGAGAAACGCTGCTGGTAACTATGGTCAGGGCTGTGAGTCCTCCTTCCCACCCAGCCAGATATCCCACCATGGAACGTGCTTCCATTGCAGGGAGTGCAAGTTGTCTTTCAGGATGTCAGTCAGTGGTGTCCTGCTGTTGGTTGGTGCACAGTTGCCAGCAGGGCCTTGTGCTCCCCACAGCAGTACCCAGTGTCAGCCATCTTGTCAGTTCTTTTCCACTCCCTGTGATGTGCGCATGGTTCAGGGTGGTGTTGATGGGACAGTTGTGGGGGTGACCAATATCTGTGACTACCACTCCCATCATGCTAGTGCCTCCACCCCACTTCCCAGCATGCCCATACTTACTTGCTTTTGGGTGGACTTCACTGTGTGTGAGTGTGAGAGCAATGGCAAGATGGCTGACAGTGGTGTCCTGCTGTTGGTTGATGTCCAGTTCCCAGCAGGGCCTTGTGCTCCCCACAGCAGTACCCAGTGTCAGCCATCTTGTCAGTTCTTTTCCACTCCCTGTGATGTGCGCATGGTTCAGGGTGGTGTTGATGGGACAGTTGTGGGGGTGACCAATATCTGTGACTACCACTCCCATCATGCTATTGCCTCCACCCCACTTCCCAGCATGCCCATGCTTCCTTCCTTTTGACTCTGCTTCCCTGTGGGGTTGTGTGCCTGTGCTGACAAGATGGCTGACAGTGTTATCCTGGGGTTAATTTTGCTACAAGTCCCATGTGTGTCCCTGTGCTTCACACTGCATGACCCAGGGTTGTGGTTCTTTGTGGGATATTTGATTAGAGTGTGAGGCAATGCATACTCCCAGGTGAGTTGTGTGGAGTTTGTGTTAGGGGTGTGTGTGGAGCTGCTGGTAACTGCTGTCAGTCCTCCTTCCCACCCAGCCAGATTCTCCACCATGGAACGTGCTTCCGTTGCAGGGAGTGCAAGTTGTCTTTCAGGATGTCAGTCAGTGGTGTCCTGCTGTTGGTTGGTGCACAGTTCCCAGCAGGGCCTTGTGCTCCCCACAGCAGTACCCAGTGTCAGCCATCTTGTCAGTTCTTTTCCACTCCCTGTGATGTGCGCATGGTTCAGGGTGGTGTTGATGGGACAGTTGTGGGGTTGACCAATATCTGTGACTACCACTCCCATCATGCTATTGCCTCCACCCCACTTCCCAGCATGCCCATACTTACTTGCTTTTGGGTGGACTTCACTGTGTGTGAGTGTGAAAGCAATGGCAAGATGGCTGACAGTGGTGTCCTGCTGTTGGTTGGTGCCCAGTTCCCAGCAGGGCCATGTGCTCCCCACAACTGAGCACCAGTGTCAGCCATCTTTGAAGTGGCTTTTGACTCCCTGTGAGGTGTGCATGCTTGGGTGTGAGCTTGCTGGGCCATGTGGGTGGGGGATGTTGGGCTGTGACCACCACTCCCATCATGCAATTGCCTCCACCCCCTTCCCAGCATGCCCATGCTTCCTTCCTTTTGACTCTGCTTCCCTGTGGAGTTGTGTGCCTGTGCTGACAAGATGGCTGACAGTGTTATCCTGGGGTTAGTTTTGCTACAAGTCCCATGTGTGTCCCTGTGCTTCACACAGCATGACCCAGGGTTGTGGTTCTTTGTGGGATATTTGATTTGAGTGTGAGGCAATGCATTCTCCCAGGTGAGTTGTGTGGAGTTTGTGTTAGGGGTGTGTGTGAGAAACGCTGCTGGTAACTATGGTCAGGGCTGTGAGTCCTCCTTCCCACCCAGCCAGATATCCCACCATGGAACGTGCTTCCATTGCAGGGAGTGCAAGTTGTCTTTCAGGATGTCAGTCAGTGGTGTCCTGCTGTTGGTTGGTGCACAGTTGCCAGCAGGGCCTTGTGCTCCCCACAGCAGTACCCAGTGTCAGCCATCTTGTCAGTTCCTTTCCACTCCCTGTGATGTGCGCATGGTTCAGGGTGGTGTTGATGGGACAGTTGTGGGGGTGACCAATATCTGTGACTACCACTCCCATCATGCTATTGCCTCCACCCCACTTCCCAGCATGCCCATACTTACTTGCTTTTGGGTGGACTTCACTGTGTGTGAGTGTGAGAGCAATGGCAAGATGGCTGACAGTGGTGTCCTGCTGTTGGTTGATGTCCAGTTCCCAGCAGGGCCTTGTGCTCCCCACAGCAGTACCCAGTGTCAGCCATCTTGTCAGTTCTTTTCCACTCCCTGTGATGTGCGCATGGTTCAGGGTGGTGTTGATGGGACTGTTGTGGGGGTGACCAATATCTGTGACTACCACTCCCATCATGCTATTGCCTCCACCCCACTTCCCAGCATGCCCATGCTTCCTTCCTTTTGACTCTGCTTCCCTGTGGGGTTGTGTGCCTGTGCTGACAAGATGGCTGACAGTGTTATCCTGGAGTTAATTTTGCTACAAGTCCCATGTGTGTCCCTGTGCTTCACACTGCATGACCCAGGGTTGTGGTTCTTTGTGGGATATTTGATTAGAGTGTGAGGCAATGCATACTCCCAGGTGAGTTGTGTGGAGTTTGTGTTAGGGGTGTGTGTGGAGCTGCTGGTAACTGCTGTCAGTCCTCCTTCCCACCCAGCCAGATTCTCCACCATGGAACGTGCTTCCGCTGCAGGGAGTGCAAGTTGTCTTTCAGGATGTCAGTCAGTGGTATCCTGCTGTTGGTTGGTGCACAGTTGCCAGCAGGTCCTTGTGCTCCCCACAGCAGTAGCCAGTGTCAGCCATCTTGTCAGTTGTTTTCCACTCCCTGTGATGTGAGCATGGTTCATGGTGGTGTTGATGTGCGCATTGTGAGGGTGGGCAATATCTGTGACTACGACTCCCATGATGCTATTGGCTACACTGACTTGCCCAGCGTACACAGGATTCCTTCCTTTCAGCGGGCTTCACTGTGAGGTGGTGTTGTAGTGGTGGCTACATGTCTGGATGTGTTTGTTAGTTATATTTGTGCCACTGCCTAGCTGTAGTTGTAGTTGTGTTTGTACATGTGATGACACAGTTACATATCACTATGAGATGGCATGTGTTGTGTTTATCTGACTGACATACACATTTTGGGATGATTCTGTTCTGGTTGGTGTGTATTTGCTTAGGGTGCATGGTTTGACTCTCCCCTTGACAGTGATGTGTGTGTATTGTCGCACAATATTGTGTACATTTGTTGTGTACTCACCAGGCTCTGGGATGTTTTCTAGTCCATAGACGCTCACTGGTGGTAGGATGGCCCGCACCTTCTCCTCCCAGGGCCTGAGGTATACTGGTTTGGCAGGAGGGCCACTGCCGGTGTGTTGGCTCAAGAGGTAGTCCTTCTTCAACAGCTCCCTGACCCTCCTGCGCACGTCATACCACCTGTTCTGGATGTCTACCTTTGTGCGCAAACATGGTGATTGTGCATTCACCCTGTCGACGATCCTCTCCCACATCTTGGTTTTCTGCGACATGGGTGTCTGTTGGACCAGTGTACCAAACAGCTGTGGCTCTACCCTGAGGATCTCATCTACCAGGACTTCCAATTCACTATCTAGGAACTTATGATTCTTCTTTGGGGGCATGGTGATGGGTGGTGATGGTGAGTGATGTGTGTGTTGGTGTGCAGGTGAGGGTGTGTGAGTGTGTGTTTTGCTGGGTGTATGTGAGGGTGCTATTTGTTGAGGTGCTGATGGCGTGTGGCTTGTGTGATGGATGAGCTGTGGGTGGGTGTGTGGTTGCTGTCTGTTGAGTGCTGGCAGGTAATTTGAATTTGCAAAGGATCATGGTAGGGATTTGTGTCCTTTATATGGGTGGAGTTGTGGGTGTGTCTTTGTTCCCTGTTCCCCCCAGTATTTATTGCCTTTGTCATTGCTTGTTTGGCCTTTTTTTGTGTGTTTTTCCCTTTGTACTTTTTGTGCATGTAGGAGACGTTCTTGTGACCGAGTCGGACCCTGCAGTTGTCTCGTACGAGCTTGTCCGAGTCGTTCACGCTGTGTTTGTGCTGTTTTCTATGCTGCGTACGCGTCGATCGCGGTGTATTGGGTTGCTTCGGCTCGCAGTTTTGTATGCGTGTCGGTCGTACGGCTTGGCCTCCATGCGACTCGGTCGTGTTTTCCACGCGTTGCATCGTACTTGGCGGGTAGGAGTTCGCGGGTACGTTTCGTTCGGGATTCTTCCTGGTGCGTGTCGGTCGGTTCGATTCGCGTGGTTTTCCGGCCGGATGGCTGTTTTCCGCGCGGCTCGGTCGTTCGGCTTGTGTTCCGTACGAGTCGGTCGGATTTTGCACGCTTCTCATCGTACTTTGCGGGTCGGGCTGCACCGGTACGTGTCGGTCGGAAAGAATTCCGGCTCCGAGTCGGTCGGTACGTTTTCCGGCCCGAATCGGAATCGGCCCCAAAGTGTGGTCTAAACAATATGGGTAGCTTTTTTTGCAAGGGCTTTGATTAACAAATAATATTGTGTTTCATCATCTCCATGTACCGCGGTATGCCGCAAAGGTACAGCAGTATACCGCGGCCCAATATATCACTGAGATTTTGTCCCTTATCACTTATAAACAATTGAACAAATTCTGATCAAATAACAAAAAAAGGACCCTTTCCACACCATAATCGATATCCCTGCCAAATTTCATGTAAATACGTTCATCCATTTGGTTGATACGTCTGTTTAAAAAGTCAATGGAAATGCACTGGTGGAAAAACGTGTTTTGGGACCCCTTTCTATTTTTCCTTTGCAGCCTCTTAACTATTCCTCATGAAACTTTGCATCATCAGCAATGTATCAAAAAGAATAGATCTGCAAAATTCCTGGCGATTCATCAAACGGTGACAAAGTTATTAGCAAGTACAAATCTGAGGAATTTGTATCTCTCAGAATCCTAACTATATCTACAGAGTGGGCACTGCCACTCTGTAATTAAGACGTAGTTATAATGTTGCTGATAATCAAACATAGGGACAGAGATACAGACACAGGTACAAACACTCCAACAGACAATACAAGAAAATGCAATCAGTGGGTAGCAGTAAAGGGGGCACACACACATCTGTGGAATGACAAAAGAAGCCTCATCTGTCACTGCAATAGACTTTGTCACTCAAGCAGTGGGTGAAAATGTTCTTGCTTCACTGAAGACAGAACAAAAAAAGACACAATTTACATATAATCTATCAGCAGCAGCAATAGCCATTCTGCGGTATGGTTGCCAAAGCAGCACACAGCAATCAGAGAACAAATTAAACAAGAGCAGACAATGTCAATATGTAGTAAGCATTATGAAGCCGTTTCATGATTAAATGTTGTAAGATTTAGGGTGGCAGAATGATTGGTGTATTTGTTCTGAATGCCTTAATTGGTTGGCATTAATTTATAAATATATGTGTGTCGCCTTTTAGTGCAGCAAATGTTGTACTTTTAAAATCCACATTTCCACATATCATTCCTGCAAATTATTTTCTCTTTAAGTAGATTTTCATCGAATGGGAATCCTACAGGTAGATATACTACAGTGCTACACGGGCGCTCACATGGTGACACACAGCGCAAAGTGTAACATTTAATTACTGTAAATATTAAGGGCCCTGTAGCATGAACAAAAGTGCATTTAGTGACATAAAAACCCTTGCAAACGTTAGTAAATATGCCCCTTAGTTTTATTCTCATTTCCTTTCATCCATCGAATTCCTCTCTAAATGCCGCATTCCGAGTTCCTCTAATTCCTCTTTAAGGGCCTCATTCCTCTTTATCTCTGCTGGGTTATACAGGGCCATTCCATTGTAAAATAATGGGGATTATCAGTACTTTTTCCCTGGAATGGGGAATAACATGTGGATCTGCTGATACTGCTTCCAATTACATGTATCTTCCCCCTTCTGGAAGAAATAACGGGACCAAAATCTGAAAACATTTACCACCTGTTGGTTGTATGGCCTTTTTTTCTCAGCTATGGGTATGTTTTCTAGGGGTAGGGGACAGAGGGAGGGCAGAGATCCTTTCACTTCATCTAGGGCAGGCTTTTTAAAAACTTTTTTCACTTACCCCAGCTGACTTATGAGGGCAGGAAGGGCCAGGCACAGCAGCTGCCCACAGCCCCTGCAGGTTCTCAGAGGTCTCTAGGTCCGTTGTATCCGGGCCCAGAATTTTTGTTCCAGAGTTTGGGGATCCAATACTTTCGGCCCCAGAGGTACTGGAGAACTTGTAGTTGACTGGATTAATGCCTCTCTACGCAACTCTTAATGAGGGCCTCAGAATCACGGTACATTTGGATAACAAGACTCTCAAACCACAACTTCAACACTGATCTTTGTTTGATCAGAATAAACTTTGTAAGGCAAAGAATAAATGAGCATTCTAATTGCTATCAAGGTGACTTATTAGATGAACCATGCAGACAGCAGATTAAAATATCCCTCGCCTCCACCAACAGAATGTGGTTCAGAGCACGGGGAATGGAGAAAGTAGTCCAAGAAAGCCATTCTATGGTTCTTGAGAAACATTTGACCCTCCGACTGGTGGTTTATTGCGCCATCACAACTATTCAGTTGCATCTTTGGACCATAATACAGAGTTAGCCATTCATGCCATGCCAGTGAAAATATATGTGACCCAATAAAACATGTTAACATGTTCTTGAGAAAAAGTATACTATTAAAAACAAATTTACTACAGTGCAAAATGTCCTATTTCATACTTTTAGCATTGAACCATAAAGGCTATATTTATCCTTCTTTACTACTTTCTGTGGTCTGCTGTGGCTTAAATACCTCATAAATAACTTTTACACACAACATGTCAGTAGGTATAAAGCACATAAGAAGATTCAGCGAGTACTATAGTATGCATTACTAATGTTAAGGAATGAGCGAGTGATCATGGGCGACTGTAAGATTTGCATCTCATGAGTCATTACGTTTTCTTGCAACTTGCATGCTGGCACTGCAGATTGTCAAGTCGGCCTTAACTATATTTTACTGATTGGCATTGCCAATTTGCTAGGCACAAAGTGGTTTTAGTCCTGAAGGATGTGAAGTCGGAGAGGGCATTTCCCGGTAGTCACACATTTGTTAAAGGTTATTGTCTCATCCTCATCCTTAATTCTGTGAGAAAGCGTGCATATCAGATGACGTCATATACGTCACGTACGCATCTACATATTATTAGCGAGACGTCGGAGGTTTACGTTAAGCAACAGGGAGTAGCGGTTAGGCAGAGTGATTACACTCAAGGTAAGCGGGAAACAGGTTGCGACGTTGTCGCGATGATAGTTCACTGTTTCCTTTGGATGAGCGGGCTCTTGACCGTTAGTATTTTTTATTCACAGAATATAACTCTATTTTGAACCTGGAACTGCATTCAGCCTTGTAGCCGGTAAGCAGAACACTGATAACAGCTAGATGTTGTAGAGTCATGGTTGCGTAGCTGAGCACATCATTTCGGTTTGTTTTTATTCACAGAGTACCTTCATTTTACCGAGTTGATTCTGACCCATTGGTTTTGAAGATAGTGCCACAGGTATTAACAGCCATTTTCACTTAAGAAGGACTTACCTTCGAATCTATTGAAACTGTCACGTTTTTCCATAGGTTTCTGACTTTACATTTATCTTTATTTTTATTTTGGAAGGTCAAATTTTATCACGACGATTCTTGGCTTGGTTTCTTTTGGATAGTTAGAGGTAGGACTTTCTTGGTTATGATTGTGTTTTGTGACGTGTACTTTACGCGTTTAGGAGCATGCGGCTCCTTTTCACTTGGGTCATGAGCATGTAGATTGTTGTTATCTAAGGTCACATCTCACCATATATTTTCAGGTGGTTGAGAACACTCTTTCTTTCTTTCTTTCCGTCTCTATTACATTACGGTCTTGGGATGTCAGTTTTTCAGCGTGTTTTAAACCCAGCGCTCTTCACCCTTTGGTTCACTTATTTTTTCTGATCTACTATGCACTGGTGATAGTAGTGGCAAGAACGGATTTTCAGTATTGCTGTATACTGTTAGAATATTGCTGATTTGTTAACTGTGATCGTTGATCTACTTTTCTTGTTCCAGTTGGTGGTTACAAGACAGAACTGAAGCACAAAATTTCAGTTTGAACACTACCATGCCCCTGACGAAGGGTTATACCCGAAATGCATTGGGTCTTGTTTATTCGTTTGTTTATGTGATTATTTGTCAATAGGGTACTGTGTATTCATTAACAGGCCCAATACATTGCGAATGGACTGTAAATATGGTAATTATATTTAGTGATTTTTGAAACTAAGATAATGCATATTGAAATGCAATTTAGAAAAATAAAAACAAACTACAATGTTATGAACTACATGCATAATTATGTGATTTGAAATCATTGAACTCTGAATTTTTTGAACGTTTGAATAATACAGTAGAAGCCCTAGGGACTTAGTAAAAAATAGTGCGCTGAGTGACCGGTACGGAGAGTCTCCATACCTCTTTTGCATTTGAGTATCACAGGTCTTTTTAGGCTGGACCCATAGCACACAGCAGCACACTCAGTATCACCAGAATACTTTGTTTACTTATTGTATAATAGGAGTGCAGGTTGGTACCATAATTTTTGTAACATTGTCTCATCCTCGCCAGCCTCATCCTGAGCTCCACTTTTAGCTGTCATGCCTGCCCCCAATTAAATGCTAGAGACAAGAATCACAAGCGCGCCAGATACCCGCAGGTCCAGAAGCACTTACCCGTTGTACCAAAAATTCCTGTTGTTCTATTTTTCATGTATTAAAGGCTGCACACAATTCAAGTATTTGGCTTGTCACTGTTTCTGCAACTCTTTGAGCATGAAGTCTTACCTTTCCTCTGGCTCTAGCACTCATGTCTTCTTCTTCCTCCCATCTTACCTTACAGGAAGAGATGTGGAGTTGTGTATGTGTACACACATATACACCTATACAAGTGGGCTATAGTCCTATGTTTTTCCTACAGGGTATCGGTTAGGATTTGGGTTTCTGGTTGGCAGAGGTATGCATTCTGTCAAGCAGGAACCACAATCCTAGTCAGGGTAAGTCAGAAACACACCCTAAATGAACCGGTGCTCACCCCCTGGTAGCGTGACACAGAGCAATCATGCTTAACTGAAGAGGCAATGTGTAAAGTATTTGTGCAACCCTTCAAACAGTAAAACTGTGAAAACACCACACAAAAAGATACCACGCCTAGTTAATATATAGAGCTTAATTTAATGAACAAAACAAGACCAAAACAACAAATATTCAATACGTAGAACCTGAGATATGAATGTTTAAAGAATAAAATGAAATGTAGCACCAACTGGGGCTGTCTGGAGCACGAGTCGGATACAGTGACCAGCCTTGGCTCACTGCAAAGTACCGTGGTTGCGTCATCGTAGAAGACTAAATACGGGGTGCAGGTGTGGCGATGCATCGTCATTGATCCACACAGGTCGGCCTTGCGTCGGTTACGGTCCGCGCAATGGCGATGATACGTTGAGAATGGAGTCAATGCGTCAGGCAGTCGGCGATGCATCAGAGTTGATTCTTGCATCAGCAGCTTTGCGTCCGCAGTGGAAGAGATGCACCGGTTCCGAGTCCTTGCGACAACAGCGATGTGTGGATTCTGCTGCAGCAGGACTTCAAATCCACTTCCGAGGGTACAGGACTGGGTTGGGCCCACTTGACAGGACAGACTCACAGATGGCAGAGTCCAGGTGCTGCAGCAGGTGAGTTGGAAGTCTTTTATGTCCCTGAGACTTCAATCAGGAGGCAAGCCAGCAAGCCCTTGGAGTCATTCTGGTTCTGGGTTCAAGTGATGTGGATCGAGTCCTTCTCACCTAGGCAATAAGGAAGCAGGTCGGCGCAGCAGAGCAGGAGTCAAGCAGAGTAGCCGTCCTGCAGAGTGGCAGTCACTTCAGCAGCACAGCAGACCTTCTTCCTGGCAGAGTAGTAAAAGGTCCAGAAGTGTACTGAAGTGGTGTTGTCTGAGGTCCATCACTTATACCCGGTTGAGCCTTTGAAGTGGGGGAGACTTCAAAGAGATGCCTTTGAAGTTCACAGAGTCCCTGCCCTTCCTAACATGGCTCAGACTCACTACAGGGGGATATCCCGCAGTTTGTGTGGGGACAGGGCACAGCCTTTTCAGGTGTAAGTGTGAGGCTTTGTCCAGCTCCTTCCTCCCATTCTGCCCAGGATGGCCCATCAGGAAGTGGATGGCCCATCAAGTCAACACCTAAGCTCCCTTTGTATGTTGCTGTCTAGATGGAAGACACAAAGCCCAGCTGTCACCACACCCAGACATGCAGTCAGAGACAGGCAGCAGGCACCAAATGGCTAAAGTAAGAAAATCATCCACAATAAGGAGCATAAGAGGGAATGATACAATCAGGTCGCCCTCCACTCAAAAAGCAAACAATATACTGAATAGACCTGACTGTTATGGACATACAACAACTTTCTTGGATCCTGGCGGGGGGATACTAATATCTCCGACCTGACACTGGCTTTCAATCAATGCCAGTTGCGTCCAGTCCTAGATGTCCAAAAAATGTTTTATTTTTATTTATTGTTTCTCAGTCCACCCCATTTGTACCCCCATTTAATAATGTGTACGAAAGAAAGAAAAATGTGTGAAAGGTCAGAAAGTACCTCACGTAAGCGTCACCAAAGGAGCTGTGGTAGTTACTCACCAGTTTGCTCACTTTTTTCATCATCGGTGACTTTCTTGACCATGAAAAAGATAAATCCAGTGTTAAATATATAATAAAAAGTGAAGAAAAAGAAATGTAAAAAATTGCACAAGAAGTGCTGGTGTCAAGCTAGACCCGTGGTATGAGAAAGAATAGCCACGTTTCTCCAAACTAAAATTGAGTTAAGACTCACATGCCCATGCTCCAATTTTTATTAATTGTTGTGAGCCCACTCAGGATTAAAAACAAACAGCATGTTTCAGACCACTTTAGGGTAGGCCAACATGTTTCATTGCCAAAAATACTTTACAGCAATTTCATCAGGGCTTGGGCCAATCTTCACCTCACTGGACTTCCAACTTAAGCCAAGGGTGACTGATAAACAAAAGAACAGACAAGTGGTACCAACCAGTCAGGACATCTTTCAAAAAGCCAATCAGCTTACTGATGCAAAAGGTAACATATAGAGAGTCATAATATATTTACCTGGTGGTTGCCCTTAAAATTCATACCGGCATCCCACCTTCTAGGGAGTGTCCTTCAATCGTAAGTTGCACATCCCCTGCAGGCACATGCAGTTGCCGCCTGTAAACCTGTGAATATACGCACATAAGTATCTCACTAGTTACATCCTCAAGTAAAATCCTCAAATAAAAAGGTTAAAATCTATACTTAAACACTGATATTCAGGTACGGATATTTGTTTGGGCCAGTTTGTAAGTGAAACGATAAACGCTACCACGCATTCACTCCCCTCCGTATGCACATTTGTATGAACCAATTTATAAACCAAACGATAAACGTTAACACACATCCGCTCTCCTCTATTTACATGAGGACAGCCATAACCCGTTTCACCATAATCGCCCACTCATCTTATTTTCGTTGGTGCGGACTCAAAAAGCCGGGCTCTCTCACCGCCCTTCAAATCCGCCAACACACTCAGCCGGTGTTTATCTCTTGTGGAGTAAAACATACGGGCTCTTCCACCGCCCATTCTGTCTGCATGCACACCCTTACCGCGTTCAGACGAGAGTCTGATTCTGCTTCACCTTAGCGCCCCATACGGTCGCACTCTACTTCAAGTGTGTGCACCGGAAACGTATCCAGAGCCCCGCCCCATGGCCTACTCCGATACGGTGCTAAAATCAGCGCCATCTTGAGATGGTTTTGTTCGTCCTGAAATCGTATTGAGAATATCACATAGAGTCAGCCTTTTTCATTGGAGATTGAACATAGTATACCAGAATCTTCCAAGTCTACAATATCTTACACACATGTGGGGGACGTCATGTCATACATATTTCATTACAAAAAAGTGAAATTCATCAATATAGATTTCGACAGGGGTGTTCATTACGAAAACATTTTTTTTCTAAAAAAGAGTTCTATTCATAAACACTATTCCTCTGTTATTAACGCAATAGAGCAGGGGATGAAATTGTTGAGAATTACTGTAGATTAAAAAGAGGTTCATTTTGTAGAGAATCTATTGAAAAGGGGTCACTTTGTGGAGAATCTATTTCCACAAAAATCCCCTAAGAAAGGGCGACCACCATCACTGATATCACTGGTGTTGACATTGAATTACTGCGTGGAAAATATAACAGAAATGAATCTCACTTTCCTCACAACGGCTTCCATTCATGAACCGCTGGGAAGCACTACATAAATTATCTGCTTATTTTATTCCATTCAATACAGTCATTGAGGCCCACTTGGTCAGCCTTCTCAGAGAATATCCACTGTGCCTCCTTCCTTGCCAGTGTTCCTTCCATATTACATGCTTCACCCATTACTCTTTCCAGCACCGTTCCGGGACTGGCTTATCCTCATTATTAATACAGCTCAGAGACTTAGCGAAGAGCTACTAAAGGAGATCTTAGAGCTCGAAGAGGCAATTAAAAGGGATACGACCATCATTGACACCAAGGAACAGTTGTCACGTATACAAGGTGACCTTGCTGATTACACAAATTACATGGTCCACCAGAAAATCAAGCGTCTGAAGCGAAATTTGGACCGGTTTGCCCATGAGTGGGCTTTCCCCTATGTGGAAGATAAATACTATCAGTCAGGCCCAGAACAGGTATATCAACCGAATTATCAAAGAGGAGGACGCCGCCAGGCTAGGATAACCCCACAGAATTGGACCTTTGATAATACCAGCAGCGAGGAAGAAGAGGCCAGTGAGCACCCCTCAACGTCTAACCAGAACAGAGTCAGATTTAACCCTCCGAATAGATCCAACGAAGATCTAGGGGCTTTGTTGAGGTCTTTTTTAGGCCAGAACCAGAGAGGCAACAGAGGGGGAGGGCAGAGAGGAAGAGGCAGGGCACGCCAAAACCAGGAACAAACGTGGCAGGTGTACTCACCCCGGATAACTCGCAGCAGGGGCAGGACACCCCTGTAAACGACATAGTGGTCAACTTGTCTGACCATCAACTTACATCGGGTGAGTTGCAGGTTTTGAATAAAGGCCTGGGTTATGTGCCAACACCTCGGCACGATACTTTTAAGTTCAGGATGGAGTTTCAGGAACTAATGAGAAAGATCAAACTTAAGAAGTTTTTTGCAAATAAGAGTCAAGATCCTCCTTCTCTGTTCACTACTAATCTACACCGCCCTTCACAGTTTTGTCCACTGAGCTCCTCTGTAGGGCCTGAAGTTCTGGTCTTTGAACAGCACGTGCTTCAAGATATCACCACTTTAGAGCAGTCGGAGAACCAGCACATGTTCAGGAATATGAGTCGGGATGACTGGCAAGCAATCAAATCTTTACAGGACAATGAGAAAATAACCATAAAACCGGCCGATAAAGGCGGTGCGGTGGTGGTGATGAACACCAGGGATTATGAGACTGAAGTCCTTAGATTGTTGGGGGTACGTGAGAATTATCAACCACTCACTAGGGACCCTGTCGGGGAATTGCAAGATCTTATTAAAGCCATGGTAACAAATGCCAAAGAGAAAAATTGGATCACCTATAAGGAAGCTGAGTTCCTAGTGAACCCTCAGCCTAGAACTCCGGCATTTTATATATTGCCGAAGATTCATAAGGCACAACATCCCCCGCCGGGTCGCGCGATAGTATCGGGGATTCAGTCAGTTCTTGAGCCCTTGTCCCAGTTTCCCGACTTCTTTTTGAGGGAGTCTGTTGTAACTCAACCTTCATATGTTCAGGATACAACTGACATTTTGAACATTCTAGATGAAGTGGAGTTTGACCCTGCACACCAGTTCTTGGTGACTATAGACATTGAATCTCTATATACCAGCATACCCCAGATACCACGCTGGTGGCAGCAGCGTGGGCTCTTGGGGTTCGAGATTGGTTTTATGACACACCACAATCTTTTGTGTTACAATGTGTGGAGATGGCCCTTACCAGAAACTATTTTGGTTATAAGAACCAATTGTTTTTACAAGTGTCCGGAACATCGATGGGGGCAACCTTTGCGCCTAGTCTGGCCTGTATTTATGTAGGCCAGTTCGAGGAAAATCACATCTATCATACTTCCAACCCCTTCCAGAGGAATATTTCCCTCTGGAGGAGGTTTATTGATGATGTGATTTACATTTGGACTGGACCAGTGGGAAGACTTTTGGATTTTTTGAAATGGCTTCATGAACGGGATGGTGTCTGAAGTTTACTACGACAATCAGTAAACAAGCTGCGGTGTATTTAGATCTGGACATCTTTGCAGCTAATAACAAACTGTATACAACTGTCCACCAAAAACCAACTGACAGGAATTCATTATTACATTACCGCTCCTTTCATCCGAGGGCACTACGGACAATCTTCCTGTGGGACAGTTTCTGCGGTACCGCAGGAACTGCATGTCAACGGACATTTATGTGGAGCAATCTGAGGACCTGGTCACTAAACTGGAACAAAGGGCCTACCCTTTGAAGGTGGTAAAAAAAGCCCGTAAGAGGGCACTCAACACCCCTTGTGAAGCATTATTGGAAAGAAATGTGAGACAGAGAGATGATTGCTTGCCAGTGGTTATGACTTTTGACCCGTTGTCGACTAGAATTCGACAAACCATCAGGAAAACATTGGTCATTGCTGAATATGAGGGATTTTAACATGCCGCCCCCTAGATTTGCGTTCAGGAAAGCATCCAACCTGAGAGATAGGTTGGTTCACACTCGTCCAGTCCAATGTAGAAGAGATTCCGCCATTCCATCTGGGCATTACCCTTGTGGTGGTTGCTCTGTGTGTGATTTGACAGAGAAAACAAAAAGTGTGCAGCTGCTGAATGGTAGGACATGGTATCTCAATAAATTCAGCAACTGCAACACTACTAATGTGATATACAGATTAACCTGTGTGTGTGGTTTTCACTACATTGGTTTAACTTCTCGCAAAATCAAAGTAAGGATTCAGGAACACATTAGTACACTGAAAGCAGGTAAATTGACCATGCGGCTAGTCCGCCATTTTCAAGAACAACAACATAACTTCAGGGATCTGAAGTGGACGGTGCTGGAAAGAGTAATGGGTGAAGCATGTAATATGGAAGGAACACTGGCAAGGAAGGAGGCACGGTGGATATTCTCTGAGAAGACTGACCAAGTGGGCCTCAATGACTGTATTGAATGGAATAAAATAAGCAGATAATTTATGTAGTGCTTCCCAGCGGTTCATGAATGGAAGCCGTTGTGTGAGGAAAGTGAGATTCATTTCTGTTATATTTTCGACGCAGTAATTCAATGTCAACACCAGTGATGTCAGTGATGGTGGTCGCCCTTTCTTAGGGGATTTTTTTCTCCACAAAGTGAACCTCTTTTCAATAGATTCTCTACAAAATGAACCTCTTTTTATTAATCTACAGTAATTCTCAACAATTTCATCTCCCTGCTCTATTGCGTTAATAACAGAGGAATAGTGTTTATGAATAGAACAACTCTTTTTAAAAAAAAAATGTTTTCGTAATGAACACCCCTGTCGAAATCTATATTGATGAATTTCACTTTTTTGTAATGAAATAATTATGACATGACGTCCCCCATATGTGTGTAAGATATTGTAGACTTGGAAGATTCTGGTATACTATGTTCAATCTCCAACGAAAAAGGCTGACTCTATGTGATATTCTCAATACGATTTCGGTACGAACAAAACCATCTGAAGATGGCGCTGATTTTATCACCGTATCGGAGTAGGCCATGGGGCGGGGCTCTGGATTAGTTTCCGGTGCACACTCTTGAAGTAGAGTGCGACAGTATGGGACGCTGAGGTGAAGCAGAATCAGACTCTCGTCTGAACGCGGTAAGGGTGTGCATGCAGACAGAATGGGCGGTGGAAGAGCCCATATGTTTTACCCCACAAGAGATAAACACGGGCTGAGTGTGTTGGCGGATTTGAAGGGTGGTGAGAGAGCCCAGCTTTTTGAGTCCGCACCAACGAAAATAAGATGAGTGGGTGATTATGGTGAAACGGGTAATTGCTGTCCTCATATAAATAGAGGAGAGCGGATGCGTGTTAACGTTTATCGTTTGGTTTATAAATTGGTTCATACAAATGTGCAAACGGAGGGGAGTGAATGCGTGGTAGCGTTTATCGCTTCACTTACAAACTGGCCCAGACAAATATACTTACCTGAATATCAGTGTGTAAGTATAGATTTTAACCTTTTTATTTGAGGATTTTACTTGAGGATGTAACTAGTGAGATACTTATGTGCGTATATTCACAGGTTTACGGGCGGCAACTGCATGTGCCTGCAGGGGATGTGCAACTTATGATTGAAGGACACTCCCTAGAAGGTGGGATGCCGGTATGAATTTTGAGGGCAACCACCTGGTAAATATATTATGACTCTTGTGCTATATATGTTACCTTTTGCATCAGTAAGCCGATTGGCTTTTTGAAAGATGTCCTGACTGGTTGATACCACTTGTCTGTTCTTTTGTTTATCAGTCACCCTTGGCTTAAGTTGGAAGTCCAGTGAGGGGAAGATTGGCCCGAGCCCTGATGAAATTGCCGTAAAGTATTTTTGGCAATGAAACATGTTGGCCTATCCTAAAGTGGTCTGAAACATGATGTTTGTTTTAAATCTTGAGTGGGCTCGCAACAATTAATAAAAATTGGAGAATCGGCATGTGAGTCTTAACTCAATTTCAGTTTGGAGAAACATGGCTATTCAAATCAAATCAAAATGAGCTTTATTCGATTTTAAACATTAAAATCATAAAAGCAGGCAATTAAAACATATCATCACACATCATAAAAATTACATTAAGACACGTTAGCTAAATAAAAATTCATAAAAAAATTCATTTAACAATAACTATTTTTTACATCCGGGGAATAAAATGTATTATGCTGTACTTAATATACATCATCTCATGTCTATGTTTCTCTCATATATTTTACATCTGGCATTCAAATATTTAGAGATTTTCTGGCTCTATATACACTTTTAAAAAACCTACCATAGATCCAATACAATAATAATTTCCCAACATCTGCAAATACAAAAAAGCAGGGCGACATTGTCTCCATCCCCCTGTTTTAATAACGGTAATATCCATCTTCGCCTTTCATCCTTGTAAAATTTGCAGAATAGGATTGCGTGAATAGTCGTTTGTGGTGAAATATTATCACAGGGACATCGACAAAGTTCCCTTGACCAATTGTTAATGTCTGGATGGCTAATCAAACGGTGGAAAGTCCCAAATCTAAAACGCGTTAACATATACCTATCATATCCCCCCAATATGCATGTCAAGTATGGTTGAATGTTATATGTTATAATAATTAATTGATGTTCAACCACCGTAGGTTTATTCATTTCCAGAGTTAACCTATTTTCTTCCAGGTGGGTCATACAAATTTTTTTAAGTTCCTTCCGGTTAATACAATTCATATTTTCAGAGAAATACTCTGGACGCCCGATATCCTGCATGAAATTTCTTACATACTTCAACCAGGGAATCTTGCTGGCGTTGTCTAATTTCATTGCATCAGTTATTATTTCCCTATTTAAACCAGTGCTAACAGAGGTCCAAATTCTGTGCCAGAGCAGCACCGGTTGCACCTTAATAAGATCAGAAATATATGTTACTCCTAATTCGCTATGGCAATTAAAAACTGGAGCACTGGCCGGGACTGCCAATATAAATCTTAAAAAGGCGTTTTCCACGTATTGGATCGATGTACAGTCATAAAAGCCCCAAATACCTGCCCCAAAAATTGCTATACTCATGCACTTAGCATGATAGATTTTTAAAAGAATTTCTGGTGGCCTTTTCCCCAATTTTTTGGTAAAATTAATTAAGGCCGCGGTAGACTTCATAAACAGGAGGCTCCTAGTCTTTATCGCTTGTGCCCAAGACCCAGTGCGATCAAAAAGAACACCCAGGTAACAAAAGGAGTTAATAGATTCCACCCTACTTCCCCCAGCTTGAAAACTTCTGTTCTTATGTTTCCCTCTCCCACAGGTCATAATGAAGCTTTTCTTTGCATTCATTTTTAGTCCAAGGTTGTCCATAAAACTTGTATAAAAAGTAAGAGCCCTCTGAAGACCAATCTGGGTACGTGCCATAAGTACCGCATCGTCGGCATAGAGGAGGGAGACTATCGGGCGTTTATTTACATATGGCGGATCCCCTGCGTTTGCCACCAACTCCTGTTCCAAAGCATTTGTATACAAAGTGAACAGCAGTGGTGCCAAAACGCAGCCTTGCCTCACTCCCTTCTCGACTTTAAACGGCACAGTACACTCTCCCTTGAGTCCATACCGAACTTTTGCTGTAGCGCCAGAGTATAGCTCTCTTAAAAACTGAATTAAAATAGGATCAACCTTTAAATCTCTAAGAACGCCCCACAGCTTGTTATGAATTACACAATCAAATGCAGCTGTGAGGTCGACAAATGCCAAATAAAATTTCCCCATTTTTGCCTGCGTGTACTTTCCAATTAAAATGTTAAGATTAAGAACCTGCTCGTTAATACCTAGACCTGATCTAAAACCATACTGTACATCACTCAAAATACTTTTTTCTTCCGCCCATGTTTGCAACCGGTCTAAAACAATCCTGGCCGCTACCTTCATGAGTGAGTCTAACAAAGATATCGGACGGTAGCATGCAGGATTTTCCCGATCCCCGTTTTTAAAAATGGGGACGATAATTGATTCAGACCAAGTACCTATAAATCCCCTTGCGCAACATGCTTGTAAAACCCGTGTTAAAATTGGACCCCACATTTCAAAATTAAACTTAAAAAGGTCAATTGGTACCCCATCGGGGCCGGGGGTCTTACCGCTCTTACTTGCCTTTATAGCCGAGGTAACGTCCTGTAAAGTGATATGGAAATCAATGGGCGTAAAATTCTGATGTTCCCCCTCTGTATTTTGCCCACAGACTACTTCCCTCTCACTGGTCTTCTGTAGGGAATAAACACTTGAGAAGAAATCCACCCAATTTCTTTCCTCTATTGCTACCTCAATTGATGGTGCATCCAGTCTATTGTTAAGGAATGGGGCGTTCACAGCTGACCAAAATTGTGAACTATCCCTACTCAATGCTGCATCACTTAAATTCTTCCAAGCCTTTTCTTTTAGTTCATTCATCCTATTTTTCTAGCTATGGTGTACAACTTTCTACAGATCCTAATTTCCTCATTATCTCTTACTGATCTATGTAGAGCATTCTTTAAATTTGTATAACTTTTTGTACAATTATTATCGAACCATCCCTTACTGGTGTTACGGGTACCTTTACTTTGCACTTGTAACGTGCTACTAACAATCTCAGTTATACAGGAAAAGGCTTTTAAAATATTGTCATGCGTCGGACTGTCACTTAAACAAATTGAAATTGGCACATACGCATTTGTGATTATTTCTTTACTTAGCTCCGCAGGGTCCTTACTTGACCATCGAATTGTATAACCATTTTGTCTTCCCAATTCTATATTTTGTACCCATGCTACTTTATTACAATTTCTCCTTACTTTATTTGTTGGGGTTGCAATTTTTACGCTTATTGCCAAGTCATTACGTTTTGATGAATATTGTACCCAATAACATAGCTTGCATAACAATTTGGCATGATAATAAAATCTATTGTCGAATCAGCTCCTCTGCCAATAAATGTATGACCAAACTCCACCTTAGGGGTACATAGGCAATTTGTAAAACCAAAATCATGCTTATACAGAATCTCGTTAAACAACTCTCCTTTATCAGTATGAGAGAAATGAATGGGCGGGTCATCTTCCTCCAATGTTAAACCACATTTTCCTATTTCAGCCAAAGGACACAAGCCAACATTAAAATCCCCACCCCAAATAGGAATGATTTCAGTCTCTTCATCTGATTTTAAGTTAGTAACATCCTCACTGAGCTTCTTCAATATGGCGCCCAGTTGCCCTTTTTCCACATTGTTATAAAAGTTAATCACAGCTAAAATACAGTTCACATCCAAGTGTATTAAAACAATTTGATAGTAAATTTCAGAGCTAATCATATTAATCTTTTGAGCCCCGAGCAGATTTGAGACGTATACACAAACTCCACCCTTAGATCTTCCACTAGATGATTGGATGGCTGGCGTATGAAATGTCTTAAATCCATTAATAGTTATTTCCTCAATGGCCCAAGTCTCTTGCATACATAATATATCAAAATTATTAATAAAATCCAACCAGACTGTGTCATTCACTTTGTTCTTTAGACCCGCAATATTCCGAAAGAGGACTCTACAGGCTTTTACTTCCTGGACCACTGTTTCAGGCACAGTTACAGGCTGATTTATAAATTCACCCTCAGATTGCGGGACAGGATCAAAGTCTCCCATACTACCCATCAATATGGAGGATCTGCTCATATAATCTGTTTCATTTAACTCCTCACATTTAGGATTACTTTTCTCCTCGTCCAATAACTTAGCCTCTATTGGACTAAACCAAACTGGTACATATGGGGTTTCTGTACTATGATTGATTTCATTCCCCGATGAATTCAACCCATTTATTAGTCAGTCATTTTCATCTAAAGTTGTTAGTGGCCCAAATCTATTTGATGTTACTAAGTTAAAAAGTGGACCATCTGTGGGCTGTCTACGTGGGCCGCGATTTTCTGGTTTTGCAAAACACGAAGGTTGATAAAAAAAAGCCCAAGGGGAGAACTTGTATATTTGTGTAGATAGGGCTAGGCTCTTGTGTTCTTATTAGGATTTCTCTTACCAAAGTAGGTGATCCTAATGAGAGGGCGATACAATCACCTTCACAGAGTTTATTATTATTTCCCACCCAATCAATTCTCCTCACCATCTTAAATTCCCTAAAAAGGGCACTAGTCAAACCTGTTCTGTTTCCCAACCAGTGTATGGTTTTATTTCTTAGGGCAGGCCAGGTTTCCGTATCGGCCAAGGGCAAGGGCGGGACATTTGCCAAAATAATTGTATAAGGTGTAGCTGCCGGCGGCAAGTTTAATGTTTGCAGACTATGCATTACCGCTGGAGCATAGCTGTCTATTGGGGTCATTCTTGTACTTTCCCCTCCCAGCCGACTTTCAGCTATTTTATGATCTGTCCTTCCCATCTCATTTAGTGTATGCACTAAGCCTGGGCGTAGTTCGCGAAGTAGCGCTACGCGAAGCTACGCAAAGTGCAGTTCGCACTACGCGAGCTACGCGTAGCACTACGCGAACTGCGTAGTGCACTGTTCGCAATGATTGCACAGTGCCGGATGCTTGTCCGCACTGTGCAATCATTGAAAACGGCATCTTGCACAGTGCGAGCTGTCTTTTACTGCCGCTCGAGTAGATTTTTACTCGAGCGGCAGCTTTCTCAACGCGGACTGGTAGTTTCTCACCGCGAGCGGTCGCGAGCATACGCGACCACTTGCAATGAGAAACCTGACCTCCCCGCGTTGAGAATCTCGCCGGGAGGTTTATTTTCCACGCTCGCGATCGGCAACTTGATGTTGCTGATCGCGAACGAGGAAAAAGTCTCGCCGGGATGTCATTTTGCTTGCTCGCGGTCGCCAACTTGACGTTGAGGACCGCGAGCAAGCAAAAATGACCGCTGCACTACGCTACGCTACGCGTGTTTGCACTGTGCTACGTGCAATTCGCGTTGTGCGAAGTAGCGCAAACTTTGCAAACTACGCGAGCGTAGCGTAGTGCTTTGCCCAGGGTTAGTATGCACCACTCCCTTTTGAGAAAAAATATTTTTCGTAATTACAGATATATTAGGGTTTAGTACTTGTCTCTCACCCTGATCTCTCGCCCCATGCGATGTCTTTGCTGTCAGAGGGGTTGCCTTTTGGGCTACCTTCTCAGAGTATGTACTCATACCCAATCATTTTTGAGGTTCTTGAATGGCCTTATTCTGTGCTGTTAAAATTTTCTCAATGCCTACTTCTATTTTATCCAATCTACCCGTAAGGATATTAATGGCTTGTGTGACAGACTCAGTTAAATCTTTAATTGCCACGGACAGACTTACGGATTCGCATGAGGTTGCATCACATTTGTTGCTTACCTGTAATGCATTAATAATACCTTTTTCCTTATACAATTTATTTTTGGGGCCCTGAGATTTTCCCTGTGGCTTTCTTAAATGAGTCCTAATTGGTCTTGGAATAAGTTGTGCTGTGTGTAATCCTTTAGATGCAGCATCCAATATTCTTACGTTAGGCGATTTACAAATTTTTTTAGGGGGAGGAAAATGTTCATTATCTAATTCTCCAAAAGAAATGTCCTCGGTAATTACCTGGATACAGCCATTTTTTGGGTGCTCGAGAGGAGTGTCTCCCGGGATAGCATGCTCAGTAGCCTCTACACCATTTGGAATAGTATTTTTATCTTTAAGCTTTAGGGGTAGCGATAGTGGATCCACCGTGTCAATATTTAGTGTTTCTTCCACGGAGATTATCTGTCTTTCGATATCTCCAACTGCCCCAGTTAAATAGTTAAGCAAGGTCATATTAGCTTTCCTGTGTTTACTTGATGTTTTCGGTGTATGGCTCACTGTCTGCTTTCTTTTTCCCATGGTACTAGTAGTCTAATTGACTACTGCAACTAGAGCTCAATATCCTCAATGAGCTCAACCCGTTCCCTAGCTCTCCCACACAAAATATAAAGTGCAGAGTGCTTATTCTAGAATGATATCAGGCCCCAAGAAAGAAAGTACAAATATAATTTGTTACCTCAAAATTTCAATAGTCCTCAGATTAAAAATAAGATAAATTAACAATTTTAAATGGCGGTACGATATTAAGAATACAGTTAAAGTGCAATGTGCTAGGTGTAGATTTAAAAACAGTTCAAAGTGCAAGAACAAGAACTGTTCAAAGTCACAAATAAATGTCAAAATAAGTGACTATGGACCTTGCCTCGTTAAATGCGATACAGCCGAAAACGGCTAATGGAGCACTCAAGCTTGAAAAGTCACTATACCTCACAGTCAACTCCTGTTGAGGGACGAAGTCCGAGACATTAGGGGGTAGCCCTGCCCTGCCTCTTCCTGTCAATGACGGGCAAGGACGGGCCTGCCCTTGGCCCGGGCTTCGCCCGGGCGCCGCCCGCGCGCGTCCCGCGCTGCGGGAGGTGCTGGATGCTCTTATTGCGCCTCCGGGCTCAAGTGCGGCGTCAGGGGGGTGTCGGGGCTGCTGGGGAATGTAGTTTGTCAAGCCGTTCCCCTCACGGCGCGTTAGAGAAAGTATCAGCCGTTCCCCTCACGGCGCCTGTTGATGTGGAAATGAGCCGTTCCCTTCACGGCTTTCGCGCGTCCCGCGCTGCGGGAGGTGCTGGATGCTCTTATTGCGCCTCCGGGCGCAAGTGCGGCGTCAGGGGGGTGTCAAGGCTGCTGGGGCTGCTGGGGAATGTAGTTTGACAAGCCGTTCCCCTCACGGCGCGTTAGAGAAAGTAACAGCCGTTCCCCTCACGGCGCCTGTTGATGTGGAAATGAGCCGTTCCCTTCACGGCTTTCGCGCGTCCCGCGCTGCGAGAGGTGCTGGATGCTCTTATTGCGCCTCCGGGCGCAAGTGCGGCGTCAGGGGGGTGTCAAGGCTGCTGCGGCTGCTGGGGAATGTAGTTTGTCAAGCCGTTCCCCTCACGGCGCGTTAGAGAAAGTATCAGCCGTTCCCCTCACGGCGCCTGTTGATGTGGAAATGAGCCGTTCCCTTCACGGCTTTCGCGCGTCCCGCGCTGCGGGAGGTGCTGGATGCTCTTATTGCGCCTCCGGGCGCAAGTGCGGCATCAGGGGGGTGTCAAGGCTGCTGGGGCTGCTGGGGAATGTAGTTTGTCAAGCCGTTCCCCTCACGGCGCGTTAGAGAAAGTATCAGCCGTTCCCTCACGGCGCCTGTTGATGTGGAAATGAGCCGTTCCCTTCACGGCTTTCGTGCGTCCCGCGCTGCGGGAGGTGCTGGATGCTCTTATTGCGCCTTCGGGCGCAAGTGCGGCGTCAGGGGGGTGTCAAGGCTGCTGGGGCTGCTGGGGAATGTAGTTTGTCAAGCCGTTCCCCTCACGGCGCGTTAGAGAAAGTATCAGCCGTTCCCCTCACGGCGCCTGTTGATGTGGAAATGAGCCGTTCCCTTCACGGCTTTCGCGCGTCCCGCGCTGCGGGAGGTGCTGGATGCTCTTATTGCGCCTCCGGGCGCAAGTGCGGCGTCAGGGGGGTGTCAAGGCTGCTGGGGAATGTAGTTTGTCAAGCCGTTCCCCTCACGGCGCGTTAGAGAAAGTATCAGCCGTTCCCCTCACGGCGCCTGTTGATGTGGAAATGAGCCGTTCCCTTCACGGCTTTCGCGCGTCCCGAAATGGCTATTCTTTCTCGTACCACGGGGTCTAGCTTGACACCAGCACTTCTTGTGCAATTTTTCACATTTCTTTTTCTTCATTTTTTATTATATATTTAACACTGGATATATCTTTTTCATGGTCAAGAAAGTCACCGATGATGAAAAACGTGAGCAAACTGGTGAGTACCTACCAGCAGCTCCCTTGGTGACGCTTACGTGAAGTACTTTCTGACCTTTCACACATTTTTCTTTCTTTTGTACACATTATTAAATGGGGGTACAAATGGGGTGGACTGAGAAACAATAAATAAAAATAAAACATTTTTTGAACATCTAGGACTGGACGCAACTGGCATTGATTGAAAGCCAGTGTCAGGTCGGAGATATTAGTATCCCGCCGCCAGGATCCAAGAAAGTTGTTGTATGTCCATAACAGTCAGGTCTATTCATTAAAGTAAGAAAATGCAAACTTTCTAAATGTGGCATTTTCAGAATTGCAGTTTAAAATCCGACTTCACCATAACGTATGAATTTAAATTGTGAATATAGGGACACCAACCTTGGGGGTCCAATCTCTTCTCAATTGGAAATTACACTTATAAAATGTAACAAGGTAATCACAATGTTATTGTATGGGAGAGATAGACCTTGTAGTAGTTAAAAAACGATTTTAAGAGTTTTTCACCAATGGCCAGAGGGTTAACTTGCTAGGTCGACATGGCAGTTTAAAACTGAACACACAGGCTCTGCAGTGGCAGGCCTGGGCCATGTTTAAAGGGCTAATTATGTGGGTGGCACAATCAGTGCTACTGGCCCATAAGTAGCATTTATTTTACAGTCCCTGGGCAAATGCAGTGCACTTTGCTAGGGATGTATAGGTAAATTAAATATTCCATTTGCGGATAAGCCAATGTTACCATGTTTTAAGTGAGAGCACATGCACTTTAGCACTGTTTAGCAGCGGTAAGGTGTCCAGAGTCCTAATGCCAGCAACATTAAGTCAGCAAAAACATGAGGTCTAAAGGCAAAAAGTCAGGGGAGACCACTCCAAGGATGCCAGGCCTAACAGTATCCCATTTCAAGATTTTGAAGATGAGGAATATGGGGTGTTGAAGCAACAGACGCCTGGAGGCAGGTGTGCTGCAACTTTTTCTGAATTATTTCACGTTCTTTCACGTTCGTCGCCCTTTCTGCTCTTGTTATTTTCCTTCCACTTATTTTGTTTGTTAGTTTCTTCTCCTGGTAGCCGCAATCTCTACTCTCCTAGAATTCCTGATTTCTTGCACACCATTTATTGTCCCTTGTGCACCCAAAGATTTTTTCTACCCTTGTGGCTTTTCCTTTTTGGGGCCTCATTCTGGAAGGCACCAGTTGTCCAGTGAAGTTTTACCCTGAACGTCATTATGGTTACTAGAAAGAATCACCGGTATCTTAGTCAGACCCTGTGGAAGAAGAAAAGCTCAAGAATTCTTAGACCAGCCCTTTACATCTCCACATTTTCCATGTTTGACTGTAAAAATTGCAGATAGCAACTAAAAATAGTTTCTATTTGAAACAGTTGAAAAGTTGTGTCACACAGTGGCAGAAATTTGCAAAGGTTAGCTGGTTACCTTTCAGTTTCAAATTGATGTATACAAGTGTTATAATGTTACTAAAGTGGTAAAACTTTTGAACGGACAGTATGAATGTGTGTTGAAATGACAAAATGTGAGAAATAATGTCACCACAGAATGTGTTTCGTCGAACCACAAAAGTTGTCAGCCTTGATGCATCTTTTAGTCTTCCATTCCCAGGTAATTCCAATTTTTTTTAATGCAACTTGTGAGGAAGCTCAGGTGTTCACTATGGTACCTGTTTTTTAGGATGCGGTCAAGTGCAGGGGTTGGAGATTTAACCTTCGATGTTGCTCAGTCAGCTTATCACCCAGCAAGTGTGGGCAGCAGCCCCACCTCTTGGATCTTGCCACTGGTGATGAACGGGATAGTCAGGTCTCAGCAGCAGGCACTTGTCTTTGGCAGTTGCGACCTCCAGGTGTGTGGAGGGTCCTCTGCTACATTTTTGTTGTCGGGGGTTCACAAGACTCATATCACATTGAGGGCAGTAGCAGAATATGTTCCTCTGGTCTTGTTGTAGTGATGTTGATGGCGAGTTGTCACTTAGGGGTTTTTAATACTTCATGTAGTTTACCTCATGAATGATGCAGGGAGGCCGAGGGATCCCCCACTGATCCGGCCGGCGCTGGTTACACTCATGGTAACAAGTCTGCTCTTCTGGGTGCTCCACACACCAGAAACATGGCTGGGATTCTCCTCCTGGACAGTCCCTCCTCCTACAGGACCAGGCACATTCCTTCCCTACAGATTTCCAGCAATATTCACAGACTGCAGACAAAGTCCCCTCACGTCTGGCAGAGTGGCTGTCCATCAGCCACTTGCCCTGGATCACAGTAGCTATTCGAGCATTGTTTTCCGTAGTCAAGAAGAACTTGGAACTGGAACAAAGAGGAATGGTTTAGGTGCCGCCTTTGTACTGATTTTACAGATAGGATGTGGATCCACCTTCAAAAACCATTTTGAAGTGTTCCTTATCAAATTTTATTTCCTGGCTGTTGTTCAGACACAACACAGCCTTTGTGAAAAGTGATGGCTCTCATAGCAGCTAGTGATGCTACTGATTCCATTCAGAAGTACCCAAATCATGAGTACAATGGCTGTCAAGAGTCTTCCTTAAGTAACACTCAAAGAAACACAAAATGGCAGACTCTGCCTAGAACCTTCAATACCCACAAAAAGACAATCTGCTGCCTCTCTCCCATTCTTCTACCTGCAACAAAATGGCAGTGCCCGGAAAGGACTAATTGGCAATCTACTGCTGCCAGGTTCTCACCCTCCTACACTTCAGTATCTGGGGCTCCTCCTTCAGCTCCTAGAATGCAGTCAATACACCTCCACTGTCTGGGGAAGCTGTATGCCATCATCCATCCTGTGCTAATAAACCAGGGTCAATCCAAAATGGATCATGCCGGTCCCAAGAAACATGCACTCACCACAACAGAGTCTTGGAATCGTCCATAACTTACAAACTCGACATGCAGATGGGATGTCAGCACCAGCATATAGATCTCAAAGAAAAAAGGAACTTTAAGCAACGTACTCCATCTAAACAAGGAAAAATGTTTGTTCAGTACTGTAATCCCAAAATATCAGTATGCTGCTGCCACATTGTTCTGGTAACAAACCAGGGCATGTTAAGTCTCCTGTTAAGAGAGAGGGTATGCTTTGTATGCCTACCCAGGTCACAGAACAGGTTCTGGACCTCAGAATCATCATGGACAGGTCTACACCTCAATGCATGGGCTAAACTAGCATGTTAACTGGGCTGAAGAAAAGCCAGGAAACTAGTTTCCATGCTTTTCAGATCGATGGGCAGGGGTACATGCTTCTTCACCTTGCAGGGAACATTCTTATCCCAGTAGAGCTCAACTGTTGATGATGGTTACCCCATCTCCTGGAAAACCAATAATCTCTTTCCCATCCATCCTTAGCGCACTATCCTGAACTGTGTGGATTGTGCACTCAGGTGTTAACAGTCAGCGTAGAAGCTGGCCCCGCATATTCTACTCTGTCAGCAGCAGCTGGCTGCTGATCCATGTTTTCTGCCTTTCCTTTGGTAATAATGTGCAAGTATAACCATATCTCAACATCACGTCTCAGCCAACCCGAGGTGCCTTGTGAGTAGAGGATAATTCTGCACTCAGGGACTGAAACATGACTTGGATGTCTCATCCCTGACCACTGAGCGATTTGCAGGCCGGCTAGTTCTGTAGGATCCCACTCTTCAAATTTTCATTATGATTCTCAGCTTATGGAGTGGTCGCGGTTGATTTTACTACCACAGCTGCTGTGCTGACAGCCAAAATCACCAATTTTAGCATTTCACCCATGAATATCTGTAAATTTCTGCCAAAGACTCCATAAATGTTCTGCAGGGACTGAATGCTGCCATTTCAGTACAGACCGGAGATGTCCCTCTTCCTTCTAGAGAGCCCTGGGACATGTCCTGAGCTCTGCCGTGAACAGCAGAACCATAGTAAGATGCATACTCCAACAACTCACCTGCAACCTCAATTAGAAAAAAAACCAACAAAGACTGGCCTCAAGAAGCAATGCAACGCTGCCCATTGTATTTTTGAGGTTATCACAGATGCAATTTACAAGGAGTGTTGAGGATTGCTTAGTTTTCAAGACAGTAATCAAGAGTTTATTCCAGATGCGGTTTCAAGGTATGTAGAAAATGACATAGTTCAGCAGAATGGATTTCTAACTGTAAAGTCAGTTCAGGTGTGATTTGCAAGGCACCTCATCACTCTTTTCTGAAGACAAGGACTGAGAGGATGTGATTTATATGGATTAAAGAAAATTACTCTATCACACCTGAAATACAATTGTGAGATCGTCCAGATGCTACATACAAAGGGGCAGATTTACAAGCCCCCTGCGCTGCCAGTACATCACTTTTAGTGACGCACTGACAGTGCATATCCCTGCCCCATATTTATAAGGACAGGAAAAGCCACGCAGCTTTTCCTGTCCTTGTAAATATGACCCCTTTACACGCAGCATTTTGCATGAAAGGGGCGTTCCATGGGTGTTGCTGTGGGTGTTCCCACGCAACACCCATGGAATGAGACACATTTCCAGATTTACGAGGATTAGTAAACCTGGAAATGCATCAGTATGACGTAGCGAGGCGCAACGAGGAGCAATGTTTTCATTTCTCTTCGTTTCTTTCCTCTTTCAATGCGTGCTGCATTCTAAAGCACTCATTGAAAGAGGAAAATGCCTGTAGTGATTGTTTTTGTGCAGGAAGGTGCCCCTTCCTGCACAAAACAATCTCCCCATGGCGCAGGCATCCTTGCACCATGGTGCAAGGGTGCCTGCGCCGGCGCATGGCAGCTGTTTGTGCGCCAGCGCAGGGGAGAGCACAGGAATGCGACATATCATTGTAAATATGTTGCATTCCTGTGCTCTGAAAGTGCCGCAGCGTGGCGCAGCCAAAGGGCTTGCGGTGCCGCGCTGCGCCACTTTCTTGTAGATCTGCCCCAAAGGAGCTTAGACAATTACTAAGCTTCTCTGTAAGTCATTTGAGAACCAATTGTGTTTCCGCTTATAAATGTATGTAGCCAGTTGGCGCTACCTTTAAAGAAACTAGGGTATGATATGTCACACATACAGTTCCATTGAGCATCAGCTGGCAGGTAAACCTGATTTGTGAACAAGGAACTTGGGAGGTCAGTCGGTTTGTAAATAAACCTCTCTCCCAGCAGGCACAGTCATGAGCCTGCATGCCAATATGTTTAGATTTGATCATTGATTGAGCGGGTGCAGTCTTGAGACAGAGATCAGTGCCTGCTCAGATGAGAGCTGTGAAGGCAAGTGTAATGTAACGACCCCTTCCCTGAACTATGCATCTGGTAATCAGAAGTCTGAGAAAGGCAGAGCAGCTTCTGAAAACTCCTTAGATTAATAACATTTTAAACAGCATGCATTGATATATAACTGAGATGCTGTCACGTTGTATGCTGATTAAGATACAGTACCCGGCTCTTCAAATGAAGAAGGAGCAAATGAGGGAAGTCAACCAGTCCTCCTGCCTCCCTTCTGATGGATTGCGGGGGTCATGGCAGGAGCAGGAGTTCTATCCCGAGACCTGAGCAGGTACAAACAGGGTAAGTGATTAAGGGATTCATCCATTAACTGAGCACACTCCTATGCTGCAAGATACAACATTTAATATTTTTGGGGGGGCTACACAAATCAGTTCAGGGGTTAGTTGGGTTCACAATTAAGTGTTCTCAATAGATCATCTCCAGGTGGACTTCAAGAAGTTAGGATAGGCAAAAGAGGGTTTACATGCACTGAAGCAATAACGTAAGCGATGCACTTGGGAGAGTTGCTTGTAAACAGTCGAGGATGGGAACAGGGGGAACCGTTGCTGGTCCAAGAGCCATTGGTTTGCCAGAGAACACACTTTGATGAGGAGGGCAGTTATTAAGGGGAAGTGGTCTCAAGGTCCATTGACAGAATGGGATTAAAACCAAGCTGGTAATGTTAGAGAAGATCGAAAGAAGAGGTGAGAGTGGTGAAGGGGTGAGAAAACCTAGTTTCCAGGCATTCAGCCCCATGAGGCATAAAAGCTTTGGGAAGGGTTTGAACTAAATAGCCGCCAGGTTCAGTTGCCATTTGAAAATGGACGAGAAGACGCCGAAGAAAAAAAGACGGAGCCAGGTGCCATTTGGTCACCATCGGGCACAACTACATCTTAATGTGGGAACAGTAATAATCTACATGTTATGTTATGTTATTTACATTTATATTGCGCACAGCTACTTAAAGAGTGTCCCGGCACGAACCAAGCTGGGGTAGAGATCGGCAGATCTTTAAATGAAGAGAAAGGTTTTCAGACGTTTCCTGAAGAACTTTGGGTCCTGGATACCACGAAGGTCCAAAGGAAGAGAATTCCAGGCCACTGCTGCCTTATAGGCCAGGGAGCTGCCCCCATTCGTGTGAGACGAAAGCGAGGATTGTTAGCCAAAAGCTGCGTGGCAGAACGCAGCTGTCTCGTGGAAGCATAGAACTTGAAACGCTTCCTGAGGTATGCAGGGCCAAGTTCATACAGGGCTGAGCGAGCCAGAGTAAGAGCTTTAAATTTTACACTTTCAACCACCGGGAGCCAGTAAAGATCATGCAGGTGTTGCTTTATGCTAGATCTCCCAGGAATGTTGAGAAGAGACCTTGCAGCAGCATTCTGCACCACCTGCAACCTCCTCAACAGGTACCTGGCAGGCCAATATACAGAGCATTCGCATAATCAATGCGAGAAAGGATCAAGGCCCGAGTAACCATTTCCTTGGCTGCCCTAGGGAGGAGGGGGAGGAATTTCCTGAGTGATTTAAGAGTGCCAAAGGATTGCCCCGCTAGCCTCTTAATCTGTGTAGAAAACCGGAGATTTTCGTCAAACCAGATTCCAAGGTTTTTGGTGGGCTGCCCCACGGAACAGGGCAGTGGGTAGTCCACCGGCCAGAGCAATTCCCTAAACTCGGGGGGAAAAGTCCCAAACAGGAGGATCTCGGATTTGTCCTCGTTGCATTTGAGCTGCGCAGAGAGGAGCCATTGAAAAACAGCTGTAAGGCATGTTCTAGCTTGAGAAGTAGATGAGTCATTCTTGTTCCAAGTTGTTTCCATGGAAAGTTGACCAGATCCAGGATCACCTGATTACAACTATTACCACAACCAGATGATTGGAAGAACAGCCTTCAAGTGGTATGGGCTTCAAGATCCTAGGTCACAAATGGAAGGGTGCATGGATGTAGCTGGTGGTCTGTGGGCCACTTAGCCACTATTACAGACAGTAACAGCCCAGTGTAGTAGCAACCGAGGCAATGAGAAAGGTCAGCCATGGATGATGTGATTTAAACATGATTATTCTACCCTTTCAGTTTTAAAGAAAAATGTATTCGGCTTGAGATGGCATACAATAAAATGATACAAAGCAATTAAACAAGAGTTACAGAAAGGGCAAGATAACAATAAGAGGCGCAGAGAAAAAAAAAGAAAAAAGGCTATACATTGCATTGCATCAAAACAAAACATTACAGTCTGATTATTTGTCAACATTACAAACCTGAGGGAATACAAGGAGACGTTTGATATTAACAGGTCTTAAAGATTTTTGTGGAGAAGTCAGGGAGGTTGTAAAACTTCTTGAAGAAGAGGTGGGGGGCAAAAGCTGTAATGGCGGAGTAATCTAGAAATTGTGTAACAGTTGTCCATAAGGCCTTTTGTGTTAACACAAGAGATAAAGGATGCATGTATGAGGTATCCAATCGGTGGTTATGACAAACTGCGTACCACCACGCTCTAAAAGACAGTTGTGTAAAATCTTTCCAATTGCGGGTTATTTGTTGGAAGGCAAGTGCTAATAACAAATATAGCATCGGCATATGAAAAGAAGCATTAACCCAGTCCTCAGATATACTGCCTAAAAATACATTGGAGATGGAAAAAGAGATGTTGCTTTGAAAAATGAGATTAATTTGGCGCCAAACTTGTAACCAGAAAGCAGAAACTAGGGGCAAGTGAAAAGTAAGTGTATCAAGTCAGCTTGTGGTGCAGAGAAAGTCCAACAAGTGCCAGGGATATCTTGGTTAATCCTGTGAAGGATATGAGGTATAATAAAAAGTCTGTTGTAAATGAAAAAAAGTGTTTGTGTAGAGTTAGCAGCACAAGAGGACTTCTTAATTTTAATCCAATTCGTTTCCAGGAAGGTATGGATATTGTGATAGAGAGATCTTCTTCCCATTTAAGTTCCATCTGTGTTTTGGATCTCAAAACGGGCGATTCAAGTAACTGAGAATAGATAAGAGATGCCTTGGGGCACATAGGTAGAATGTCAGATAATTTTGTAGATGATAGAGAATCATTGGATGAGGTGGATTTTTAAATAATTATAGGCTTGAACCATAATCTCCTGAAGAAGAAGAAATTTAGTTAGGAAAGTAGACGCGAGGTTAAAAAGATTCTGTACTTGAGGAAAAGTAAGAAAATAATCTTGATCAAATAATTGATGAACCCAGATCAACCCCTTAATTCTCCAAGAATGCCAACAAATAGGATGTCCTTTCACCTTAATAAATGGGCTATTCCATATCGTAGAATTAAGAAAGGAGACAAGATCCGCGGGTGAAAAATGAATTACAGAGGATAATAATTTGCAAGTATTGTTGATAATTGGGTTGGACATTTTCCGAGGTTTTCTTATAAAAAACAAGAATTCTGAAAAAGAATATGGTGTCAGGAAAGCTCGTTCTAAATCAACCCATAGAGGAGTATATAGCGAAGAGGGTGCAATCCAGTGAGAAGATTGTCGCAAAAGGAAGGACTTGTGATAGTTCGGAAAATGGGGAAAGTGTACTCCACCTTCAACTTTAGGCCTTTTCAACTTTGCTAGAAACATACATGGTTTCTTGTTACTCCAAAGAAAAGCAGATAGTATTGAATTAATTTTCTTATAGTATTTAGGAGGAACACGCAATGGAATATTAGAAATAGTGAAGAGAATCACAGGGACCAACATCATCTTAATTGTGTCCAGACGACCCCACCAAGCCAAATAAAGAGGATGCCATTTACTAGTTAGGGAAGTGATTGTCTGGATGCAATTGTCCATGTTAATTGAAATGCAAGACGTGATGGAGGAAGAGAATTGAAGACCGAGATATTTAAGTTGTTTAGGTTGCCATGTCAATTGAGAGCAAGAAAAATCATGACTAAAAGTAAATTTATTAAGAGGTAAATTTTGCATTTATCAGTGATTAGCTTATAACCGGAGACAGATGAATATGAAGCAACTTCTGACATGAAAGCGGGGAGCGACTAAGTAGGTTGAGAAATGAATAATAAAATGTCCAGTTTAGCCAATTTATCCTGATCTGAGCCATGAATGAAACCATGAATGTTAACATTCTGATGGATAAAAATGGTTCCAGTGCTAGATTTAAAAGGAAGGGGGAGAGAGGAAAACCTTGTTGAACCCCTCTATGTAGGTTAAAAAAAGAAGATATGAGTCCATTAGCACAAATAGCTGCCTTAGGGGAAGAGTAAAGAAGAAAGATGAGAGTCATGTACTTCGGCCCAAATCCAAACCAAGTTAAAGCTTGAACAATGAAGGACCAGATAAAACGATCAAAAGTCTTCTCGGCATCTAAAGCAATGGCTGCTAGAGAATTGGGAAAGTTTGCAGATCTAGAAATAATATTAAAAAATAGACGAGTATTATCTGAAAGAAATCTACCTTTGACAAAGCCAGATTGTTCCTTGCCTAAAAGATCGGGGAGAAGGATTTCTAGCCTCAAGGCCAATGCCTTGGAAAAGATTTTATAATCTAAATTAACTAAGGAGATGGGGCGATAATTCTTACAAAAATGTGGATCTATACCTGCTTTTGGGATTAAACATATATAAGCATCTAGAAACGAGCCAGAGCAGGTAGCCCAATTGATAAAAGAATGAATTAACAAACAGAGTTTAGGAAGAAGCAGTTTGGAAAAATATGTATAAAACTCAGCTGTAAAACCGTTTTCTTTTTTAAGGGAAAATAGTGCAAGTTGAAGTTCTGATTGGGTAATATCAGTCTCTAGGGAGGAGAAATCAACTTGAGAATAATCCGGCTTTGAAATAGAGGAAAGATAATTTAAGATAGCAGAATCAGAAGGAGTGTGCTCCGGTATATAAAGATCCGTATAAAATTGTTGAAATTGAGTTAAAATATCTTAGTCATGGATATGAGAGGAGCCATTATCATCAATAATTGATTCAATGAATAGTTTATTTTGTTTAATTTTCAGATAGTTAGCTAGAAGTGTTCCAGCTCTATTTTGACCACCATAATACTAAGCACTAGATTTGAGAAGATATGAATCAGCGTTATCAGTGGAAACTTTATTAAAATGTATTTTGGCTTTAATAAACTTATTTAGAACATTATTCTACCCTTAGTCGAGACTAAGCCCAGCGAAATGTAAGTAGGTGTGCATGGGCAGTGGTGCAGAATCGTTACAACAAAACATAAAACAGGCCAAGGAATGGGCCTGTATGTGGAAAGAGGGCAAATGAGGAAAGGGGGATGTACAGAGGACAGGCTCCTGGTCAAATGGCATTCAGCTGCCATGAGAATGAGACAAGACGCAGTTTGAGTTGGGAGGTGAGAGATGCCTCAATGTGTTTGAGCATCAAGGGCTAAGGACAGAAGGAAAAAAAAAAAAAATGGACTCGGGGGCAAGAAGTACATTGGCATAGTTGCTGGTCTAAATGCCATTCAGCCACCATGGAACGCTGCCAGCTCCTATCATATAGGTTATAGAGGCATTTGAGAAGTTTGGTCAGAACCAGCGACTTGTGGCCTTATTACCTCTGTTATGTATGGGCACAGAATTGTGTGGCTCAATCAATCAATCAAACATTTGTAAAGCGCACTACTCACCCATGAGGGTCTCAAGGCGCTGGGGGGGGGGCTGCTACTGCTCGAACAGCCAGGTCTTGAGAAGTCTCCTGAAGGTCAGCAGGTCCTGGGTCTGCCGCAGGTGGATGGAGAGGGTGTTCCATGTCTTGGTGGCGAGGTGGGAGAATGATCTGCCGCCGCCGGTCGTTCTGCGGATGCGTGGAACCGTGGCGAGGGTGAGGTCAGCGGAGCGAAGCTGGCGGTTCGGGGTGTAGAAGGTGAGTCGTTCGTTGAGGTATGCTGGCCCGGTGTTGTGGAGTGCCTTGTGAGCGTGGGTGAGGATCTTGAAGGTGATCCTCTTGTTGACGGGGAGCCAGTGCAGGTCTCTCAGGTGGGCTGTGATGTGGCTGTGGCGGGGGATGTCGAGGATGAGGCATGCAGAGGCGTTCTGTATGCGTTGTAGTCGTTTCTGGAGTTTGGCCGTGGTTCCCGCATAGAGGGCGTTGCCGTAGTCCAGTCTGCTGCTGACGAGGGCCTGGGTGACCGTCCTTCTGGTTCCGGTGGGGATCCATCTGTAGATCTTGCGGAGCATGCGGAGGCTGTTGAAGCAGGAGGAGGAGATGGCGTTGACTTGCTGGGTCATTGATAGCGATGAGTCTAGGATGAACCCCAGGTTGCGTGCGTGATCGGTGGGGGTCGGTGCAGCTTCCAGTGTGGCCGGCCACCAGGAGTCGTCCCAGGCGGAGGGGGTGGAGCCGAGGATGAGGACTTTCGTCTTGTCCGAGTTCAGTTTCAGGTGGCTGTTCTTCATCCATTCAGCGACGGCCTTCATTCCTTCGTGGAGGTTGGTTTTGGCGGTGGTGGGGGCCTTGGTGAGGGAGAGGATCAGCTGGGTGTTATCAGTGTATGAGATGATGTTGAGGTCGTGCGATCAGGCTATGTTGGCGAGCGGTGCCATGTAGACGTTGAAAAGTGTCGAGCTGAGGGATGATCCTTGGGGTACGCCGCAGATGATCTTGGTGGCTTCAGATCGGAATGGAGGGAGGCGGACACTCTAGGTTCTGCTGGTGAGGAAGGAGGTGGTCCAGTCCAGGGCTTTGTCGTGGATCCCTGCGTTGTGGAGGCGTGTGTGTAGGGTGTGGTGGCAGACGGTGTCGAAAGCGGCCGAAAGGTCCAGAAGGATGAGGGCCGCGATTTCTCCATTGTCCAGTAGGGTCCTGATGTCGTCGGTGGCGGCGATGAGGGCAGTTTCGGTGCTGTGGTTGCTGCGGAATCCTGATTAGGACAGGTCCAGGGTGTTGTTCTCCTCGAAGAAGTGGGTCAGTTGCCTGTTGACAATCTTCTCGATGACTTTCGCCGGGAACGGGAGTAGGGAGATGGGCTGGAAGTTCTTGAGGTCCTTAGGGTCCGCCTTGGGTTTCTTGAGTAAGGCGTTGATTTCGGCGTGCTTCCAGCTCTCCGGGAAGGTGGCGGTCTCAAAGGAGTTGTTGACGATCTTTCCGGAGATGGGGTGCGATGGTGGAGCTTGCTTTGTTGAAGATGTGGTGCGGGTAGGGGTCGGATGGTGAGCCGGAGTGGATGGTGTTCATGATTTTGATGGTGTCGTCGTCGTTGACGTGGGTCCAGGAGAGCAGGAGGTCGGTGTGGCTGGGGGACGGTGAGTCTGAGGTGTCGGTGGCTGTCGGGGGCCTGGTTGTTGAAGCTGTCGTGGATGTCTGTGATCTTGCGGTGAAAGAAGGTGGCTAGGGAGTCGCAGAGGTCTTGTGACAGCAGGATGTCGTTGGAGTTGGAACTGGCGTTGGAGAGTTCCTTCACGATGTTGAAGAGCTCTTTGCTGTTGTGTGCATTGTTGTCGATGCGTTCCTTAAAGGAGGTCCTTTTGGCGGTTCGGATGAGTTGGTGGTGTCTGCGGATGGCGTTCTTGTGGGCTGCATTGCTGTCCGGTGTCTGTTCGTGATGCCACTTCTTCTCGAGTCTTCGGCAGGTCTGCTTGGATGCCTGGAGGTCGGCGGTGAACCAGATGGCTTTTCTGTCGGTGCGTCTGTTTGACGGTTTCTTGATCGGGGCGAGGGTGTTGGCGCAGTCGTCGATCCATTGCCTGAGGTTGCGGGCGGCAGTGTCGGCGGTGTCGGTTGGTGGGTTTCGGGCGAGGGTGGCGATTAGCTGGTCTTCGGTGACCTTGTTCAAGCTGCGGCGGGGGGTACGTTGTGGGTGGTGGTGCGTGTTGGGTTTCTCGAAGGTGAAGTGGATGCAGCGGTGGTCGGTCCAGTGGAGTACGGTGGTGTGGCTGAAGGTGACGTGGTTGCTGGTGGAGAAGATGCGGTCGAGCGTGTGTCCGGCGGGGTGTGTGGGTGGGAGTCATGACGAGCTGTTTGAGTCCGAGGTTGGCGAGGTTGTCGAGCAGGGTGGTGGAGTTGCTGTCGTTGGTGTTCTCGAGGTGGAAGTTCAGGTATCCGAGGAGGATGTTGTCCGTGGATGCAAGGGCGTGCGTCCTGACGAAGTCGGTGATGGAGTCGCTGAACTGTGGTCGGGTTCCGAGGGGTCTGTAGATGAGGGTTCCTCTGAGGGTGGTGTTGGGATCGGTGTGGATCTGGAAGTGCAGGTGTTCGGCGGCACTGAGGGTGTCATCGGTGCTGGTCGCGATTCTGAGGGTGTTCCTGTGGACGATGGCGATTCCTGCTCCGTTGGTGCGGTCCCTGAGGGTGATCATGTAGCCATCCGGGATGGCTAAGGCGATGTCGGGTGCCGAGGAGCGGTTCATCCAGGTCTCCGTCAGGAAGGCGACGTCCGGGGACGATGAGTTGAATAGGTCCCAGAGTTCGATGGCGTGCTTGTGGGCGGAGCGGGTGTTGAGTAGTATGCATCTGAGGTAGTTCCGTCCTACCCCGGTGGGCGCGGTGGTGGCTTGGAGGCTGGTGAAGCAGCAGCTCCGGCAGGTGAAGGGTCCGTGGATGCGCTTCGGGGTGGCCAGGAAGCAGGTGGATGGTCGGCCGGCGTTGAGTTCGTGGAGGGTGCTGGAGTCGTAGCGGCGGAGGGCGTCGTGGCGTTCGCGGGGGCCAGGGGGTCTGGTGCTGGGTGCGGTACAGGCGCGGACGGGCGCAGACGGGCTTGCCTTTGGCACAGCGGCCGCCATAAGAAGGGGAGGTGGGAGGGAGGAGCAGCTGGGAGGCGGGAGCGGGACGAATGGGCGAGCGAGGGGGGCGGGGCCGCAGGGGACGCAGCGGCGGGAAGGGGAAAGGAAGGCTGGAACGCTGGAGGGCTACAGAGAGAAAACGGGCAGGAAAAAGAACAGACTACAAAAAAGGAATACAACAGTAGAAAACAGAATACAAAAAGGAATTACAATAACAGACAAATAAAACAAGCAAAAAGGATCAGAGCGAGCAGACATACTTACGGCACACCACTGGGCCACCAGGGATGAGGCGCAGGCAGGAGCCTGCGGGTGGAGGAGGACCTCGATCTCGCGGCAGCAGCGAGATCAGGGAGCAGGGACACAGGCACAGACAGGTGGAGCTGTGCGGCGTGGGGAGCGACCTGCCTGGATCAGGGTCAAGGGTTGCTCTCTACACCGCGCAGCGGCCGCCATAAGAAGGGGACGTGGGAGGGAGGAGCAGCTGGGAGGCGGGACGAATGGGCGAGCGAGGGGCGGGGCCGCAGGGGACGCAGCGGCGGGAAGGGGAAAGCAAGGCTGGAACGCTGGAGGGCTACAGAGAGAAAACGGGCAGGAAAAAGAACAGACTACAAAAAAGGAATACAACAGTAGAAAACAGAATACAAAAAGGAATTACAATAACAGACAAATAAAACAGGCAAAAAGGAACAGAGCGAGCAGACAGATACTTACGGCTCACCTCTGGGCCACCAGGGATGAGGCGCAGGCGGGAGCCTGCGGGTGGAGGAGGGCCTCGAACTCGCGGCAGCAGCGAGATCAGGGAGCAGGGACACGGGCACAGACAGGTGGAGATGTGCGGCGTGGGGAGCGACCTGCCTGGATCAGGGTCATGGCTGGTTGCAGAGGTGCAGAGACATCAGACCAGAGGAAACATAATTATCATAAATGACAATCATATTGGGATGGGAAGCAGACAGCTCCCGATGGAGAGGGCTACAAGATTTAACGGCACCAAGGTGCAACTTGCTTAAATAAATGGGGCTAGGCATGAGTCAGCGGGGATGGAGTGATCAAAAATCAAAGGGAGGCAATGAGTAGAGCTGGGTTTCTGGTGATCAAATCATGAGACCACGGACAGCTGGTACCTTATGTGTGGAGAGGCAAGTTTGGCAAGGGCCATCATCTTGCAACCTCACTTATCTTTTCTTAGTTTAGTCCAGGCTGAGAAGAGTGTGGGCTGGAGCCCAGGCACAGCTAGCCAGCGCTACTGGTTAATGGGTGATACCACGATGGGGCTCAACCAACAGTGAAAAAGGTGCAACACGTCCTTCAAAGGGCACAAGGTGCACTGTAAAATGGGGAAATCAAGATTAGTGTGCCTGTAGGGCAGTAAGATTATAGAGAGCAAAGAAAGAAGACGGGAATAGTGACATGGCAAAGCTTCTGTGCTAGGACACAGCCAGAAAGAGGATGGGCCAAGCTGGACAGCCCTCAAGGGGCATGGCGCTGCGTTCAAGGCCAATAAGGGAGACAGACAAAAACACAGAGTCAGGTATTGGTTGAGAAGGGTGGAGGGGATAACTAAGATAAAAGGAGGCAGTCAACCAATCATGAGGAGATGGGTTAGCGACTGGACCACCAAGGTTAGTGGAGTTCAGGAGGCAGAGAGGAGCAATATAGGTTGGGTGGGCGAGCAGAGAGAGAGAGCGTCTAATCTACAGTCCAACCAGCCACCCTACAAACAATAATATGGTGTCAGCAGAGGATACCTAAAGGGCCATCCTCCTCAAGTTTCAGGGTCAGAACGCTGAAACATGAAGAAAATATTGGAGGACAGTACAGTATGGGTCAGTAACAGTACAGATGTACTGAATTAATATGTGGCATAGAAAGTCTATTTGTGTGAAAGCTATGTGCGTACCTGAGAGTGAGTGAATGCGTGAGTGGGCATGTATAATAAGTGTGTGCAAGTGAGCAGGTATGTATTGTGGGGCGTGAGTAAGGAAGAAGGATAGCTTGGCAGTCTGAAGGCAAGCCTCTTAGGGCTATGTAACCTGAATAGTAGATCTGCTGTCTTAATACAGAACATATAGGTAGGAGGAGATGGGGTTGATATGGCCTAGAGGGACCAAGGTTTGAATCCTGGCCTTGGCACTAGACTCAACTTTGTGTGATTCTGGGCAAATCACTTAATCTCTCTTTACTTAAATATGTGTAAATTATATTTGAGTAATCCCAATTTGATTAACACAATCTAGGATTGTCTCCCAACCCCTAATGGAATGTGCAGCGCTCCATTGCTTCACAGATAGGTTCACGCCATATAAATACCAAATAATACATCCATGAAGGTCTATGGAACCTGAGGTGTTTTCTGGTGTTTCTGATAAATTTTGTGCTATAGAATTAGTGATGACAAAGAGTGACAACACTATTCTGAACATCAATATTCTGAAGATATACTGCACTGGATTAGTTTTGTTTCCAAATTATAGGCATATTTTGAACGATTAGAAAAATCTTTTTTTCTGTTTTTTTTCTCCCTAAAGGGTTTGGTAACTTACTTAATTTGATTTTGCATACCATTGTGCTATATGTTACTTGAATTGCTGAAGCAATTAAGCTTGTTTATGTGTTAGTCCCTGTGCAAAAGGGAGCAGATTTATAGACTAGTAGTGTAATGTAGAGCAGCATAGCAACCAAAGGTTGTATTAGGGTAAAAGCAGAACAGTACCATGGCTGTATCATGATGGGCTTTGCAGGCTCAACGCAGAACAGCGCGGCTGTTTTTATGCACCTGCGGCGTGTAAACCGAATTGATTTAACCCAATATATCTCTCTGAGTCAGTGCTTTATTTTCAGACAGCACAACTCAGAAATGGAAAGAGGCTAACCTTTCTCACTGTTTGTAGAACATCTGTATAATACTAAGGGGCCGATTCCGATTCGGGCAGGAAATCTCTCCGACCGAGCCGGACCCGGAGAGATTTCCGACCGAATCGGACCCGTGCAGCCCGACCTAACGAGTACGATGCGCACGTATGCCATCGGACTTGATTCGGTCAGACTCCCATTGATGTCAATAGGAGCCTGTCGTACAACGCGTACGCGGGCTCCCATTGACTCAATGGGTGCGAGGCGGACAAGGGCGCCCCCTACAGCGTGTACGCGGCGAAGCGACTCGCGCCGTACACGCACAGGTAGGGGGGACCCATGGGTCCCCCCTGTGTGCGACTCGCACGGCTACGCATACAGGGGGGTCCGACACGGACCCCCAAAGTACGGCTCCGACTGCTCTTTGGAGCCGGAGTGCGCGGCTCGGTCAGACTGCTCGCGGCGCGCATCGTACTCACCCGGCCGGGGAACGTCTCCATTGCGTGGTGCGTGTCGAGTCCGAGCGAGTCGGTCGGTGCGGTTAGACCCGGGAACGAGTCGGTCGGAGCGGTCGGGACGCCCGGACGACTCGGTCGGCGATTTCGCATCGTACTCGCTCGCCCGGACGCGCGTACGAATCGGTCGGGAAATAGGGCTCCGAATCGGATCCGGTTAAGCCGAATCCGATTCGGAGCCCTACCGGCCGAGATCGGAATCGGCCCCTTAGTGTAAGGCTAAGCCCTACAGAGTAGCAAATGTGGTTTTGGTAAGCCTTTGAACAGTCTGACATGGGAGCTCAGAGACATCAAGATGGATAAAATGGGATAAGGCCTCTGTTATGCAGTGCCTAGTATATTGGATAGTTTCAAGTTGTTCGCTGAAGAATCTGAGGGGCAGAACTTGGGGCAGAGCTAGGGATAAGGGGCCTCATTTACAAACTTTTGACGCACGGCAGCGCAGCAGGCCTTCCTGCTGTGCTTCCGTGCATCAAAAGAAAAGGGCAGGAATGCACCATATCTACAAGATACAACGCTTTCGTGTCCTTCTCTGCTACGCCGGTTCACAAACAGCAGCCATGCGCCAAAGCAGGCACCCCTGAGTCATGATGCAAGGGTGCCTGTGCTGCGGGGGTGATTGTATTTGTGCGGGAAGGGACACCTTCCTTCACAAAAACAATCATTGATGGCGTTTTCCTCTTTCTATGCGTGCTGCACAATGCAGCACACATAGAAACAGGAAAAAACAAGACAAAATAAAAACATTTCTTCTCATTGCATAACTCCTACGCCTCCCCTGGGGAGGTTAGGATTCTGACGCATTTCCAGGTTTATGATTCATTGTAAATCTGGCAATGCTTCAGATTTCATGGGTGTTGCGTGGGAACACCCACAGCAACCCCCATTGTACGCCCCTTTCACGCAGTGTTCTGCGTGAAAGCCGCACATATTTGCAAGGCCATGAAAAGCCATGTAAAGTGGCTTTACATGGCCTTGTAAATATGCTGCTGTACATTGCGCCACCGGAGCGTCAAAAAAGTGATCCAAGGTGAATCCCTGATAAGGAAAGTAGCAGGCTGTTTTTTTTAAGAGCTCTTCAATGCTGAACAGCTCCTGGATGCCACAAAAGAGGGTGAGTTCTCTGGAGATATTAAGGGGAGTTGTGACAGATATCTTTTTAAATGAGCCAGACCGACTTCAAGATTCATAGGATGTCAACATGGAGCTAAATACAAGATAAGGGGTGATGGGGACTAAGTGGCAAGTGCCTCAGATCAACCATGGTTTGTACATGTCTTTACAGGGCCAATCTGAAAGTGCACAGGCCTAGTATCAGTGTGCTGCTGCTGTCTACTCCAGGCTATAACAGAACAAGCATAACAAAGCAGAGATCAGCTTTCAGGATGACATTTCTCTGGAGATACACCTGGTCCTGTGCCATTTTCACTATGTTTCTATTATGTCTGTGAAATTTTTGTTGTCAATGTAAGAGCACCATGGCCTTCAAAGCAGTAAAAGGAGATATTCTACTAAACTCCATTACAGACAGCTCTTCAATGGATGCAGGCCAAAAAGTAAGGTAAGCGATTGTTCTGTTGTGATTTCAAGGTGAATGTGATTATATTTAGTGTCTTGACACAAGTGATGACCAAGCTATTTGTCAGATCCCCGAATCGGTTGTTTAGTATTCTCAAGAGCGGGAACACAAGGGCCCTTGTCATAGGCACCTCTGCTATGAGCATAATAATAGATTAATTGAATTTAGAGATGAACAGAAGTTTGCTATAAGAATTAAAGTTTTTTTTAAATTTGTCTAGAAGCAAAGGAGACTGGCTACCTATCCCAGTCCTCCTTCCCACCAGTACTGCCTGTATTCAATGCAAAATCTCACCCACTCCTTCCCATTTTGCCAACCCCTATATACCTCTCTACTTCTAAGCCGCTTATGTTCCCAGAAGGGCTTCCACTTTTTCTTTTCTGCTAGCCCACTCCCCTTCTCCACTTTCTCCATATTTTCTTAAGCAAACCCGATTGTAAATTATTTTTGTAGAATTGTATCTAACTTGTCCAACGTCATGTTCTAAGATGTACATACTGTATTTATAAATAGAACTGGAGCTATATATATGCACATGAACTATGTCAATAAAATTTTTACAATGGCATTGTATAACTCACTATTGTCTCTCTCTGTCCATACTTGTTTGTTACACAGAGAATGTACATGATCCCCCTAATTTTGTTATATTCCATGTGTTACTTTTGTGCACCAGTTATAGATGTCTCTAATGCCCATGAGCCTGGTGCCTTAGAAAAGCCAGTAAAATGAAAGAAATATATTTTAAATAAAAAGTATCCATGTTTCGTGTTTAAAAGAAAAAAAAGACATTTGTTTGGAGCAACATTTTCTTTGAAAAATTACATGTGGTACCAGGGTGTCGTGTAGTTCCCACTAACCTAGAATCTGTGTGTTTGTGGACAACATAAACTTTGGGCGAGGTGCTCAGACTGATTCCACACACCCCATAGTATATGTTGACCTAGAGACCAGCTAGCTCACAGTGCCACCATAGGTCCCCACCTAACCCAAACGAGGAGCGAATGGTTTCTGACAACTACTGAGCATGAAAACCCTGACCCCTCAGGGATCGTAGGTAACAGATCTAGGAAACCCTTTCGCTCAGTCACTCATGCACTCTTTTTCTCAGAAAAGTATACAGAGAATACACAATGGAACGTTTTCAATATATTTATTGTACCAACGTTATTCCTGTATAAAATACACATGTTGCGATAATCAGTAGACAGAAGCAGGTGAAAGTAATTAGAAGCATTTTAGACTTGGCATCTTTGGCGTGGTTTCCCCAGACTTTTTGCCACTACCGCCTGTATTTTTGATGCTGTACTGGATTTCGTTTTTGCCGGCTTAGATGCTTTGGGCCCTTTGCCACTGTGGATCAGTGCCAAAGTGCAGGTGTTCCCTGTGTAAATTGTGTTTACAATTGTTTCTCCCTGATTTGCATATTTGATTTACTGGTAAGCCCCTAGTAAAGTGCACTGAGTGTGCCAGGGCCTGCAAATCAAATGCTACTAGTGGGCCTGCAGCACTGATTGTGACACCCACATAAGTAGCCCTGAAATGGTATCTCAGAACTGCCACTGCAGTGTCTGTGCGCAGTTTGTTAACTGCCATGTCGTCCTGGCAAGTGCACCCACTTGCCAGGCCCTAACCTTCCCTTTTCTTACATATAAGACACCCCTATGGTAGGCCCAAGGTACCCCCATGGGCAGGGTGCAGTGTATGTGAAAGGTAGGACATGTACTGGTGTGTGTGACATGTCCTGATAGTGAAATACTGCCAATTTCGTTTTTCACTGTTGAAAGGCTATCTACCCTATAGGGCAGAATGGGAAATACTTTGTAACATCTATACAAATCCTCTGCACACGTTCAAAAGTAAATACATAAAGTTACATAAAATATCACAATGATGCTTGTCTTTATATTTTCAGATGTCTTTAATTCAAGATCTTTAAGCCTTCTTAGCCAACACGTGTTTCGTCGCTGTTACAGGGGATTACCCCGTGACTTCTTCAGGGCTAAGGGAATATGTAAACAGGTACTTGTTCGTGTATGCAATGGTAGTAAGAACAGTTTACTTTTCAAATTATTGACAAAGTGACTTCAGTGACTTGCGTGAATTTCAAAATAGTGAATAGAACTGTGTGGAAATCCATGTGAAACTGGTGTTGTACATGCTTCTCGTACAACTTCTTTGTGCATCCATATATCAATGGGGGAAAGAAAGAACAGGCAAAGCCCCCAATCGTTTATGTTATCGCTATAAAACATACTGGTGCAGTTGGTGTTTGAGACTCCCTTATAGGAGTAATCCTGTGGTTGGCAAGGTGCGGCATGCAATCAACCTACTTAGTTTTATAATCTATTTTGTTATATTCGTGGCGAAGTAGTGCTCCCTCATGCTTTCACTAAATAGTAAATACATGCTGACTATATTGTGTAATCAAACATGTATAAAAGAACGTATTTTGTTACAATACGATACCTGAAGTCAGTTTCAAGTAGTCTCTAAGTAACAGAAAAGGGCACATCAGCTAAAGAGTGGCAGTCTGTACAATCTAATAAGGTGTACAGATAGGGACAGAGAAGCTGAGGATCTTTTTAACAATCTGAGTAAGGGATCAGGAGCAAGCGCTTCCATGATTAGTGGGAATCCACCACGTAATGAGGGCCTAAAAAATAATTTTTTAAGATTGGAAAAATTAAGGAAGAACGAGACATCCAAGTGGTGGGATGGGGCCACATTGAAGCAATACATCAAACTAAAGAGAGTGCCCAGAGGCCTTAGATAACAGATCCTCCCCACCTTTGACAATCTGGATGAGGACCTATTAGCTGCATGGGAAAAAGAGCTCTCTGACAACTCAAATAAACTAATGGATATCCTTATCGAGAACTCAGACAGGAAGGTCAGAAACTTGCAGAGGGAAATCACTTGCTTAGAGGCAGAGATCAGGGAGCTTAATATCCCTGAAGCAACAGAGAAGAACTATACTATCCTCAATGAGATAATCAAGAAACATCAGGATGAGATAAAATTTAGAAAAGCGAAGAAACTTCGAAGGGATGAAGTAGACTACAACACTGGCAGGGTGTTCATGTTGGCAAGGAAATATGATCATCTTATCCCTAGCAAGACAACTGAAAAAACAAGCGGGCGATCTCAGCTAGCTCTAGCTCCACATCACTAGACACGGCACACACTAGAGAGAGTGAACAAGAAAGAGGTGGCGATAATAACGAGACACGCACATAAAATCCTTTTTTAAGGGACGTTATGAGGATGAAGAGAGGGAATCAGGGAATAAATAAACGTCCATTTACACCAGGAGGACGAGGTGGGGCAAGAGAGGGAGAGGCGCAGGACGAGAGAGGCTACATGAAAACGAGGAGTTGGACAAAGAAGAATTAAATGATGTAACAGTAATTAACCTGACGGGGAAACCGATCAGTGTAGAAATGAGCACACTTTTACAGAAAGGGATGGGATTCTGTCCTACAAATGTAGGAGACTTATGCAAAACCAAGGTAGACTTACTCAAATACATGAGGAGATTGAAATTGAAAAAATTCTTCACACTCAATCCTGTAATGAATAAAGCACCTGAGACAAATTACTCTGACTTAGTTTGTAGTGATTTAACTATACAAGATGTATATGATACGAGAATGTTATTATACATATCTGAGCAAGAAGGTGACCCTTACACTATGAGTAGGGTACTAAGTGATTTGAATGTACATTTGGACACCAACATAAGTAGTGGATTAAAAGAAAAATCAAAATGGACTCTGCAGCTACCGGCAGGCAGCAATTTGGACATTTTTCATAAGTTGGTATTACTATACCTAGACAAACACTCCTACACGCAAGCACATTACACCAACAGAAGGGATAATCTCACCAAGGGAGAGAGAGAGGCACTTTTTGCACTACAGTCAGTTAGGGGGATCACGATACGAGAAGCGGATAAGGGGGGCAACGTGGTCCTAATGAATAGAGCAGGACTTATTATCCCAGCTCAATGATATAACATGCTATGAAGCTCTACCTTGTAATCCTATCTGGTACCTTGTACAACTCATCAACACCAAACTTAAGGGATGGCATGACCAATGCCTCCTGGACAGAAATGAATACACCTACCTTATGCTAGACCATCCTAGATACCCCTGCATATATACTCTTCCCAAGATCCGCAAAAATCTCCCTTTTCCCCCTGGCAGGCCAATAATATCTGGTATAGGGGGGCTGCCTGAAAGGATTTCTGAGTATGTGGATACGTTCCTACAGCCCTTTGTCCGCACCCTACCATCACACATCAGGGACACCAAGCATATTCTGAGCACGCTCACAGACATTACATGGGAGGATGGTATGACACTCGTAACACTAGACGTCATAGCACTTTATGCAAGTATCAGACATGATCTTGGACTACAGGCCTTACGCCACATTCTAGGCCGTAGATCGGCCAGCCTTTGGGAGCACACTGAAATGCTTTTAGAGATGACAGAACTTATCCAGGACAACAATGTCTTCCTTTTCAAGGAAGGGTGGTATAAACAAAACCAAGGGGTGGCTATGGGCTCAAAGTTTTCTCCCTCGTATGCTAATCTATTCATGGGCAGACTGGAAGAACAATGGATTTGGAGCGAATGGGGTAGTAACTGGAATGACTCGATCTTATTCTGGGGCAGATTCATAGACGACTGTCTTATGGTTTGGACAGACTCCACCGAAAAACTTCTTGAATTCTTCACACACCTTAACAGCAATGACAAAAACATCAGATTCACATTCCAGTACAGTCAGAGGAACATCACATTCTTAGATGTTGAACTCTTCATTCTAGATAATAAGAGCCAAAGCAGACTATTTAGGAAACCAACAGTTTGTAATGCAACCCTTCATGCCTCAAGTGCACATCCAGGTCACCAGATTAATGCTATCCCATATGGCGAATTCACACGTGCCAGGCGCAATTGTAGTACAGAATTGGACTTTAAGGATTGTATAGAGAGCACGGCCACTAGATTCTCACGCAGAGGGTATGCTAAGAGAACTATACAAAGGGCCAAAGAGAGAATCTCTAAGATCAGTTGACAAGACACCCTTAAAAACAAACCAGAAAAGAGAGAGAACAAAACAGTACGTTTAATTACGGATTTTAACAAGCACGCAAACACACTAACACGCAGTATGCGTAGACATTGGCACTTACTCACGGCAGACAAGGCACTGCAGAGATTTACAACATCAAGGCCTGAGATTACCTTTCGCAGGGGTGTATGCCTAAGAAATATACTCAGCCCTAGCTACCAAAAAGTGGAACAAACACCAAACTGGCTTACCCAACACACTTTGGGCTTTTTCAAATGCGGCCACTGCTCCATGTGCAGATGGGCCACTGACAGAAAGAAAGAATTTATGGGACCTAACAAAAGGGTGTACAAAATTGACAACAACATCACCTGTTACACAAAATATGTAGTGTATGCTATTGAGTGTAAGTGTGGTCTAAGATACATTGGAAGTACCATCAGGAGCCTCAAAGAGCGCATTGGGGAACACATGAGGGCTGTAAAGCAAGGGGACAGCAGATATCCGATAGCCACACACATAGCTGAATGTAACTCTCAGAGCACACATAGAACGTTCTCCTTTTATGGTTTTGATGTCACACCCAAAGACCCAAGGGGAGGTAATAGGGAATTAACACTCAGGAGGAAAGAGGCGCTATGGATTATGAGACTTAAAAGTGGCGAACAGGGCTTGAACACGGACCATGAGCTTCAATACTTCCTTGGGGATTAGCCCGTACCCACGTTCAAATGAACTAAAACACTGGCTGGCTTATGCTATGCCATCATCACAGTCTATAGAGTACTCCCATTATCATCCCTACTTTTCTTGGTAGACTACGTACTGTTGCAATACATGACTGTTTCTGTACTAATGAAGTGATTTACTCACACTGGATACTTAACTTGCTATAGACTATATACTGTGAGGAATTGAGACCTCGAGACTTAACATGTTGTAGACTAGGTACACCATCACAGTTTATAGAGTACTCCCATCATCATCCCTACTTATTTTGGTAGACTACATACTGCTGGAATATATGACTGTTTCCGTATTAATGAAGGGATTTACTCGCACTCGATACTTAACATGTTGTAGACTATGTACAGTGAGGAATTGAGACCTCGAGACTTAAAATGTTGTAGACTATGTACAATAAGGAACTGAGACTAAATGCTACTGTCCCCACCTAGCTATGTCACACAATTCACTTTCACATTGCATTACGCTTCCTAAAATGCTTTGGATCAGATACTAGCGAGAATTGAGACCGACTGCCACTGTCCGTAAAAAGTCTAAGAATTTATAGTTAAATATGAGGTTCACACAGTTATGTCACGAAATTCACTATCACATTGTCACACATCACATGTCACAAAACACACTATCATGGTGATTAGTTCGGGTCAGAACGACAAAGCTCTTGGATATCAAGAGAAATTGCTTACAAGGATTTACTTATGTATAAACACCGCATGCACGTTGCCACAAATGTCACACTTGTATGTAGTGCACCGCAATGCTGTCATGTGCCCCTGCAGATACAGATTACTAGCAGATAGCGTTTAATCTCATGGGCTTTCCACCAGCCTGTTGCCACTGACATTCCGCTAGTTCACAATAATATTGATTCCAGTGCCCCGGGAGTCCCGATACACCACTCCAAGATGGCGCCCAAAATGGGTTCAGGGATTCCAGTGCCCCAGGGGTCCCGATACACCACTCCAAGAGGGCGCCCAAAATGGGTTCAGTACCGGTTTAGTCCGCCCTCATGGTTCATTATTTAAGACAACGCCGGGGTGGCCGGCTGCAGACTGCTGATATGCACGGCGAGCACGCCACTGCCTGGAGAGCTGAAGGGTTCTACCTAATACTGCCGGTAAGGAATGATAAAACGGACTTACTAGAGTCATAATACGGGACATAGGAGTAAGGGATAAAAATGTTAATACAATGTTAATTTTACCTTAGGATGGGGCAGCTTTTCTAAAAGAAACTCCCTTACATTTGGAAGCATATTTAGGGCACGAGACTAATTAGTCTACCTCTCCAGGAGCAGAACTTATAAGAACCCCCTCCAGGTTGGAATTATCACCGAAACTAAGGTAGGGGGATCCTTCATGGTACCTAGTACACCTTATTAGATTGTACTGACTGCCACTCTTTAGCTGCTGTGCCCTTTTCTGTTACTTAGAGACTACTTGAAACTGACCTCAGGTATCGTATTATAACAAATTACGTTCTTTTATACATGTTTGATTACACAATATAGTCAGCATGTATTTACTATTTAGTGAAAGCATGAGGGAGCACTACTTCGCCACGAATATAACTGTTAGAAGGTGGTTCTGACACTCTGGGCCGCTTGGATTTTTCGCTTTTTGAGCACCTATTTGTTGAGCTTTTACTGTGGGAGAGCCTCATAAGTTGGGACTCACCCACAGTGAACTCATGATGAAAGAGACTGAGTGTGGATTTTACTGGTGTCCCCCTAGCTTGACTAGGCCACTGCGCAACAGCTGGAGTAAGGGGCACCGGGCTGGTTACATGCAGACACCTGTGTACATGCGTGTGCACACGTGTAGGGGCTGCGCAGGGGAGATTCCTGGCGTGCGCAGCCCAGGAGCAGCTAAAAGTGAATGGTGTGGCAGGACTTATGCAGAATTGGGTGGTGACATGGAATAGGCTTTATACACTGGTAAGAAACATGCCAGGGAAAGTCAGTGTGTTTTACTGTGTTTTTCACTTCATTATTCCCCTATGGGGAAGTGGAGCCCATGGGCTAGTGTCACTTTCCTAAGGCCTACAAATTCCAGACACACACTAAAGTCCACTGTAACGAGTGTGAGAAGAAGTATTCTGCAGAGTCCAAAGTCATATTTGTACTGCTTTTGGGTCATCCATAAATGTTATAGTTCTCTGAGTCAGCTCATAACCAGGGCCTAGCTGGGGGCTGACCCCAGCAGCCTGGATTGATAACCTTCCCTCCGAGGAGAGAAGCTGGGTGGAGCTGAGGGCTAATCCATCAGTAGCTGTCACTGGGTGCCAGGCACCAAGCTGCACAAAGGGGAAGGCAGCTCTGGGGGGAAGGGGCTTTCAGAGACCATGTGGCAGGAGACCCTGGACGACGCAATTTTGAACAAACCCAGAGGCCTGGGCAGGAAGGAGGGAGCAGGGGCAGAGAAGTGATGTGTCGCTGTGTGATAGGGCAAACAGAGACTTCCTGCCAGCCCCCTCCCCAACTTCTTAAAAGAACTTGCACAGGAAGAGGAGCTCTCTCTGGGGTGTGGTCTGCTGAGGCAGAAGGTGCTGCAGCCTGGCGCAATGGGCAGATGGAAGGAGCAACCCCCTGACTGTCCCAGGTTCCTGAACAGCACCAGGAAAGGAGACCAGTTCCAGTGCGCAGAAGCAGGGGCCTCTGTGCAGGGAGAAGAGAGGCCCGGGAGGAGAGCCAGGCGAAAGGCTGGCGCAGGGAGCCAGTGAAGACAGCTCCCTGCTGAATCCACCCTCTTGGAGACAAAGAGGGCGAAGGAGAGTGCTCCCATTGGCTGGGGAGCGCCACCAGGAGCAAGAAGAGGCCAAAATCAGCAAGATCGGTCCCCTGGAGCCTGAGATAGGGTCCCCAGAAGGTAGGCGACCTTTGACCTTTGGCTGACCGACGACGAATCGCGTGGGGCTCCGCCGCTGGTCCAGAAGATGCCCCGGGGTGGGTCAGATCCCGGGGGCTGCCCCCAACAAGAAGTAAAAGGAGGGGGCGCCGTTGCGCCCCCAGGGAGAAGTATTTGGGGCCTGGGATCCCAACTCCGGGCCCGAAGTAAAGTTGGGGTGCGCCGTGGCACACCCCGTGAAGGTACCCCTTCGGGGTGCCACGAGTCCACCCTGGCCCCCGCCGAACATGAAGCCGGGGAGCGCCGTCGCTCTCCCCGTGTAGGTATTGGGGGAGGGGCCCGGGATCCCAACTCCGGGCCCGTGTGTCAAGGAGGAGGTGGGGAGCGGCGTCGCGCCCCGCATATAGGTCCTTGAGGGGGCCCGGGACCCCATCCCCGAGCCCCGAAGCAAAGCCAGGGAGCGCCATCGCGCTCCACGTGAAGATGTGGGAGTGGGGCGCCCTCATCCTCTTGGACCTCTCCGCGGCGTTCGACACCGTCTGCCACCGCACCCTAGTGAAGCGCCTCAGCAACATCGGAATCCGAGAGAAAGCACTGGAATGGATCATCTCGTTCCTCGCCGGAAGAACCCAGAGAGTCCGCCTCCCCCCGTTCAGATCCGAGGCCACCGAAGTCATCTGCGGCGTTCCACAAGGATCTTCACTCAGTCCAACCCTCTTCAACGTCTACATGAGCCCCCTCGCAGCCATCGCACGCCAACACAACCTCAACATCATCTCCTACGCCGACGACACCCAGCTGATCCTCTCCCTCACCAACGACCCCACCACCGCCAGAGCCAACCTACACGACGGGATGAAAGACGTCGCCGACTGGATGAGGATCAGCCGCCTTAAACTGAACTCAGACAAGACGGAAGTCCTCATCCTGGGCTCATCACCCTCCGCCTGGGACGACTCCTGGTGGCCCCCGGCCCTGGGCACCGCGCCCAAGCCAACGGACCACGCACGAAACCTGGGCTTCATCCTGGACTCCTCCCTGTCGATGACCAGACAAGTCAACGCCGTCTCATCTTCGTGCTTCAACACCCTGCGCATGCTCCGCAAGATCTTCAGATGGATCCCCACTGAAACCAGGAAGACCGTCACCCAGGCACTCGTCACCAGCCGACTGGACTATGGGAACACCCTCTACGCCGGAACCACAGCCAAACTTCAAAAAGACTCCAGCGCATCCAGAACGCCTCCGCACGACTCATCCTGGACATCCCCCGACACAGCCACATCACCGGACACCTGAAAGACCTGCACTGGCTCCCCGTCAGCAAGAGAATCACGTTCAGACTCCTCATCCACGCACACAAGGCCCTCCACGACCTGGGCCCAAAGTACCTCAACGACCGCATGACCTTCTACACGCCCACCCGCCAGCTACGATCAACCAGCCACGCCCTCGCCACCGTACCACGCATCCGCAGAACCACCGCCGGAGGAAGATCCTTCTCCTACCTGGCAGCCAAGACCTGGAACTCCCTCCCACTCACCTTCGGCGAACCCAGGACCATCTCTCCTTCAGGAAGCAGCTCAAGACCTGGCTGTTCGAGCAGTAACCACCCCCTCCCCCAGCGCCTTGAGACCCTCCCGGGTGAGTAGCGCGCTCTATAAATGCCGTGATTGATTGATTGATTGAGCCCACCCTGGCCCTCGCAACGATAGCAAGTCGGGGAGCGCCGGCGCGCTCCCTGTGAACCTGGTGAAGGGGCCCGGGACCCCATCTCTGGGCCCCGTGTGAAGAGGAAGGAGGGCGGAGTGCCGTCGCACTCCCCCGCGGCCCCGCCCCAGCAGCGGGATCCGGCGTGTCTGCCCGCCGGAGCGGGCAGACCAGAGACGAGAGGCCGGCTCCCGTGGCAGCACGCAAGAGTGCTGGCCGATCGGGGAGCCGGCAGGGGCAGCCGGGGGTGGGCTCCCCAGGCTGCCCTCCAACCAAGAAGGCAGGCGGGGTCCCGGGTGGGACCGGGACCCCGTAGAACCAGCAGCAACAGCGGTGGAGCACCGCAGGGCCCGGGTGGGACCGGGCCCCCCGAAAAGCGGCAGATCGGCCGGGGGTGGGCTCCACGAGCCGTTACACTCACCTGGGGGTCCGGGTGGGACCGGGCCCCCCAACGGGGAAAGGATGCGGCGGAGGCCGCCAGCGCGATCGCGGCTCTCCCCAGCACAGCGAGAGAGCCGCTCATCAAATATGCACGACAATGAGGAGAATCGCCCCATAATGCCTTGCAGGCCTGGGCCGGCCTGCAAGGGAAAAACAGCGTTTTCTCTGGTTGTGGTGGCCCCAGGAGGACGGGGTCACCACCAAGTGAGTGCAAGGGTGCAGGGGGAGCTGCAGGAGAACGCAGTCTCCCCCAGCACGAAGAAAAGGAGTCCCTCCCTAAGTCTCATGGGGACTTGAAAAGAATAACCCCTCAAGGGCTCAGCCAACATTTTAACTCCTCTTGGGCTGGAACTTTTGTTCTACAGCTAGAGGAGGATTGAAAAGTGCGCCAAGGGCTGAATTGGGGATGTCTGGAGAAGGGCATCTCCTGGAGGTGAATAAGTGTAATTGCACCCGCAGTGCTGCTTAAACATGTATTCTTGCTGCTGCGCTTAAGTGAAGAACAACCCAGACTGTTAGCCCTGAAGATGTAAGGGTTCATACTGTATGGACAATATGAGATGCTCAGTCAGGGTTATGTGTCACCAGGGCAGGTGTACCTATTTTTAATGCTCGTTGAGATAATGGGGTGGGTCGCCACTGGGATGGTGCCAGTGCGCAGGGCCCTCGCTCCAGGTTATGTTCAACACACTGCATTAGGGGGCAAGATGATGTGCATACATGGGAGTGGTGGTACTAGACCCCACCCCCCTTTGGGGAGGGGCGGAAATGTTATGCAATGTCACGAAGTAATTCCAACAGCTTATGTATATTTGTAAATTGTTGCATAGTATTAAGTAGTGTGTGTGTTTAATAAATGTACTCTTACTGTTATAAAGCAAAGTACAGACTGGACAATCAATTATTGAGTGTTATTGCTGCGCACCTGTATTGGCGATTACTAGCCCACACCACCTCCCTTGAGTAAGCCTCAGACTGCTCTGAAACGCTACCCTCTGAGAGTCAGGCGCTACAATTGGGTGTTTGGTTCCCAGTGAAGGACAAATGTAGTCGTTATTTGTGCAGGCCTCACAGATACTGCCTCGTTTTCCAACATTGGTGTCTAGCAGCGGGAAACATAGTATCCCATTCTGGTGCGCATTTATAGCATTTGATAAGTCCAGTTTTGCCACACATTACCTATGCAGTAATGAGCAAATGGAAGAGCACAAGGCTCTGAGAAGGGTTCAAAGTTTCAGTTATGTGAACTATAAGTATGAGAAAGGAAAGCCCTGCGCACATATATGTCATGTGAAGATATTATGGTTTAAATGTAGACTGTATTGATATGACTGAGTAATGTTGAATATCATGTGCTAGCGGGATGGTGCTTTCCAGGAAATGATTGCATACAAATGTTCTAAGCCATATTGTACACCTTTGAACCCTAACACTACATACACTACACCTGCATGAGGAGGGTGTCTCCTCAAGAGATAGGGACAGCAACTGATACCTATATCACAGATGGGGGTGTAGGGGTGGATTGACCTTTGGGGGGGACAGGAGAGGTAGGGGTCCTGGGAGATTCCAGCGCTTTTTAAGGGCAGGGAGGGTTCCCACAGAAGGGGCCCCAGATATCCTTCCCCCGCTGAAAGTTTCTTGCTATTGGCGCAGGCCAAAACCACTGGAAGGGTGGGGCAGGAGGTATCTTTACCCCGGGTAGTGGTACCTAGGGGCTACCACTACACACCCTCACTCGCGAAGTACCCTCCTTTGGGGCCACCCACTACCATGGGCCACCCTGGGTTGCTCACCTCCCCGCCAGTTAACCTGGGGGGCCTGCCAGACACCCAACTCTACCACACCCTCCTCCCACCATGGGAAAAGTTTCTTGGGGTTTCTTGGGGTCCCCCACCATGGTGGGGGACCCCAAGAAACTTTTCCCATGGTGGGAGGAGGGTGCGGTAGAGTTGGGTGTCTGGCAGGCCCCCCAGGTTAACTGGCGGGGAGGTGAGCAACCCAGGGGTGGCCCATGGTAGTGGGTGGCCCCAAAGGAGGGTAGTTCGCGAGTGAGGGTGTGTAGTGGTAGCCCCTAGGTACCCTAGGTGGGCTAGGTAACTGACCCAGTGGAGATCTGAGTGGGGATGATGTACTCCCTAGATTCCAGGGGAAGGGTTAGTGGTGGACCCTGAGGTGCCAGGGTCGGGTAAGTGGTTACCCAAGGAAGCAACAGGATGTCATTCTGGAACTGGTGTTGTGAACCTGAAGTGGTGGCTGGGGCAATGCCTAGCCGGTGACCAGTTAGGTAGGTCCTGTGGGGCTTGGACCCCAGGACCAGGAGCCTGGGGGTGTTCCCCTAGCTCGATGCAGGAGGTGGACTTCTGCAAGGTAGTACCACCCTGAACACAGGTGGGGCCCATCTTAAGTGAAGGGACCCTGTGTTTCCCAAAGGGGTGGTGCAGGCCTAGCCGGGATCTTTAGGGTCCCTGGCTGATGGAGGTGGTACCGCCCTGAACGCAGGTGGGGCCCATCTTAAGTGAAGGGACCCTGTGTTTCCCAACAGTGGGGTGCAGGCCTAGCCGGAATCTTTACGGTCCCTGGCTGAGTGTGGTAGTACTACCCTGAAGGCAGGTGGGGCCTATCTTAAGTGAAGGGACCCTGCTCTTCAGAAGGGGTGGTGCCGGCCATCCAGGGATCATGTGGGTCCCTGGACGGTCTCCCAAGGCGCTGCAGGGAGACCGGGGAGAGCCATGAGAGGTGGGCCTGGGTGTAGCTAACTCGGGACCCACAGGCTCTCTAAGGGTACTCCGGGAGGAGAGCGCGCCTCTCGGAGGGAAGGGTGCATAAGCCCTGTTCTCGCAGCGGAAAACAAGGAAGGGGTCTAGGTTCCCGGGGTAGTTCCCGTGTGGAGCTACTGACGGGGGGAATGAGCAGTAGGATGTCTGACGAGGCACCCTCAGTGTTCCTCCCTGACACTGCCAGTGTGGTAGTGAGGCCGGTCTGAGGTCCTATTGGGAGTCCGGCCAGTGGCCAGAGGAGCTTTTCTGTGTGGGAAAAGCATGAGTGGCTGTGCTTTCTTCAGGGAAGACAGTCATCCCGAAAGGGTGGTGGCAGCAGAATGACCCCAGCGGCAGGCTGAGGGTGAGGGTCTAGAGAGGTTGCATCTTTGGGGTGCAAGGACCAAATGAAGAGAGGGTACTGGTTGGAACAAACTCCAGAAGGGAGACCAGCTAGTGACCCCGGGGATGGGATCTAGACCTATCCCAGAAGACCGCATCGCTGCTGAGGCACTGTACCCTTGTCCAGAGAAGGGGTAGGCATAGTGTTGCATGCCCAAGGGCAAAGGTGGGCCTAGTGAGGCTGAGTCCATGTAGACCATGAGTGACCTAGAGCCCGGAGGGTTCTTAGGGTAGTCTGGGATCCCTGTCATGGGTGGAGATTTCATGGATGGGAGGAGTAGGTGGTCTGAGCGGATAACTGGTGAGTAAGGGGGGGTCTGGTGAGAACCCCTTATAATTAGTTATCGCTGACTACGGGAAGAATACCCATGTAGAGTGGCTATTTCTTTCCTGTAGGAATCAGCTGGGCGCGGCGTGTTTTAGAAGGTGGTTCTGACATTCTGGGCCGCCCGGACTTTTTGCTTTTTGAGCACCTATTTGTTGAGCTTTTACTGTGGGAGAGCCTCATAAGTTGGGACTCACCCACAGTGAACTCATGATGAAAGAGACTGTGTGTGGATTTTACTGGTGTCCCCCTAACTTGACTAGGCCGCTGCGCAGCTGCTGGAGTAAGGGGCACCGGGCTGGTTACATGCAGACACCTGTGTACATGCGTGTGGACACGTGATGGGGCTGTGCAGGGGAGATTCCTGACGTGCGCAGCCCAGGAGCAGCTACAAAGTGAATTGTGTGGCAGGACTTATGCAGAATTGGGTGGTGACATGGAATAGGCTTTATACACTGGGAAGAAACATGCCAGGGAAAGTCAGTGTGTTTTACTGTGTTTTTCACTTCATTATTCCCCTATGGGGAAGTGGAGCCCATGGGCTAGTGTCGCTTTCCTAAGGCCTACAAATTCCAGACACGCACTAAAGTCCACTGTAACGGGTGTGAGAAGAAGTATTCTGCAGAGTCCAAAGTCATATTTGTACTGCTTTTGGGTCATCCATAAATGTTATAGTTCTCTGAGTCAGCTCATAACCAGGGCCTGGCTGGGTGCTGACCCCAGCAGCCTGGATTGATAACCTTCCCTCCGAGGAGAGAAGCTGGGTGGAGCTGCAGGCTAATCCATCAGCAGCTGTCACTGGGTGCCAGGCACCAAGCTGCACGATGGCGAAGGCATCTCTGGGGGGAAGGGGCTTTCAGAGACCATGTGGCAGGAGACCCTGGATGACGCCATTTTGAACAAACCCAGAGGCCTGGGCAGGAAGGAGGGAGCAGGGGCAGAGAAGTGATGTGTCACTGTGTGATAGGGCAAACAGAGACTTCCTGCCAGTCCCCTCCCCAACTTCTTAAAAGAACTTGCACAGGAAGAGGAGCTCTCTCTGGGGTGTGGTCTGCTGAGGTAGAAGGTGCTGGAGCCTGGCGCAATGGGCAGTTGGAAGGAGCAACCCCCTGACTGTCCCAGGTTCCTGAACAGCGCCAGGAAAGGAGACCGGGACCAGTGCGCAGAAGCAGGGGCCTCTGCGCAGGGAGAAGAGAGGCCAGGGAGGAGAGCCAGGCGAAAGGCTGGTGCAGGGAGCCAGTGAAGACAGCTCCCTGCTGAATCCACCCTCTTGGAGACAAAGAGGGCAAAGGAGAGTGCTCCCAGTGGCTGGGGAGCGCCACCAGGAGCAAGAAGAGGCCAAAATCGGCAAGATCGGTCCCCTGGGGCCTGAGATAGGGCCCCCAGAAGGTAGGCGACCTTTGACCTTTGGCTGACCGACAACGAAGCGCGTGGGGCTCCGCCGCCGGTCCAGAAGATGCCCCCGGGGTGGGTCAGATCCTGGGGGCCCCTAGGGAGAAGTATTTGGGGGCCCGGGATCCCAACTCCGGGCCCCAAAGTTAAGTCGGGGTGCGCGACAGTGAAGGTACCCCTGCGGGGTACCAGGAGCCCACACTGGCCCCCGCCGAACATGAAGCCGGGGAGTGCCGTCGCGCTCCCCGTGATGGTATTGGGGGAGGGGCCTGGGATCCCAACTCCGAGCCCCGTGTGACGAGGAGGAGGCGGGGAGCGCCCCCGCGCCCCCGCGAAGAGGTCCTTGGGGGGCCCGGGACCCCATCCCTGAGCCCTGAAGCAAAGCCGGGGAGCGCCATCGCGCTCCCCGTGAAGACGTGGCAGTGGGGCGCCAGGAGCCCACCCTGGCCCCCGCAATGACAGCAAGTCGGGGAGCACCGGCGCGCTCCCCATGAACCTGGCGAAGGGGCCCGGGACCGCATCTCCAGGCCCCGTGTGAAGAGGAAGGAGGGGGGAGTGCCATTGCACTCCCCCGCGGCCCCGCCTGAACAGCGGTATCCGGCGTGTCTGCCCGCCGGAGCGGGCAGACCAGAGACGAGAGGCCGGCTCCCGTGGCAGCACGCGAGAGTGCTGGCCGATCGGGGAGCCGGCAGGGGCAGCCGGGGGTGGGCTCCCCAGGCTGCCCTCCAACCAAGAAGGCAGGCGGGAGTCCCGGGTGGGACCGGGACCCCGTAGAACCAGCGGCAACAGCGGTGGAGCACCGCGGGGCCCGGGTGGGACCAGGCCCCCCGAAAAGTGGCAGATCGGCCAGGGGTGGGCTCCCCGAGCCGTTACACTCACCTGGGGGTCTGGGTGGGTCTGGGCCCCCCAACGGGGAAAGGATGCGGCAGAGGCCACCAGCGCGATCCCGGCTCTCCCCGGCACAGCGGGAGAACCGCTCATCAAATATGCACGACAATGAGGAGAATCGCCCCATAATGCCTTGCAGGCCTGGACCGGCCTGCAAGGGAAAAACTGCGTTTTCTCTGGTTGTGGTGGCCCCAGGAGGACGGGGTCACCACCAAGTGAGTGCAAGGGTGCAGGGGGAGATGCAGGAGAATGCAGTCTCCCCCAGCACGAAGAAAAGGAATCCCTCCCTAAGTCTCATGGGGACTTGAAAAGAATAACCCCTCAAGGGCTCAGCCAGCATTTTTACTCCCATTGAGTTGGAATTTTTGTTCTACAGCTAGAGGAGAATTGAAAAGTGCGCCAAGGGATGAAGGGCTGAGTTGGGGATGTCTGGAGAAGGGCATCTCCTGGAGGTGAAGAAGTGTAATTGCACCCGCAGTGCATTTACTAATGTTATTTCTTTTAGGGGGACTGAAGGTCACATGTGTAAAGTGAGGTACCTGTGTAAGGTGATGTTATAAGCAAAGTGGGGTTATGTTGCCAGACATTCCTGCTGGGGTGTCTGGCTGTATGTACTTAATCCTGTGATTTCATCTGTGATGCCTTTTAGGGGCTTTAATTGCAATGCATTATAATGATCAACTAAGGTGATGAGTACTGTCATTCTAAAGTGCTGCTTAAACATGTATTCTTGCTGCTGCGCTTAAGTGAAGAACAAACCAGACTGTTAGCCCTGAAGATGTAAGGGTGCATACTGTATGGACAATATGAGATGCTCAGTCAGGGTTATGTGTCACCAGGGCAGGTGTACCTATTTTTAATGCTCGTTGAGATAATGGGGTGGGTCACCACTGGGATGGTGCCAGTGCGCAGGGCCTTCGCTCCAGGTTATGTTCAACACACTGCATTAGGGGGCAAGATGATGTGCATACATGGGAGTGGTGGTACTAGACCCCACCCCCCTTTGGGGAGGGGCGGAAATGTTATGCAATGTCACAAAGTAATTCCAACAGCTTATGTATATTTGTAAATTGTTGCATAGTATTAAGTAGTGTGTGTGTGTTTAATAAATGTACTCTTACTTTTATAAAGCAAAGTACAGACTGGACAATCAATTATTGAGTGTTATTGCTGCGCACCTGTTTCGGCGATTACTAGCCCACACCACCCCCCATGAGTAAGCCTCAGACTGCTCTGCAACGCTACCCTCTGAGAGTCAGGCGCTACAATTGGGTGTTTGGTTCCCAGTGAAGGACAAATGTAGTCATGTTATTTGTGCAGGCCTCACAGATACTGCCTCGTTTTCCAACAATAACAAAATAGATTATAAAACTAAATAGGTTGATTGCATGCCCGCACCTTGCCAACCACAGGATTACTCCTATAAGGGAGTCTCAAACACCAACTGCACAAGTATGTTTTATAGCAATAACATAAACGATTGGGGGCTTTGCCTGTTCTTTCTTTCCCCCATTGATATATGGATGCACAAAGAAGTTGTACGAGAAGCATGTACGACACCAGTTTCACATGGATTTCCACACAGTTCTATTCACTATTTTGAAATTCACACAAGTCACCGAAGTCACTTTGTCAATAATTTGAAAAGTAAAGTGTTCTTACTACCATTGCATACACGAACAAGTACCTGTTTATATATTCCCTTAGCCCTGAAGAAGTCGCGGGGTAATCCCCTGTAACAGTGACGAAACACGTGTTGGCTAAGAAGGCTTAAAGATCTTGAATTAAAGACATCTGAAAATATAAAGACAAGCATCATTGTGATATTTTATGTAACTTTATGTATTTACTTTTGAACGTGTGCAGAGGATTTGTATATATAGCATAAGTGGTCTGCTAGCCACACACGTGGGGATCTGGTGGTTTTTCCCTACCTTATGCACCATGCTAGATTACCTGCCATAACTGATTTGTACTTGTGATAGACCTTAGAGCGCCATTTGTCTATTGCTAACCACCGACTGTATAACTACTTTGTAACATCTTACAAGAAAAACTTCCCATTGGGACAAGATAGAGAAATAAAGTTTAGGCTCTCTGAACTCAGAATTTATTAACACATCTTTTAGTAAAGATGTTTTTTAAATTGTGTTTGAAAATGCCACTTTTAGAAAATAGGCATTTTCTTGTTAAACCATTCTGTGTGCCTCTGCCTGCTTGTGGATTGACTGTCTGGTTTTGGGTTGGCAGGGGCTGGGGATGTGCATTCACTGTATACAGCCACTGGGGGCTGAGGTGTGAGATGTCCTTGCACCTGAATAGGTACTATCTCCCTTGCACAATGCTGTCTCCAACCCCTGTGGTCATACTGCAGCAGTGAGGACAGAACTGGTTTGGACAGGGCTCAGAAACCCTTGCACAAAGAGAGCAAAGACATTTTGGGGTATAAGTATTAGACCTAAAACCCCAGAGATTTATATTACTTCTGGACTCAAGAGGAACCTTTCCAAGGAGAAGAGCTGAAGAGCTGTGAGGAGGAGTACTGCCCCTTTGCTGTGTGCTGTGTGGGGTTGGCCTGCAGTTGCTGTTTCGGCCAAGGAAAGGACAAAGACTGGAACTTTGTTGTGAACCTGCTTGAAGATCATCTCCAAGGGCCTATGTGTGCTGGCCTCCTGTTCTGAAGTCTCAGGGACAAAAATACTTCACTTGCTGTTTGTACCTGGAAGAAACCTAAAGAACTGAAGAAATCACTGCATCGCTCTTCTTGCGGCTGTTTTTCCAACACAGCACCGCTGTGTGAGAAGAATCTCCATTCATCGCCGCGCTGCTGCCGAACCGACGCAGCGCCTGTTGCTGCTGCAAGAACTGACGCATCAAGGGATTGCGGCTGAAGAAACTGACGCAGCACTGCTCGCAGCTGCTGCATCGATCGCCTATGCATCCCGGATTTCCACGCATTGTACCTGTGCGGCAAGTTTTCCCGACGCATCACCCAGGGGCCAGAACCGTCTTGGAGTCGACACATCACTTGCCCCTACAGACCGGATTCGATGCATCACTTCTCCTGCGTGCAGCAGAACTGTTGCATCGCCTCCCCATGATCTTAGGTCTTCCCATCTCTGCGGCTGTTTGGCCGTGTGAATTTTGACGCATCTACAGGTACTTTTTGTGAAATCACTCGTCCATAGTTTTCTAGGATTGAAACCTTTTTAAAGTAATATTCTCATTACAAGTATGTTGGATTTTTGTCGTTTTGGTCTTGGTGAGTTTCGATAAAGATACTTTATTTTTCCTAAACTGGTGTGGTGTCCATTTGTGGTGTTATCACTATATTACTGTGTGTTTTGAGTACAAATACTTTACACATTGCTCTAGGGATAAGTCTGTCTGCTCGTGCCAAGATACCCAGGGGGTGAGCAAGGGTTATCTAAAGTGTGTATTCCCCTCACCCTGACTAGAAGCAAGGGTCCCTATTTGGACAACGGTACCTACCTCTGCCAACTAGAGACCCCCATTTCTAACATTCAAAAGAGTAAATAGCAGATATAGTTCCACCATGGTGCTAAAACAGTGTATATATGCAGACATATAGTACACGGTAGTAATCAGGCGTACTCCTACTATGCAATTACTACTCTGTCTATGTCTAGAGTGTATTTAGATGTAGAGCCAAGAATCCTCCCACGGGATGATCCGATCCCATTACCTGGTAGGAAAGAATGTAGAACCCCGCCTTGGTCACGAACTGGACACCCCTCACGGAGATGTTAGGTAGCTGCTTGGTGAATCCTCAGAATGCATGGACCCCTCGCTTTCAGCTGAAGTGTCTCCTCTGATAATCTCTGGAAATGCTTGTTTATTTATAATAAAAAGCATCCTTGCGATATATATGCAGATTAGCCTTGTTATGGATATGCAGATAGTCCTGTTGCCCCATGGATAAAGATAGAACGACATTTGTACATTGTGCATAAAGGCCTTGTACTCAGTGTTCGAGGCATCATGATAATGTTGCACGAAGCCAGATGTATAAGCAAAGCCTTTTCAGAGAAACTAATCCAACATTGTCATGCACGTGAATATGTGCAAAAGGTCACAGCAATAATGTTATTGTGGAGAAAGAGGACAATGTAAGAAAATGTCCAGTGTTTTCCACATTGGTCTAAATCAGGCACATAACACCCACAACTCATACTAAGGATCAACCTAAAAAAGCTATCTAAAAAGCAGCAGGCCGTTTAAAAATGTAAACAACTGTAAACTCTAAAACCACTTCTAAAATCTTCTATAAGCATTCTGGCTTAAAAATACTTATAAAAGCCATTATATAGTTTGAAATCCCAAGAGCTCAGATAGCCACGGTCCCTAGAATAAAAGCAGATTTTTTTTCCTGATTAATTTGGTTTAAAACAGGCCAAATAGTTCCTACCAAATGGAAAAGCCAATTATTTATGTGTTCCAAGTGGTATTCCCAACATTGCTGTTGCCAGCAACTGCAGACAACATTCCCAGATGCACAACTTGAAGCATTTTTATGGAGCACAGGTGGTTCCATCCACTTCCCGCAGCAGCCGCCGAGAGAGGGACTACATCCTGAAAGCGTTCCGCGGAGCTGATATCCAGTTCACTAGAAGCCAAAGCATCCCAGAGTGGCTTGAAGAATGCATTCATCAGCAAAGGAATATGCTGGGGACAACTATACCCATGGGCTTTTAACAGGTCCATCAGTACTTCAATGTCCAATGGCGCAACTAATTGTGATCTAAAACAGAAATCCAGCATGCATTCATGACTTCACAGCAGGCAGCAGAATACAGGTTGAACGCAGTGAGGCCATAGAAGCCTGAATGGTAAGAACCAATGCTCATTCAGTTCTTGAAGCTGAGGTGTGCCGAAGCACTGTATCATGCACTCACGGCATTGCAGCACAGGCAGTGCTGTCTTGATTCCGGTTTGAACTGGGACGTCCATTGCGGAGCAGAAAAATTAAAATAAGAATCCCTGCCACAAGTAGCAGGACAAGTGGAAGACCTCCAAAAACGCTTCCTAGTGTGGAGTGTATGAATGATGGTATAACTCCGAAAAGTGTCTGAAAGATGCTAACCAGTTTAGAGCCAATACATTTCAAAAAGTGAACTATACCCTTTGTATGTTAAAGATACGGTGGACCAGCTCCCTAAAATGTAGTGGGAAGTTAGTATGAAGTAGTGTCTGTATCTCGAAGACCACGCAAGATCAAATGTCTCTTCAACGGATGTTAAGGCCACATCCCTTTGAAAAAGTATGGCTTTCAGTTTGCTGAGAGAATCAAAGAGTATGTCGGAAACATTTATCAAAGGCCATAGCATTGCCTCCCTAATTTTGTGGGCTGGTGGAAACAAGATAAGTTTGCAACAAGCAGTCTTGACCCTGTTCCTCATGGGAACAGTCTAGCCCAAACTGCCAAGCCAGGTCTTCCCTAAACCGGAAACAAGCATCCTGGGACTAGTTTCGGGGTAACACCCCTCATCAGCCAGGCTAGCTTGAATCCAGTAGCAAAGTGAGCAAGGGACCCACGTCTGGGCATACCCTGCCAACTTAGGGTGAACAGAGCAAACACAAGGAGATGATGGACAGAGCGCTGAAACTTTTCAGACACTCACCCCTAGTCGCAGATCTGGGTTGAATCCATCATCGTTCTTTAGCTCACTTCGCCACCCCAGTTCAGACCTAGCCATATGCCCCTCATCAGCCAGGCTAGCTTGAATCCAGTGGCAAAGTGAGCAAGGGACCCACAATGTGGTGGTGCCAAAGAAATCTTTGGAAGATGCCATAATTAAAGCACCGCGATACAAAAGGGGATGATGGACGGAACGTTTGAGCCAATCAAACACTCACCCCCAGTCAACTGATCTGGGTTTAATCCATCATCATTCTTTAGCTCACTCCACCACCCCAGTTCAGACATGGCCATATGCAAATCAGTCTGACCCTGTGCCTCATGGGAACAGTCCAGCCCGAACTGCCAAGCCATGTCTTCCCTGGACCGGAAACAAGCATCCTAGGAACGGTTTCTGGCATTCCAGCCGTCATCAGCCAGGCTTGCTTGAATCCAGTGGCAAAGTGAGCAAGGGACCCACGTCTGGGCATACCCCCGCCAACTTAGGGCGAACAAAGCGATACAAAAGGGGATGATGGACGGAACGCTTGAGCCAATCAAACACTCACCCCCAGTCAACTGATCTGGATTTAATCCATCATCATTCTTTAGCTCACTCCACCACCCCAGTTCAGACATGGCCATATGCAAATCAGTCTGACCCTGTGCCTCATGGGAACAGTCCAGCCCGAACTGCCAAGCCATGTCTTCCCTGGACCGGAAACAAGCATCCTAGGACCGGTTTCTGGCATTCCAGCCGTCATCAGCCAGGCTTGCTTGAATCCAGTGGCAGTTGACTGGGGGTGAGTGTTTGATTGGCTCAAACGTTCCGTCCATCATCCCCTTTGTATCGCTTTGTTCGCCCTAAGTTGGCGGGGTATGCCCAGACGTGGGTCCCTTGCTCACTTTGCCACTGGATTCAAGCAAGCCTGGCTGATGACGGCTGGAATGCCAGAAACCAGTCCTAGGATGCTTGTTTCCGGTCCAGGGAAGACATGGCTTGGCAGTTCGGGCTGGACTGTTCCCATGAGGCACAGGGTCAGACTGATTTGCATATGGCCATGTCTGAACTGGGGTGGTGGAGTGAGCTAAAGAATGATGATGGATTAAACCCAGATCAGTTGACTGGGGGTGAGTGTTTGATTGGCTCAAACGCTCCGTCCATCATCCCCTTTTGTATCGCTTTGTTTGCCCTAAGTTGGCGGGGGTATGCCCAGACGTGGGTCCCTTGCTCACTTTGCCACTGGATTCAAGCAAGCCTGGCTGATGACGGCTGGAATGCCAGAAACCGGTCCTAGGATGCTTGTTTCCGGTCCAGGGAAGACATAGCTTGGCAGTTCGGGCTGGACTGTTCCCATGAGGCACAGGGTCAGACTGATTTGCATATGGCCATGTCTGAACTGGGGTGGTGGAGTGAGCTAAAGAATGATGATGGATTAAACCCAGATCAGTTGACTGGGGGTAAGTGTTTGATTGGCTCAAACGTTCCGTCCATCATCCCCTTTTGTATCGCTTTGTTCGCCCTAAGTTGGCGGGGGTATGCCCAGACGTGGGTCCCTTGCTCACTTTGCCACTGGATTCAAGCAAGCCTGGCTGATGACGGCTGGAATGCCAGAAACCGGTCCTAGGATGCTTGTTTCCGGTCCAGGGAAGACATGGCTTGGCAGTTCGGGCTGGACTGTTCCCATGAGGCACAGGGTAAGACTGATTTGCATATGGCCATGTCTGAACTGGGGTGGTGGAGTGAGCTAAAGAATGATGATGGATTAAACCCAGATCAGTTGACTGGGGGTGAGTGTTTGATTGGCTCAAACGTTACGTCCATCATCCCCTTTTGTATCGCTTTGTTCGCCCTAAGTTGGCGGGGGTATGCCCAGACGTGGGTCCCTTGCTCACTTTGCCACTGGATTCAAGCAAGCCTGGCTGATGACGGCTGGAATGCCAGAAACCGGTCCTAGGATGCTTGTTTCCGGTCCAGGGAAGACATGGCTTGGCAGTTCGGGCTGGACTGTTCCCATGAGGCACAGGGTCAGACTGATTTGCATATGGCCATGTCTGAACTGGGGTGGTGGAGTGAGCTAAAGAATGATGATGGATTAAACCCAGATCAGTTGACTGGGGGTGAGTGTTTGATTGGCTCAAACGTTCCGTCCATCATCCCCTTTTGTATCGCTTTGTTCGCCCTAAGTTGGCGGGGGTATGCCCAGACGTGGGTCCCTTGCTCACTTTGCCACTGGATTCAAGCAAGCCTGGCTGATGACGGCTGGAATTCCAGAAACCGGTCCTAGGATGCTTGTTTACGGTCCAGGGAAGACATGGCTTGGCAGTTCGGGCTGGACTGTTCCCATGAGGCACAGGGTCAGACTGATTTGCATATGGCCATGTCTGAACTGGGGTGGTGGAGTGAGCTAAAGAATGATGATGGATTAAACCCAGATCAGTTGACTGGGGGTGAGTGTTTGATTGGCTCAAACGTTCCGTCCATCATCCCCTTTTGTATCGCTTTGTTCGCCCTAAGTTGGCGGGGGTATGCCCAGACGTGGGTCCCTTGCTCACTTTGCCACTGGATTCAAGCAAGCCTGGCTGATGACGGCTGGAATGCCAGAAACCGGTCCTAGGATGCTTGTTTCCGGTCCAGGGAAGACATGGCTTGGCAGTTCGGGCTGGACTGTTCCCATGAGGCACAGGGTCAGACTGATTTGCATATGGCCATGTCTGAACTGGGGTGGTGGAGTGAGCTAAAGAATGATGATGGATTAAACCCAGATCAGTTGACTGGGGGTGAGTATTTGATTGGCTCAAACGTTCCGTCCATCATCCCCTTTTGTATCGCTTTGTTCGCCCTAAGTTGGCGGGGGTATGCCCAGACGTGGGTCCCTTGCTCACTTTGCCACTGGATTCAAGCAAGCCTGGCTGATGACGGCTGGAATGCCAGAAACCGGTCCTAGGATGCTTGTTTCCGGTCCAGGGAAGACATGGCTTGGCAGTTCGGGCTGGACTGTTCCCATGAGGCACAGGGTCAGACTGATTTGCATATGGCCATGTCTGAACTGGGGTGGTGGAGTGAGCTAAAGAATGATGATGGATTAAACCCAGATCAGTTGACTGGGGGTTAGTGTTTGATTGGCTCAAACGTTCCGTCCATCATCCCCTTTTGTATAATTAAAGCACCGGCGCCTGATAATAAGGAGAAGCTTTTGTCGTTTGCTGGACTCTGTGAATATTACAGCAAATTTATACAAAGTTTTGCCACAAAAATGGAACCCCTCAGGGAGTTGACAAGAAATACTTCTGAATTTGTGTGGTCAGAAAGACAAGAGGTGCCGTTCCAGCAGATTAAGGAGAAGATTACGCATGCCCCAACACTCAAGTCATTCTGTTTGAACAAGATATGTGTTATTACAGTGGATGCTAGTTTGTATGGCGTGAGTGTTGATTCAGAGATGTGGTAAAGAGGAATGGTGTGTGGCGTTTGCATCCAGAACACTCACTGAGACTGAAAGGAGATATGCAGTGATCGAAAAAGAGCTTCTGGTTTGGGCCTCTGTGAGAATATTGTCTCCAGGTGGGTGTTAGACTTGGCACCATTGGCGTGGGTCTCCCTTCCATTTTTTTGCTGTTGCCTCCTGTGTTTTTGCTGGTCTAGATGCTTTGGGCACTTTGCCACTGCTGTTCAGTGCCAAAGTGCAAGAGCTCCCTTTGTAAAGTAATGTTGTGGATTAGTGATTCCATGATTGGCTGTTTGATTTACTTGTCAGCCCTAGTACAGTGCACTATGTGTGCCCAGGGACTGTAAATCAAATGCTGATGGTAGGCTTGCAGCATTGGTTGTGCCACCCACAGAAGCAGCTTGTAAAATGTGACTCAGGCCTGCCATTGCAGAGCCTGTGTGCAGTCTGGTATTGCCATGTCGACTTGGCAAGTGCACACACTTGCCAGTCCCTAAACCTTCCCTTTTCTACATGTTAGTCACCCCTAAGGTAGGCCCAAGGTACCCCTGTGGGCACGGTGAATTGTATGTGAAAGGTAGGACATGCCCTGATGTGTGTGGCATGTCCTGATAGTGAAATACTGCCAATTTCGTTTTTCACTATTGCAAGGCTATCTGTTCCCATAGGCCAGAATGGGGAGTTAGTTTATAACATCTTAGAAACATAACTGACCCAAGGAACAAGATAGGAAAATAAAGTTTAATATGCCTGAACTCAGAATGTCAAAGTGCATCTTTTAGTGAGGATGATTTTTACATTCTGTGTTTGAAAATACCACTTTTAGAAAGTGGGTATTTTCTTTCCTAACCATCCAGTGGTGCACAGACATATCGAAGGGAGAGAATATCGACATCAAGAATATCGGTGACCAGAATATCGAACTGAAGGTAAGAAATATCGTTTTTATTAATATCGAAGTCAGTAATATTGTTTGCAAAAATATCGTTGTCAATAATATCGATGTTTATATTAGTGTCATGTATATTATTATGTATTTTATATGTATGTGTTCTATATTTTTTTAAGTATTGTATTTTTTTTTAAACATATGTATTACATTTTTAGAAGTTATTAATTTTCTTTAATGTAAATTTTGCGTTTTAGTACCGTAGCGGGGTGTGTGTTTATAGGGGAATAGGGTCGGAAGTAATTTAATTATAGTTAATTAAATAATAATTCTTAGAAATTATTAATTATTTTTAATTACATTTTGCGTTTTAGTTCCGTAGCGGGTTGTGGGTTTATAGGGGAATTGGGTGGCCAGTAATTTAATTATAATAAAGTAATTATTAATTTTTATTTTTGGGTATTGATAATTAATTTATTGTTAATTAATTATTAATTGGTTATTAATTTTTATTAATTGATTAATTGATAATTATATTAATTGTGTTAATTTATTTTAGGAGCGGGTTGTGGGTTGATAGGGGAATAGTGTGGGAAGTAATTTATTATAATAAAGTAATTATTAATTTTTATTTATTTATATTGATAATTAATTTATTGGTAATGAATTATTAATTGGTAATTAATTTTATTAATTGATTAATTGATAATTATATTAATTGGGTTATTTTTTTTAGGAGCGGGTTGTGGGTTTATAGGGGAATAGGGTGTGAAGTAAATTAATTATAATAAAGTAATTATTAATTTTTATTTATTGGTATTGATAGTTCATTTATTGTTAATTAATTATTAATTGGTAATTAATTTATATTAATTGATTAATTGCTTATATTAATTGTGTTAATTTATTTTAGGAGCGGGTTGTGGGTTAATAGGCGAATAGGATGGGAAGTTATTTAATTATAATAAAGTAATTATACATTTTTATTTATTGGTATTGATAATTTATTTATTGTTAATTAATTATTAATTGGTAATTAATTTTTATTAATTGATAATTATATTAATTGTGTTAATTTATTTGAGGAGTGGGTTGTGGGTTTATAGGGGAATATGGTGGGAAATAATTTAATTTTATTAAAGTAATTATGAATTTTAATTTATTGGTATTCATAATTAATTTATTGTTAATTAATTGTTAATTGGTTATTTAATTAAAAAAATTATTTAATTGATAAGCATCTTAATTTTAACCCTCTGCTATCCAACACTTTCCCTACAGTTACACTCTCTGGAGTGGGTATAGTAATTTTTACCCCTTCGCTATCCAACACTTTCCCTACTGTTGCACTCTCTGGAGTTGGAATAGTAATTTTTACCCCTACGCTATCCAACACTTTCCCTACTGTTGCACTCTCTGGAGTTCAAATAGTAATTTTTACCCCTACGCTATCCAACACTTTCCCTACTGTTGCACTTATTGGAGTGGGAATAGTAATTTTTACCCCTACGCTATTCAACACTTTCCCTACTGTTGCACTCTCTGGAGTGGGAATAGTAATTTTAACCCTTACGCTATCCAACACTTTCCCTACTGTTGCACTCTCTGGAGTGGGAATAGTAATTTTTACCCCTACGCTATCCAACACTTTCCCTACTGTTGCACTCTCTGGAGTGGGAATAGTAATTTTTACCCCTACGCTATCCAACACTTTCCCTACTGTTTCACTCTCTGGAGTTGGAATAGTAATTTTTACCCCTACGCTATCCAACACTTTCCCTACTGTTGCACTCTCTGGAGTGGGAATAGTAATTTTTACCCCTACGCTATCCAACACTTTCCCTACTGTTGCACTTATTGGAGTGGGAATAGTAATTTATACCCCTACGCTATCCAACACTTTCCCTACTGTTGCACTCTCTGGAGTGGGAGTAGTAATTTTAACCCCTAGGCTATCCAACACTTTCCCTACTGTTGCACTCTCTGGAGTGGGAATAGTAATTTTTACCCCTTCGCTATCCAACACTTTCCCTACTGTTGCACTCAGTGGAGTGGGAATAGTAATTTTTACCCCTACACTATCCAACACTTTCCCTATTGTTGCACTCACTGGAGTGGGAATAGTAATTTTTACCTCTACGCTATCCAAAACCTTTCCTACTGTTGCACTCTCTGAAGTGGGAATAGTAATTTTTACCCCTACGCTATCCAACACTTTCCCTACTGTTGCACTCACTGGAGTGGGAATAGTAATTTTAACCCATTCGCTATCCAACACTTTCCCTACTGTTGCACTCTCTGGAGTGGGAATAGTAATTTTATCCCCTCCGCTATCCAATATTTTCTCTACTGTTTTAGTTAAAGTAGTGTATAATTTATTTTAAAAAGATTAAAAATATTGTAATATTTTAATTTGTTATATATATTTTTTACATTTTATTTTTAAATAATTTTAACTATTTTTCTTTTAATTATATGTATTATTTACTTTATTTTACATTATTTTTTAAACATTAAAAAAAATGATATTTTTAACGATATTTTTGACAACGATATTTTTTCTCTCGATATTTTTGTACTTACCATAATGTAGGTAGGACTTCGAAATTGTGGACATCGATATTTCGGCTCCAATGTTTTTGTCGTGTATATTTCTGTAGTCAATATTTTGTCAGTGATTCCCATCCAGTATGCCTCTGCTAGGTTTGTGTATTGCATGTCTGGCTTTTGGATGACAGGGGGCTGGAGAGGGCTGTGGCTCCAGAAGTCTGATGAGTCAGGGCTGGGCTGAATGGACCTGGGTTGAATTTAGAGTAGGGGGAGGAGATTTCCTTTCACCTGCCTGGGCCTGCCTTCAACAATGCTGTCTCCACCTCCTGCCAGGAAGCTACACCAGTGAGGACAGAACTGGTTTTGGCTGGGTACAGACACTCTCTGCCTTCAGAGAACAAAGGATTTGTGTGTATAAAAAGTGGGACCCAGACCCCAGACTTTTAGATCACTTCTGGGAAATCAAGAGGAAACCTTTGCCAAGGAGAAGAGCCGGATAAGCTGGGGAAGAACACTGCCCCTGTGCCTGTTTGCTGTCTGGGGTTGGCCTGCAGTGGCTGCTTGCTGCCAAGGAAAGGAGAAGAAGGACTTTGCTGTTTTGCTTTGTCACCTGCTTGAAGAAAAAGATCTCCCCGACGCAGTAAGGAATCGTCGTCTCGCCTGCCCTGCGCTGCAGGAAGGAACAGAGGCTGCACCTCCCCTGGGGTCGTAAGGAGCCGACGCCGCGCAGCGCCTACGAAGCAGCACCTCCCCGACGCGTGAACTGTCGTTGTTTTCATCACCTCCAAAGTACTGTTCTTTGTGGGTCTGCTTGACTCCGGGCCCGACACTGCGCACCTCGCGGTCGGCGCCGTACTTTGGGTTTTCCACCGGTCACGACGTCGTTATAACTCCAAGTGGAGTTATTTGTTGCTACAAGCTTTATTTGATTGAATAAGCTTTTTTTAAGGATATCTTGATAACTGTATTGTGGATTTTTGTCATTTGGTCTTGTTTTGGTTTAGATAAAGATAATTTATTTTTCTAAACTGGTGTGGTGTCCATTTGTAGTGTTTTCACTATATTACTGTATGTGTTCACAAATGCTTTACACACTGCCTCTGAGATAAGCCTGTCTGCTCATGCCAAGCTACCAAGGGGGTGAACAGGGGTTATTTTAGGAGTGTATCCCCCTTACCCTGACTAGAAACAAGGGTCCCTATTTGGACAAAGGTACCTACCTCTGCCAACTAGAGACTCCCATTTCTAACAGTGGGGAATGGAATTCCACTGCACGTATTGCGAGGCTTACTTCCAGGTTACCAGAGTATAATTTTAATGTGGAGAATGTGCCTGGGAAAAGTAATGTCACCGCCGATTGTTTGTCAAGATTGCCATGTTCTGATTGTGGAAGTACAGGAGGTGAAGATGCAATTGAGATGGTGGCAACTGTTATGGATTTTGTGTCTACAGAATTTATGGGTGTGTCTGAGGAGGATTGGAAATGAGAGATGAGTGAAGATGTTGTTTGTCAGCAGATGAAAAATATTTGAGGGAAGGGGGGCCCAAGGAGAGATGTGTGTCTTCTGAAATCAGTCCTTACATAAAAGTCTCAGATGAGATTGAAGTGGAAGCGGACTTACTATTCAAAGGGGGGAAAGTTGTTCCACCGGGTGCCATGCAGGAAAATATTTTACAATTGGCACATGAAAGGACACCTAGGGAAGTCTTCCATGAAGTGTCTCATTAGGGCAATTTTTTGGTAGCCAGGTCTGGAAAAAATGGTGGACGGAAGGGTGAGAGAATGCACTGAATGTATAAACAGTGCATGATGCTTAGGGTATTTTCCGCCCCACTCAAACCTGTGTCATGGCCTGATTCTCCTTGGCAGAAGGTGGCATTTGACATCTCAGGTTCCTACAATAGTTTACCTTGGGAGGCTAGGTCTGCACTGGTTTTAGTTGAGTATCAGTCACAGTGGCCGGAGGTGAAGTTTGTAGCCAGTGCCACCTCTCAGGTGGTCATCGCGTTTTTAAAAGAAATGTTTGCTCGTGAAGGATGCCCTGAAGTACTAGTAACTGACAATGGTGTAAAACTCACATCAGATGAGATGGAGGAATTTCTTCAAAAGTGTGGTATCAGACATGTCACCACCTCTCTTTATGAACCAAGAGAAAATGGTCAAGTTGAGCTCTTCATTCCAAAAGACTTGTGGGTTTGTCCTATAACCTGCACATCCATTTTCAATAGTTTTTGACTGTATCATTCAATAAAAATATTTCTTTCGGGTGCTCCCATGGTGTCATAATACCCACCCACCAGGGTATATTTCTACTAGTACTGCTAACAGCCTAGAACAATATTTGAACCAAAATGCACCAAAGCACACCAAATGGTTGTAACTAATATCCAAACCTTTAAACACAATCGGTATGAAAATGCAGCCACAATGTATGTATCAATTCGCCATGGATTAGTATCCTTTTTGGTAGCAGTCCACACAGAGTCTTGAATCAAGTCCTTTTGTTTATTTTATTTCAGAATCTTTTAAACACGGAGAACAGTAGCAGCCGACGTACGTTTCGCCCCCCTGGGCTTTCTCAAGAAGCAGTCACTAGAAGCGGGAAATATAGAGACATTGAGAGAGGACTTATCAAGGTCTGAAATACAGAGCTTAAATACTACGAGGACCAATATTTCCTAGAGAGGAGACAAATATATTCATTTAGAAGTGAACAACATCGGCAATGGTGATTTACATCTCGGCCTTGAGAAAGCCCAGGGGGGCGAAACGTACGTCGGCTGCTACTGTTCTCCGTGTTTAAAAGATTCTGAAATAAAATAAACAAAAGGACTTGATTCAAGACTCTGTGTGGACTGCTACCAAAAAGGATACTAATCCATAGCGAATTGATACATACATTGTGGCTGCATTTTCATACCGATTGTGTTTAAAGTTTTGGATATTAGTTACAACCATTTGGTGTGCTTTGGTGCATTTTGGTTCAAAAGTTGAGCTCTTCAACCTGGTGATTAAGGAACGCAAGGTGAATGGAAGGATATTATGAGGAAAGCAGGTGCCCGAGTTGAAGCTCAAATTCTGTAACGTATGATTTTCTCGAGCGCAATCCTCGTGTAGAATTCGTGAGCGTGGTTAAGCAGATGTGCCTTCTCTCCATTTCCAACGTGAAAAATTAGCTGTAATCCTTGATGGAGGTCTTTGCATCCTTGATTTTCTCGAGCGCAATCCTCGTGTAGTTCCCGTGACCAGGAGGTTCCTTCTCCTCGTCTGCCGCTGAGATCCTGCTCTGACCCTTTATAAACAAGAGGCATGTGAACGGGCCTAGAAGCCCCACCCCACATACACTAGCGGTATGCAACGTCTTCCCTCCCTTTCCCCACTATGATGGACAGCTTAATCAAAGGACCCCGGTGCTTTCGGCGCGGTGGCAAAGTTACAGACACACAGGTCACTGGGCAAAATTCTTCAGGTCCTTTACGCAGCTGTAGTGTAGGAAAGGCACTATACATTTACCCAACGAGGTAGCACTTACTGATTAGCCAGTAGAAAGTACTCCAGCTGAGTAGAGGTATTGCACAAAACGGAGGCATCTTCTTGGATAAATATGCAGGGTAGGTGTGCAGAATTCGTGAGCGTGGTTAAGCAGATGTGCCTTCTCTCCATTGCCACCCTGAAAAGCTAGCTGTAATCCTTGATGGAGGTCTTTGCATCCTTGATTTTCTCGAGCGCAATCCTCGTGTAGAATTCGTGAGCGTGATTAAGCAGATGTGCCTTCTCTCCATTGCCACCCTGAAAAGCTAGCTGTAATCCTTGATGGAGGTCTTTGCATCCTTGATTTTCTCGAGCGCAATCCTCGTGTAGAATTCGTGAGCGTGATTAAGCAGATGTGCCTTCTCTCCATTGCCACCCTGAAAAGCTAGCTGTAATCCTTGATGGAGGTCTTTGCATCCTTGATTTTCTCGAGCGCAATCCTCGTGTAGTTCCTGTGACCAGGAGGTTCCTTCTCCTCGTCTGCCGCTGAGATCCTGCTCTGACCCTTTATAAACAAGAGGCATGAGAACAGGCTAGTAGCCCCGCCCCACATACACTCGCGGTATGCAACGTCTTCCCGCCCTTTCCCCACTATGATGGACAGCTTAATCAAAGGACCCCGGCGCTTTCGGCGCGGTGGCAAAGTTAGACACACAGGTCACTGGAGACAATTCTTCTGGTCCTTTGCAGCTCTAGTGTAGGAAAGGCACTATACATTTTCCCAACGAGGTAGCACTTACTGATTAGCCAGTAGAAAGTACTCCAGTTGAGTAGAGGTATTGCACAAAACGGACTCATCTTCTTGGATAAATATGCAGGGCAGGATTCATTCTGGGCTGGCATGATGCTCCTGTCACAAAAATTAAACCTCAACAGGAAGCACTTACAGATATAAAGGGGCGCAGCAAAATCTCCGCGAGCACGCGAAATTCCGCGTGCTCGCAGAGATTTTTTGCCGTTTCGCGGAATTTCACGGAACGCAATTCCGCCCACCCTTAATAGTGTCCATTCAGAAGCAGGGAAAAGACAGTCACCAAACCAATCCAAAGGACCATGAAAAGTAACCCAATTGTATTCCAAAGGTGCAACCAAGGAGTAACAAAGTCTGTCTTTTTCAGTCAAAGATAGAGAGCACGCACTTGTAGCTTGAAAAGGAGAGGCGGAAGCAATGGTGGCTTAGGTTCATTTGCATCCGACGAGAAATCGTCATAGTCCACGAAGTAGCCAGATGCCGTCCAGTTTGGTTTTGGCAGCTCAGCAGGCTTTGTAGAACCAGGAGATGACTAAATTTTTCTTTGAGTTGTCGAATTGAATTTTGTGGTTCTGTACTAATCGATTGTACAGTTGCTGTTGTTTCAACAGGGAGAAGAAATACTTAACCCTGGGTGGTGAACTCCGCTCCGCTCGTGTAGTTTGCGGAGTTTTCCTCACTCCGCATTACACGGAGCTCGTGGAGTTCAGAAAAACTCCGCTTCGCGCAGCGGAGCAGAGTTTTTTTCCTCGCTCGCGTTCACCAACGTCAAGTTGGCGAGCGCAAGCGAGGAAAATCCACCTCCCGGCGAGATTTTTCCTCGTTCGCGATCATCAACATCAAGTTGGTGAGCGCGAGCGTGGAAAATAAACCTCCCGGCGAGATTTCTCAACGCGGGGGGGGTCGGGCTTTTCATTGCGAGTGGTCGCGTATGCTTGCGACCGCTCGCGTTGAGAAACTGCCCGTTCGCGTTGAGAAAGCTGCTGCTCGAGTAAAAATCTACTCGAGCGGCAGAAAGGAAAGCAGCGCTCGCTTGGGCTGTGCATGGTGCCATTTGTGGTGATTGCACAGTGCGGACAAGCATCCGGCACTGAAAATCACCACGAACGGCATTTTTCTATCGCACTCCGCCACTTGCGGTGCTCCGCATAGCGCAGCTGAGTTTTTTTTCCACTTCGCGGAGTTTCGCGTAGCGCAACTCTGCGAACTCTGCCCAGGGTTAGAAATACTTCATTTTGTTTACTGTCTCTTGCTGGAGAGGGGAACCTTATTTAAGTATCAAATCTTCCATCTGAACTTCCTGTACAGTAGTTAGAGCAGAGCAGTGGATACCGAGGATGCCACGTGGCCTACTTTTGAGAATCGCCCACATAATGCGATTCTATCCCCCACTCCTGGAATGTGAGCATACAGTATGTTTTGTGCATCTAACTTGTAGGAGTAATTGAGTGGAAAGCCTTTCGGCAGGTGTGTGTTGTTGCGAGCAGCATTGATGACCACCATGATGCCTCTGTCTATTCTCGTTCTAGAACGAGTGATTGCAGCAACGGCAGCAGTACGAACTGTTGCCTTAGCGGCTTCATCAGCCATGAAATTCCCTGAAACGTGAACGCAAACACGTTGATGGCTCAATGTGTGTCTTTCAGCTTTGCCAACTGTTCCCAAAGCATCTTATGCTTTATTGTGTAACCCTTGGAATCTTGAAATCCATTCTGGCCCCAGTAGTGAAGATATTCATTATATAAGTGTACACAATAATACGAATCACACACTATGGGGCCGATTCCGATCTCGGCCGGTAGGGCTCCGAATCGGATTCGGCTTTACCGGATCCGATTCGGAGCCCTGTTTCCCGACCGAACCGTACGCGGGTCCGGCCGAGCGAGTACGATGCGAAATCGCCGACCGACTCGTCCGGGCGTCCCGACCGCTCCGACCGACTCGCTCCCGGCTCGAACCGCTCCGACCGACTCGCTCGGACTCCGACTCGCACCGCGCAATGGAGACGTTTCCCGGCCGGGTAAGTACGATGCGCGCCGCAAGCAGTCCGACCGAGCCGCGCACTCCGGCTCGTAAGAGCTGTCGGAGCCGTACTTTGGGGGTCCGTGTCGGACCCCTGTACGCGTAGCCGCGCGAGTCGCACACAGGGGGGACCCATGGCTCCCCCTACCTGTGCGTGTACGGCGCGAATCGCTTCGCCGCGTACCCGCTGTAGGGGCGCCCTTGTCCGACTCCGCACCCATTGAGTCAATGGGAGCCCGCGTACGCGTTGTACGACCGGCTCCCATTGACTTCAATGGGAGTCCGACCGACTCGAGTCCGATAACATACGGACGCATCGTACTCGTTCGGTCGGACTGCACGGGTCCGATTCGGTCGGAAATCTCTCCGGGTCCGGCTCGGTCGGTGAAATTTCCGGCCCGAATCGGAATCGACCCCTATATGTGTGGGGAATCCATGATCTGTACTCTGTATTGACAGTATCAGGGCCTTGAGTTCTGCCAGTTGCACTGTACAGGCCCCTAAGATCTGCGTGTGTGTTTTTTCAGGATGGAACTTGCCATCATGCATGCACCCCTTTACGATTACGCATGCTGCAGAATATTGGTGTTTTGCTCCTACGGCAGGCTGGGCAGACCCATCAGTGTAGATGAAGTAATCATATTGATTTAGAGCCATTATTTAATTTGGCAGAGGATATTCTTGTCCATACTGCAAGAATGCTTGTGTTTGTAGAGTAGAGTTGAATCTGTAATCTACGCCTGTTGCAGTGAGACAGTTAGGCAATTGCATCCAACATGGATGTAAAGGTTTAGCATTTGGAACCCCAAGTTGTGCCGTCTTCCACCAGGGGAGCCATCCCCATCAGCAAGCAGATAGTCATTATTCTGTGTTTTTCCTGCCGGCCCAAATGGGGAAAAACTGCTTCCAGCTGGCTTGTTTTTTGTGCTATGCAGAACGGAATTTGCTCCAGACTGGTGGGAATCTTTCCATAACGGTATTCAGTGCTAGTGGGCTGACACCCGTGGTAGCCAATTGTGGTTGTGTGGCTTGAGCAGTCTGTGCAGGGTTAACTGTGTGTGTTCGCATTATGAACTGTGTGAGATTTCTATATAGTTTAACTAAATCTGTAGTTAAATTAGCAGTATCAATATGAAGTGTGTATGCAGCTAGGACCGGCCACGTTGCTCCATCTTTGCTGAGCAGACTGAGTCTCACACTTTCTGTAGTGTGTGGGAGGGCGCCTTTAAACCAATTTATATGCCCTTCATAAGAGAGAGGAAATTCTATGTCTTCATATGGAGTTTATTTCTCTGATGTTTCGTCCTCAATGTAGGTATGAAACAATTGTGTACGATCATTTGCAGCTGGGAATTTAACCCAGGAATAGAATACATCTGTCTTGAATGCTTCGTGTACCTCAATCACAAAGGTAGCGTCTCCTCCCATTGCGTAGAGACTGTAGTTTAATCATTTGAGAGTAACTGCATGCTGCAGTTTTCTGCAATATCTAATGCTCCCGCTCCTTCGTTCTTGGACATTGTTTGTAGAATGTTTTGAAGAAAAAGGAAATTAGTATAATGAATTATGGAGATAGGGTTCTGTAATGCAGAATATGCTTCCCCGTGACTGAAATTCTATGGGATACTGAGGTTGCGGTCACAGGTGTTGGAATGTCTGTAGAAACAGATGTTTTCTGTTTTCTCAACAGACGGGGAACAAGCTATGTCAGCCCATACATGTGTTTCTCTAGTTGGCTCTTCTTCAACTACCTCTACCCCACCATCCATAGGAGAATTGACAGCACTTTGTGAAATGGGTGATGATAACAGTAGTTGAATAATGGATTCTCTGAGATGGAATTTTGTTGGTGGTGACTCTTGCTAAGGCAGGCTGGCTTGGTGTCATTGTGCTTGTGGTTATTGTAGCCAAGTGATTGAGAGCAGAGATTAGTAGTTGAGGCCATTGTTGAGGGCTGTTGAAGGTTGCTGAATAGGCAATGTCTTTGTAGCTGTAGCAATACTGCCACTTGCTGCTTGTGTCAATGGTGGTGATAGATCATAACTTGTTCTAGAATGTTCTGTGTCTTCCTCAGGTTGTTGTTCTATAATGACATATTATACATATATTGGCATTTTGAAATAAAGCATAAATTGTTTAAACATAATTGTTTTTATTTTAGGGATTCTGTTTGTATGATTTTCTTTTAAGATATCACTTCAAAGACAATATTATTGTATGCTTTTTATGTTGGAAGGTACCATAAATATTTTGAACTAGGCTGAGATGAGGTTATTACAGATTGTTTACCTGTTCACCTATTTAAGCGTCTTAAAGAATGTGGATTATGTTTGGTGTAGTCTTTGTTTGACTGTGATGCTAACAGCCTCTGCCTCTAAAGCAATGCACAGAGGCCTGTTGTTTATGTACAATTAATTATGATGACTCTACTTTTGTTGAACAACTGACTCTTTCAACATTCACATTTATTGATCAAATTATAACGATGCCATTACCTTTTGTAACACACTACTCTATTTATTTGTTAATTTCATTTATTTTAAAATTTGTAAAAGGCATGCACATAGAAACCATTAAAATGCAACATATGTACACATGCTTTCCTTGATGCTTATACAGTTATGATATTGTACTGTATGCCACTAAGCCTAGTTCTTGTACACCTCCAACCTCTACTCCACCTTCAATCCCCTCAATGCTTCCAATGTTGATGATACTGCACGCCTTCTCCTCCAAGGTGGAAACATCCTTTACCACACAGTCTTTTCCGTGCATGTGTTTACCATGTAGATGCCATTATCACGCATGCCTTTAGCATGCATGGTAAGTATGGATAAGGTAAATATATATGTATATATATTTATGTGTGTGTGCATATAATAAATAAAATTATAAACCAAATAACAATTTGTAAGCGGAGGTTATTGTAATTTTACACTTGGTGGGTAGCTAGTGGGTAGAGGGAGGTAAGGGTAATTTTTAGGGTTTAGGGGTTGGCAGTGGTAAAGGGAAGTAAGAGTAAATTTAGGGTTTAGAATTGGGAAGTAGTAAAGTGAGGAATGGGCATTTTTATGGTTCAGGGATGGGTAGTAGTAAAGTGAAGTGTGGGTAATTTTAGGGTTTAGGGGTGGGTGGTGGTAAAGGGAGGTAAAGTTAATTTTAGGGTTTAGGGGTGGGTAGTGGTAGAGGAAGGTATGGCCAATTGGGTATGGGTGATTTTAGGTTTTAGCAGCAGGTAGTGGTAAAGCAACTTTAGAAGTGCATTTAAAAATGGAGGGGTTTAGGATGATTCTCTACTAAAAAATACACTAAACATGTAATATTAAATTAAAATTATATATATATATATATTATCTACTGGCGGTCGCCAGTAGATAGTTATAGTTACAACCTATTATCCATAGGAAATCCGCGACATTCTATTTGAAATAACTCTCTTGCCGGTTGACGTATCTTCGCAAAATTTTCAAACTTTGTGGGGCGCTCCGGTCCGCTCCTACCCTGAAAGTCTCGGGGGATTCGTCAAGCGGGGGCTGAGAAAAAGGGGGGTCCCAAAACGCGTTTTCCCCATGCAATTTTCCATAGGAAACTTTAGACACGGCTACAGCCTGAACTGCTGAACGGAATTACACCAAATTTGGCAAAGAGGTAGTTCTTGGTTCAGAAAGAACCCTTTTGTTAAATGGTGTAAATCCGTTCAGTAGTTGCTGAGAAAATCAAAAGTAAAAGTACATATATATCTATGGCCGCGTCGGATTCGCGCACCCTCCCGATCACGAGCTGCATGCTAATTGGCTGTCAACACTCCAAATCAGGAAGTGTTGGCAGCCATTTTGTCCCTCGGTAGAACCGAGGTACAGAAACAAGTGCGCAAAGCGCAAAAAGGGGGCAGGGTAGAAACACCCTGACCCCCTAGGTCTGCTCAGGGGGTCCCACAAGGACCCCCTGGGAATTTTTTTTTTTTTTTTTTTTAAATCGGCAGGATGCGCTCAGAATCCTGCCGGAAAAAAAAAAAATCGAAGCGCGGTCTCCCGCGCTTCGATGTTAATTGGCCCCCGGGTGGGCCAAGTCCCGGGGGCATGCTGGGGGGGTTAATTTTATGTGTGGGGGCCTCTAAGGGCCCCCAAGCCCGGGGACCACCACCCCCGGGGCTTTATGTATAATGGTGCGGGAGGGCTCTGAGCCCTCCCGCAGCCCCGGGGACCGCCACCTCCCCGGGGCTTCTTTTTTTATTTTTGAAAAACCTGTGTGGGGGCTTCAGCCCCCCACACGCCCGAGGACCACCACCTCCCCGGGGCACTAAGAAAAATTACAATGGGGGTCCGTTTTGGACCACCACCTCCCCGGGGCTTTCAAAATGTAAGGAGGGGGCCGCGCGGCCCCCTCCTGGAGCCTGTGGTGGCCCTGGGGACCGCCACCCCCAGGGCCGGCTCCTGCAGTGTCCTGGGGTGCCTACCCCGGGACACTGCTGTTTGCAATGACAGGACGGGAGCCTCGCGGCTCCCGTCCTGTCATTGCAAACTGCTTTGGATATTGGAAGAGAGAGCAGGAAACCTGCTCTCTCTTCCAATATCCAAAGCTGATTGCTTTTCCACATGGGGAGCAGCATGTTAGCTGCTCCCCATGTGTAAAGCAATGCCGGCTCCCGTAGGACACGGGGAGCCGGCGGGACTGTGGGGGTTTGGGAACCCCCCACAGTCCAGAATGAGAGGCCAGGCCCCGGGGGATGGGGTCCCCGGGGCCATAAGTGGCCACGGAAGGGGGCCACGCAGCCCCCTCCCCAAAGGTAAAAAAAAAAAAAAAGTGCAAGGCCGGCCCCGGGGATGGGGTCCCCGGGGCCTTAAATGGCCTGAGGAGGGGGCCACGCAGCCCCCTCCAAATAAAAAAAAAAGAGGCCATGCCCCGGGGGATGGGGTCCCGGGGCCAATACAGGCCCAGGGAAGGGGGCCACGCGGCCCCCTTCCCGTTTTTATTTTGATTTTAATTTTAAAAAAAGGGGTAAGGCCCTGGGGGATGGGGTCCCCAGGGCCTAAAAATAGGAAAAAGGAAGGGGGGCCACACAGCCCCCCTTCAGGGGGGGGGAAAAAACAACAAAAAAAAACGATCGGGCCCGCAGGCCCCGCCCCCTTCCTTCACCACTCTGCAAACGCGCCCCCTGGCGCGTTTGCAGAGGGGAACGATTCCCCTTGAATACTGGGGGTCTCTGGGGCCAACTAGCCCACCAGGAACCTCCAGTATGCGCCAGGGGCTGCCTTGCAGAGAGGTGTACAGAGGCCACGCCCCTTTTTACACCTCTCTGCAACGCAGCTCTGTGGCGCTTTTTGGAGGTATATGGTGGGCTAGTTGCACCCCAGGGACCCTCAGTATTCAAGGGGAGTTAATCCCCCGACTTAAAATGTGCCACGGGGCGCGTTTGCACAGTGGTGAAGGGAGGGGGCGGGGCTTCAGGTGACATGTGTGCAAACAGGCCCCGTGGCGTGTTTTAAGATGGGGAATTAAATCCCCTTCAATCCTGAGGGTCCCTGGGGGCCAACTAGCCCAACAGGTACGTCCAGAAAGCGCCACAGAGCTGCGTTGCAGAGAGGTGTAAAAGGGGTGTGGCCTCTGTACATGTCTCTGCAACGCAGCCCCTGGCGCATACTGGAGGTTCCTGGTGGGCTAGTTGGGCCGTAGGGACCCTCATGATTCAAGGGGACTTAATCCCCCAACTTAAAACGCGCCACGGGGCGCGTTTGCACAGATGTCACCTCAGGCCCCGCCCTCCCTTCACCATTGTGCAAATATTCCTCTAAAATCAGCCGAAATACGAATTCTGATTTACTCACCTGTTATCAGGAGAGACCTCAGTGCTGCATCTTTCAGCCCAGTACTAATCCTGAAAAGTAATTTTAACCGTACTTACCAGTAACTTGAATTTCCTTCCATAGGCTAACATTGACTGGTTTCACTTGGAAATTCTTCTAAGTGTGGAGTTTTGGAACTTTAAAATATTCCTCTAAAATCAGCCGAAATACGAATTCCGATTTACTCACCTGTTATCAGGAGAGACCTCAGTGCTGTATCTTTCAGCCCAGTACTGGTCCTGAAAAGTAATTTTAACCGTACTTACCAGTAACTTGAATTTCCTTCCATAGGCTAACATTGACTGGTTTCACTTGGAAATTCTTCTGTGTGGAGTTTTGGAACTTTAAAATATTCCTCTAAATTCAGCCGAAATACGAATTCCGATTTACTCACCTGTTATCAGGAGAGACCTCAGTGCTGTATCTTTCAGCCCAGTACTGGTCCTGAAAAGTAATTTTAACCGTACTTACCAGTAACTTGAATTTCCTTCCATAGGCTAACATTGACTGGTTTCACTTGGAAATTCTTCTGTGTGGAGTTTTGAAACTTTAAAATATTCCTCTAAAATCAGCCGAAATACGAATTCCGATTTACTCACCTGTTATCAGGAGAGACCTCAGTGCTGCATCTTTCAGCCCAGTACTGATCCTCAAAAGTAATTTTAACCGTACTTACCAGTAACTTGAATTTCCTTCCATAGGATATCATTGCCTGCTTTTTGCTGAAAAAGTTTCCAAGTGTTGATTTTTGAAACATACAAATATTCCTCTAAAATCAGCCGAAATACGAATTTCGATTTACTCACCTGTTATCAGGAGAGACCTCAGTGCTGCATCTTTCAGTCCAGTACTGGTCCTGAAAAGTCATTTTAACCGTACTTACCAGTAACTTATATTTTCTTCCATAGGAATCCATTGTCTGGTTTTCAGCAGAAAAGTTTCAAAGTGTCGATTTTCACAAACTACAAATATTCCTTAAAAATCGCCTGTATGACTTAAACGCATTCTTTCAACTGTTTACAGGAGATGCACCAGTGCTGGATCCAGGATCCAACACTGAGTAAGAAAAAGTAACGATAACAGTTTTTACCTGCTAAGTGAATTTCCTTCCATAGGATAACATTGGTGATTCTATGAGAAAAAGTTTCTGTGTCAACTTTTAAAATACAATAATATTCCTTAAAAATCACGACTGTAACCAAAACGCTTTTACTCAACTGTTTACAGGAGATGTACCAGGACTGAATCTAGGATCCAGTCCTGTGGTTAGAAAAGTAATCCATAAAGTAACTAATTGCATTTAACTAGAAATTCACATTGAGCTGAATGTTGCATTGTGTTTGAAAATGTGGTGCCCATTGCAACAACTGTAACTACTGTACTTAAAAGTCTATTGCCTATGTTCAAAGTATTTAAACTAAAGTAATTCATTCTGAGAAAGTATTTTTTGTAATGTAATGTATAATGTAATTACAATGTAATTTAAAAAATAAAATATGTAAAAAAAAATCTAAAAATGTAATAAATCAGTATGAAAAAAATTAATATAACAATTAATACATTTAAAAATTGTCATTTACAAAACCTTTGAAATTCACTGAAAAAACCATAGGTTTCAGATAAGTTATAGTTAGAATTTAGCATTTAAAAAACCTTTGAAATTCACTGAAAAAACCATAGGTTTTAGGGACAGTTATAGTTAGTTGGACATTGCACTCGTACAAAACCCGTGAAATTCCCCGTTATAGTTAGTTCAGCTAACTATAACTCGCGCCCCGCAATGCACTGCTGATGACGTCACATATTACATCACTCATGACATGGTCAGTGACATCACTGATGACATCACTGATGACATCTCAAATGACATCACTGATGCCATCATCCACGTGATAATCTGATGCACCTCCTCACACCCTAATATAACCTTTGATACACCCAATCTAAATTACAGACTGCCATTCGCAAAACCATAGACACTCCAACACCAATAACTACATACCCACTCACTGATTCTTAGGTCTACACACACACATCCACTCACTCACCCGTACAGTCACTCATACTTATGGTCACTCAGTACAGGACAATCATATGCACTCTTACTCCTATATAGACACTCAAACACCGCCACTCATCCATAGAGGTACTCACACACCTAGTCAGTCATGCAAATAATTAAACACACTGCCATTTACTCACCTATACAGTTATACACACACCAGCTCACTTAATCATACAAATACTAGCACATTGTTACGCTCTTATACAATCACTGATACAAGCACACACTCATCCATACAGCCACTATCACAATCACTCACTCTCGCTTATAGCTATTTATATACTCCAATACACATATATACTGCCTTTCACATATGTAGTTACTCACACATGTACCACTGGGACATACATTCACTCACTAACACACTCTTACACACACTTACCCACCCATACAGTCTATCACAGATGCACTCTTGAAACCATCCACCCAGTGAATCACCCACTCACACATCTATGCACAGTCGCACACACCCCATCCACACAAACACTCAGGCACCCATACAGATACTCAGACAACAAATCAATAACTCTTATAGACACTCATGTAGCTATTCACAAACCCATGCAGCCACTTACACAGCAACAGACAGATACAGACATTAACCCAGTTTAGTCACTAACCCATGCATTCAGTAAGATACGTTTAATCACTCACTTATAGAATTAGTCACGCACCTACTAAATCATCCATACACACACTTATACACCCACTCATTCTTCAATACGCCTTTCCCTATATATATTAAAAATATTTAAACTTTACAGAAACACACAGTCACTGGATGATGTCATCAGTGATGTCATTTGAGATGTCATCAGTGATGTCATCAGTGATGTCACTGGCCATGTCATGAGTGATGTAATATGTGACGTCATCAGCAGTGCATTGCGGGGGCGCGAGTTATAGTTAGGTGAACTAACTATAACGGGGGAATTTCACGGGTTTTGTACGAGTGCAATGTCCAACTAACTATAACTGTCCCTAAAACCTATGGTTTTTTCAGTGAATTTCAAAGGTTTTTTAAATGCTAATTTCTAACTATAACTTATCTGAAACCTATGGTTTTTTCAGTGAATATATATATATATATATATATATATTATCTACTGGCGGTCGCCAGTAGATAGTTATAGTTAGAACCTATTTTCCATAGGAAATCCGCGACATTCTATTTGAAATAACTCTCTTGCCGGTTGACGTATCTTCGCAAAATTTTCAAACTTTGTGGGGCGCTCCGGTCCGCTCCTACCCTGAAAGTCTCGGGGTGATTCGTCAAGCGGGGGCCGAGAAAAAAGGGGGGTCCCAAAACGCGTTTTTCCCCATTCATTTTTCCATAGGAAACTTTAGACACGGCTACAGCCCGAACTGCTGAACGGAATTACACCAAATTTGGCAAAGAGGTAGTTCTTGGTTCAGAAAGAACCCTTTTGTTAAATGGTGTAAATCCGTTCAGTAGTTGCTGAGAAAATCAAAAGTAAAAGTACATATATATCTATGGCCGCGTCGGATTCGCGCACCCTCCCGATCACGAGCTGTCTGCTAATTGGCTGTCAACACTCCAAACCAGGAAGTGTTGGCAGCCATCTTGTTCCTCGGTAGAACCGAGGAACAAGAAAGCAGTAAAAAGTGTGCAAACGCACAAAGGGGGCAGGGTAGAAACACCCTGACCCCTAGGTCTGCTCAGGGGTCCCACAAGGACCCCCTGGGCAAAAAAGCATTTTTTTTTAAATCGGCAGGATGCGCTCAGGGTGCGCGGATCCTGCCGATAAAAAAAAATCAAAGTGAGGTCTCCCGCGCTTCGATGTTAATTTGCCCCGGGTGGGCCAAGTCCCGGGGGCATGCTGGGGGGTTTATTTTATGTATGGGGGCCTCTAAGGGCCCCCAAGCCCCGGGGACCGCCACCCCTGGGGCTTTCTTTTAAAATGGTGCGGGAGGGCTCTGAGCCCTCCGCAGCCCCGAGGACCACCACCTCCCGGGGCTTCTTTTTTTTTTTTTCCTGTGTGGGGGGGGCTTGAGCCCCCCACACGCCCGGGACCGCCACCTCCCGGGGCACTAACAAATTAAAATGGGGGTCCGTTTTGGACCCCGAAGCCCGGGGACCACCACCTCCCCGGGGCTGTGCTGATGTGGGGAGGGGGGCCGCGCGGCCCCCTCCTGGAGCCTGTGGTGGCCCTGGGGACCGCCACCCCCAGGGCCGGCTCCTGCAGTGTCCCTGGGTGCCTACCCCGAGACACTGCTGTTTGCAATGACAGGTCGGGAGCCTCGCGGCTCCCGTCCTGTCATTGCAAACTGCTTTGGATATTGGAAGAGAGAGCAGGGAAACCTGCTCTCGCTCCAATATCCAAAGACAATTGCTTTTCCACACGGGGAGCAGCATGTTAGCTGCTCCCCATGTGTAAGCAATGCCGGCTCCCGTAGGACACGGGGAGCCGGCGGGACTGTGGGGGTTTGGGGACCACCCCACAGTCCCCAACCAGAGGCCAGGCCCCGGGGGATGGGGTCCCCGAGGCAAGTAGTGGCCCGGGAGGGGGGCCACGCGGCCCCCCTCCCCAGAAATAATTTGTTTTAAAAAATAAAAAAATAAAAAAAGGGGGTAAGGCCCTGGGGGATGGGGTCCCCAGGGCCCAAAAATAAGAAAAAGGAAGGGGGGCCACACAGCCCCCCTTCAGGAAAAAAAAACGATCGGCCCGCAGGCCCCGCCCCTTCCTTCACCACTCTGCAAACGCGCCCTCTGGCGCGTTTGCAGATGGGGAAGTAATTCCCTTTGAATACTGGGGTCCCTGAGGGCCAACTAGCCCACCAGGAACCTCCAGTATGCGCCAGGGGCTGCGTTGCAGAGAGGTGTACAGAGGCCACACCCCGTTATACACCTCTCTGCAATGCAGCTCTGTGGCGCTTTTGGAGGTACATGGTGGGCTAGTTGGCCCCAGGAACCCTCAGGATTCAAGGGGACTTAATCCCCCAACTTAAAACGCGCCACGGGGCGCGTTTGCACAGTGGTGAAAGGAGGGGCGGGGCTTCAGGTGACATGTGTGCAAACAGGCCCCGTGGCGCGTTTTAAGATGGGGAATTAAATCCCCTTCAATCCTGAGGGTCCCTGGGGGCCAACTAGCCCAACAGGTACATCCAGAAAGCGCCACAGAGCTGCGTTGCAGAGAGGTGTAAAAGGGGTGTGGCCTCTCTACACGTCTCTGCAACGCAGCCCCTGGCGCATACTGGAGGTTCCTGGTGGGCTAGTTGGCCCCTAGGGACCCTCATGATTCAAGGGGACTTAATCCCCCAACTTAAAACGCGCCATGGGGCGCGTTTGCACAGATGTCACCTCAGGCCCCGCCCCTACCTTCACCATTGTGCAAATATTCCTCTAAAATCTGCCGAACTACGAATTCGGATTTACTCACCTGTTATCAGGAGAGACCTCAGTGCTGCATCTTTCAGCCCAGTACTAATCCTGAAAAGTAATTTTAACCGTACTTACCAGTAACTTGAATTTCCTTCCATAGGATATCATTGCCTGCTTTTTGCTGAAAAAGTTTCTAAGTGTTGATTTTTGAAACATACAAATATTCCTCTAAAATCAGCCGAAATACGAATTCCGATTTACTCACCTGTTATCAGGAGAGACCTCAGTGCTGTATCTTTCAGCCCAGTACTGGTCCTGAAAAGTAATTTTAACCGTACTTACCAGTAACTTGAATTTCCTTCCATAGGCTAACATTGACTGGTTTCACTTGGAAATTCTTCTAAGTGTGGAGTTTTGGAACTTTAAAATATTCCTCTAAAATCAGCCGAAATACGAATTCCGATTTACTCACCTGTTATCAGGAGAGACCTCAGTGCTGCATCTTTCAGCCCAGTACTGATCCTGAAAAGTAATTTTAACCGTACTTACCAGGAACTTGAATTTCCTTCCATAGGCTAACATTGACTGGTTTCACTTGGAAATTCATCTAAGTGTGGAGTTTTGGAACTTTATAATATTCCTCTAAAATCAGCCGAACTACGAATTCCGATTTACTCACCTGTTATCAGGAGAGAACCCAGTGCTGCATCTTTTAGCCCAGCACTGACCCTGAAAAGTAATTCTAACCGTACTTACCAGTAACTTGTATTTCCTTCCATAGGAATCCATTGTCTGGTTTTCAGCAGAAAAGTTTCAGTGTCGATTTTCACAAACTACAAATATTCCTTAAAAATCGCCTGTATAACTTAAACGCATTCTTTCAACTGTTTACAGGAGATGCACCAGTGCTGGATCCAGGATGCACCACTGAGTAAGAAAAAGTAACGATAACACTACTTACCTGCTAAGTGAATTTCCTGCCATAGGATAACATTGGTGATTCTATGCACTGTAAAAACCATAGGTTTCAGGCACGTTATAGTTAGAAATTAGCATTTAAAAAACCTTTGAAATTCAATGAAAAAACCATAGGTTTCAGACACGTTATAGTTAGAAATTAGCATTTAAAAAACCTTTGAAATTCACTGAAAAAACCATAGGTTTCAGGCACGTTATAGTTAGAAATTAGCATTTAAAAAACCTTTGAAATTCACTGAAAAAACCATAGGTTTCAGACACGTTATAGTTAGAAATTTGCATTTAAAAACCTTTGAAATTCACTGAAAAAACCATAGGTTTTAGGGACAGTTATAGTTAGTTGGACATTGCACTCGTACAAAACCCGTGAAATTCCCCGTTATAGTTAGTTCAGCTAACTATAACTCGCGCCCCGCAATGCACTGCTGATGACGTCACATATTACATCACTCATGACATGGTCAGTGACATCACTGATGACATCACTGATGACATCTCAAATGACATCACTGATGACATCATCCATGTGATAATTTCATTCATCTTCTCACACCCTAATATAACTTTTGATACACCCACTGTAAATTACAGACTGCCATTCTCAAAACCATAGACACTCCAACACCAATAACTACATACCCACTCACTGATTCTTAGGTCTACACACACATCCACTCACTCACCCGTACAGTCACTCATACTAACGGTCACTCAGTACAGGACTATCATATGCACTCATACACCTACATAGACACTCACACACCGCCACTCATCCATAGAGGTACTCACACACCTAGTCAGTCATGCAAATAATTAATCACACTGCCATTTACTCACCTATACAGTTATACACACACCAGCTCACTTACTCCTACGAATACTAGCACATTCTTACGCTCTTATACAATCACTGATACAAGCACACACTCATCCATACAGTCACTCTCACAATCACAATCACACACTCTCGCTTATAGCTATTTATATACTCCAACACACATATATACTGCCTTTCACATATGTAGTTACTCACACATGTACCACTGAGATATACATTCACTCACTAACACACCCATACACACACTCACCCACCCATACAATCCATCACAGATGCACTCGTGAAACCATGCACCCAGTGAATCACCCACTGATACATCTATGTGCAGCCACACACACCCCATCCACACAAACACTCAGGCACCCATACAGATACTCAGACAACCAATCAATAACACATAGACACTCATGTAGCTATTTACAAACCCATGCAGACACTTACACACCAACAGACAGACGGATAAAGACATTCACACAGTTTAGTCACTAACCCATGCATTTAGTAAGATACGTTTAATCACTCACTTATAGAGTCAGTCACGCACCTACTAAATCATCCATCCAGACACTTATACACCCACTCATTATTCAATACACCTTGGCATATATATTAAACATATTTAAACTTTATAGAAACACACAGTCACTGCATGATGTCATTTGAGATGTCATCAGTGATGTCATCAGTGATGTCACTGACCATGTCATGAGGGATGTAATATGTGATGTCATCAGCAGTGCATTGCGGGGGCGCGAGTTATAGTTAGCTGAACTAACTATAACGGGGGAATTTCACGGGTTTTGTACGAGTGCAATGTCCAACTAACTATAACTGTTCCTAAAACCTATGGTTTTTTCAGTGAATTTCAAAGGTTTTTTAAATGCAAATTTCTAACTATAACGTGTCTGAAACCTATGGTTTTTTCAGTGAATATATATATATATATATATATATATATATATATATGTATATATATATATATTTATTTACCTACTGCCGGTCGCCAGTAGGTAGTTATAGTTAGGACCTATTTTCCATAGGAAAAGCGTTTTTTGACTTGCCAATATCTTTGACGCCGTTTCACGAATATTCGCAAAATTTTCAAAACTAATGGGGGCGCTCCAGTCAGCTCCTGTCTTAAAGGTTTTAATTGTTCAACCATCTTGTATGATTTATTAAGGTTTTGAGATTTCCTATTATGACTGGGATATTTTATACATGATAAGTTTTTATTTGATCAACTTTTTAACATGTATTTTACTCAGCATTTTATTTAGGAATCTCGTTTTGCACTCTGGCATCCTTTACAAAAACAAAATAATGATTTTTTAACAGATATGTATCTATTTAAATATTTATTTATGTAGTTGCATATTTATTGATATTTATTTTATCAAACTATTGAAAATATTGGTACATTATGTATTTCATTACGTTTGCATATATTTCAGGTTGAGTATGGAACAGACTTTTCTATGTCTATGATAGCCACAAGTCACCAGCAACGAGCACTGTCCCTTTAAATAGGTGAAAACACTGCACCAGCGCGCCATGTGATCAAGGCCTCCTTAAGGCCGAAACGCGTTATGGCGGTGGTGCGGGCAAGAAATAAAATAAAATAATTGCACCAAAATTCTGGGTCCACATCGTCTTTTCCTGATCTACAGGAGTGCGAATGAGGCAAGATACAAGAATATATATATATATATATATATATATATTTACCTACTGGTGGTTGCCAGTAGGTAGTTATAGTTTGGACCTAGTTTCCATAGTAAAAGCGTTTTTTGACTTGCCAATATCTTTGGCGCCGTTTCACGAATATTCGCAAAATTTTCAAAACGAATGGGGCGCTCCAGTCAGCTCCTGTCTTAAACGTTTTAGGATGATTCGTCAAGCGGGGTCTGAGAAAAAATGGGGGGTCCCAAAACGCGTTTTCTCCATGTTAATTTCCATAGGAAATTTTGGAACAGGCTAAAGTCTGAACTGCTGAACGGAATTACACTAAATTTGGCAAAAAGGTAGCTCTTGGTTCAGAAAGCGTTCTTTTTTTCAAATGGTGTAAATCCATTCAGTAGTTCCTGAAGTATTCATATTTAAAAAAATGATATATCTGGTGACCGCGGTGCACTCTCAGCAATCCAGCTGTGTGGGGCTTACTAGAGATAACAGGAGGGACCCTCAGGACGCAAGGTGACTTCATCCCCCAACGAAGAGCACGCCAGGAGGCGTGTTGCAGAGTGGTGGAGAAAGGGGGCGTGGAATTATGTTGTATGCTGTGCAGTGAAATTATGTGGATAGAAAGTATGTGGTATTTAGTGTATAGGAATTATGTAGAGTGGGATTATGTGTTATGGAGAGTAATTATGTGTTATGGTAGTCTGTGTTGTGGAGTGGTAACCTCAAGTTTAGTCTTCCTTGTTTCCATAGAAGCTAAACTATAAACTCAATGAGACAAAAAAAAGAAGGAACCACTGAGGAGCCCTTCTGGACCTAGTCAGAGGTATGAGCAGAGTCCCTGGAATTATGCAACTGTTTGACTGTACCAACTTTCGCGCAATTATACATTTTCCACATTTGCCACATAATCCATCATCTACTGCATAATCTGCAGATTTGAACAAAAAAAAACCTTGTTTCTAGCTCAAACGGCTCAAACGTTACCAAAATTGCAGCGACGAGTGTTACAGCGTGGTGGAAGGCCCTTTGCAAACCTAGAATGGTCACCTGTTACTTATTGCTAAATGTGGGTGTTAAATTGGTACTAATGGTGTGCAAACCACACTTGCTTCTTTCTGCGCCTCTCTTGCCTTTTACTGCATTTCTGTTGCTTCTTTCTGCACCTTTCTTTCTTTTTCTGCACTTCTTTTGCCTCTTTCTGCACATCTCTTCACTTTCTGCACCTCTCTTGCCTCTTTCTGCACCTCTGTTGCCTCTTTCTACATCTCACTTGCTTCTTTCTGCACCCCTCTTGCCTCTTTCTGCACCCTTCTTCCCTCTTTCTGCACCTCTCTTGCCTCTTTCTGTACCCCTTTTCCCTCTTTCTGCACCTCTCCTGCCTGTTTCTGCACCTCTCCTGCCTGTTTCTGCACTTCTTTTGCCTCTTTCTGCACTTCTCTTGCCTCCTTCTACACCTCTGTTGCTTCTTTCTGCACTTCTCTTGCCTCTTTCTGCATTTCTGTTGCTTCTTTCTGCACTCCTCTTGCCTCTTTCTGCAACCCTCTTGGCTCTTTCTGCACCTCTGTTGCTTCTTTCTATTTTTCTCTTGCTTCTTTCTGCACCTCTCTTGCTTCTTTCTACACCACTGTTGCCCCTTTCTACACTCGTCTTCCCTCTTCGTGCACCTCTCTTGTCTCTTTGTGCACCTCTCTTGTCATTTTCTGTACCTGCCTTGCCTCTTTCTACACTTCTGTTGCATCTTTCTGCACCTCTGTTGCTTCTTTCTGCACCTCTCTTGCCTCTTTCTGCACCTCTCTTGCCTTTTTCTGCACCTCACTTGCCTCTTTCTACACTTCCCTTGCTTCTTTCTACACATCTGTTGCTTCTTTCAGCAATTCTGTTTCCTTTTCTGCACTTCTCTTGCCTGTTTCTGCACCTCTCTTGCCTCTTTCTGCACCTCTCTTACCTCTTTCTGTACCCCTCCTGCCTCTTTCTGCACCTCTGTTCCTTCTTTCTGCACTTGTTGTGTTTCTTTCTGCACCTCTCTTGCTTCTTTTTGCTTCTCTCTTCCCTCTTTCTCCACCCCTCTTCCCCCTTTCTGCATCTCTGTTGCTTTTTTCTACACTTTTCTTGCCTCTTGCTACACCTCTTCCCTCTTTCTGCACCTCTGTTGCTTCTTTCTGCATCTCTCTTGCTTCTTTCTGCAACCCTCTTCCCTCTCTCTGCATCCCTCCTGCCTCTCTCTGCACCTCTGTTCCTTTTTTCTGCACTTCTTTTGTTTCTTTCTGTACCCTCTTGCTTCTTTCTGCACCCCTCTTGCCTCTTTCTCCACCCCTCTTACCCCTTTCTATACCTCTGTTGCTTCTTTCTGCACCTCTCTTGCCTCTTTCTGCACCTGTCTTCCCTCTTTCTGTACCCCCCTGAATCTTTCTGCACCTCTGTTCCTTCTTTCTGTACTTCTTTTGTTTCTTTCTGCACCTCTCTTGCTTCTTTCTGCACCCCTCTTGCCTCTTTCTGCACCCCTCTTGCCTTTTTCTGCATCTCTGTTGCTTCTTTCTACACTTCTCTTGCCTCTTTCTACACCCCTCTTCCCTCTTTCTGCACCTCTGTTGCTTCTTTCTGCACTCCTCTTGCTTCTTTCTGCATCTCTCTTGCTTCTTTCTGCACCCCTCTTCCCTCTCTCTGCACCCCTCCTGCCTCTCTCTGCACCTCTGTTCCTTCTTTCTGCACTTCTTTTGTTTCTTTCTGCACCTCTCTTGCTTCTTTCTACACCACTGTTGCCCCTTTCTGCACTCGTCTTCCCTCTTTGTGCACCTCTCTTGTCTCTTTGTGCACCTCTCTTGTCATTTTCTGTACCTGTCTTGCCTCTTTCTACACTTCTGTTGCATCTTTCTGTACCTCTGTTGCTTCTTTCTGCACCTCTCGTGCCTCTTTCTGCACCTCTCTTGCCTTTTTCTGCACCTCACTTGCCTCTTTCTACACTTCCCTTGCTTCTTTCTACACCTCTGTTGCTTCTTTCAGCAATTCTGTTTCCTTTTCTGCACTTCTCTTGCCTGTTTCTGCACCTCTCTTGCCTCTTTCTGCACCTCTCTTACCTCTTTCTGTACCCCTCCTGCCTCTTTCTGCACCTCTGTTCCTTCTTTCTGCACTTGTTGTGTTTCTTTCTGCACCTCTCTTGCTTCTTTCTGCTTCTCTCTTCCCTCTTTCTCCACCCCTCTTCCCCCTTTCTGCATCTCTGTTGCTTCTTTCTACACTTCTCTTGCCTCTTGCTACACCCCTCTTCCCTCTTTCTGCACCTCTGTTGCTTCTTTGTGCATCTCTCTTGCTTCTTTCTGCACCCCTCTTCCCTCTCTCTGCATCCCTCCTGCCTCTCTCTGCACCTCTGTTCCTTTTTTCTGCACTTCTTTTGTTTCTTTCTGTACCCCTCTTGCTTCTTTCTGCACCCCTCTTGCCTCTTTCTCCAACCCTCTTACCCCTTTCTACACCTCTGTTGCTTCTTTCTGTACCTCTCTTGCCTCTTTCTGCACCTCTCTTCCCTCTTTCTGTACCCCCTGACTCTTTCTGCACCTCTGTTCCTTCTTTCTGTACTTCTTTTGTTTCTTTCTGCACCTCTCTTGCTTCTTTCTGCACCCCTCGTGCCTCTTTCTGCACCCCTCTTGCCTTTTTCTGCATCTCTGTTGCTTCTTTCTACACTTCTCTTGCCTCTTTCTACACCCCTCTTCCCTCTTTCTGCACCTCTGTTGCTTCTTTCTGCACTCCTCTTGCTTCTTTCTGCATCTCTCTTGCTTCTTTCTGCACCCCTCTTCCCTCTCTCTGCACCCCTCCTGCCTCTCTCTGCACCTCTGTTCCTTCTTTCTGCACTTCTTTTGTTTCTTTCTGCACCTCTCTTGCTTCTTTCTGCACCCCTCTCGCCTCTTTCTCCACCCCTTTTACCCCTTTCTACACCTCTGTTGCTTCTTTCTGTACCTCTCTTGCTTCTTGCTGCACCCCTCGTGACTCTTTCACACCCCTCTTCCCGCACTCCTCTTGCCTCTTTCTGCACCTCTGTTCCTTCTTTCTGCACTTGTTTTGTTTCTTTCTGCAACTCTTGCTTCTTTCTGCACCCCTTTTGCCTCTTTCTGCACCCCTCTTGCCTCTTTCTGCACCTATGTTCCTTCTTTCTGCACTTCTTTTGTTTCTTTCTGCACATCTCTTGCTTCTTTCTGCACCCCTTGTGCCTCTTTATGCACCTCTCTTCCCTCTTTTTGCACCCCTCTTGCCTCTTTCTCCATCCCTCTTACCCCTTTCTACACCTCTGTTGCTTCTTTCTGTACCTCTCTTGCTTCTTGCTGCACCCCTCGTGACTCTTTCACTCCCCTCTTCCCGCACTCCTCTTGCCTCTTTCTGCACCTCTGTTCCTTCTTTCTGCACTTGTTTTGTTTCTTTCTGCAACTCTTGCTTCTTTGTGCACCCCTTTTGCCTCTTTCTGCACCCCTCTTGCCTCTTTCTGCACCTATGTTCCTTCTTTCTGCACTTCTTTTGTTTCTTTCTGCACATCTCTTGCTTCTTTCTGCACCCCTTGTGCCTCTTTCTGCACCCCTCTTCCCTCTTTTTGCACCTCTCTTGCCTCTTTCTGCACCTGTCTTCCCTCTTTATGTACCCCCTGACTCTTTCTGCAACTCTGTTCCTTCTTTCTGCACTTCTTTTGTTTCTTTCTGCACCTCTCTTGCTACTTTCTGTACCCTCGTGCCTCTTTATGCACCCCTCTTCCCTCTTTCTGCACCCCTCTTGCCTTTTTCTGCTTCTCTGTTGCTTCTTTCTACACTTCTCTTGCCTCTTTCTATACCCCTCTTCCCTCTTTCTGCACCTCTGTTGCTTCTTTCTGCACTTCTCTTGCTTTTTTCTGCATCTCTCTTCCTTCTTTCTGCACCCCTCTCTCTGCACCCCTCCTGCCTCTCTCTGCACCTCTTTTCCTTCTTTCTGCACTTCTCTTGTTTCTTTCTGCACCTCTCTTGTTCTTTCTGAACCCCTCTTGCCTCTTTCTCCACCCCTCCTACCCCTTTCTATACCTCTGTTGCTTCTTTCTGTGGAAAGGTACACTCAAAGTAGGCCTTTTTTTGCACCTCTGTTGCTTCCTTCTGGACTTATCTTGCTTTTTTCTCCACCTTTCTTCCTCTTTCAGGACTTCTCTTCCCTCTTTCTGCACTTCTCTTGCTTCTTTCTGCACCTTTCTTCCTCTTTCTGTACATGTTCTACCTATGTAGGCATAGTTAGAAATTAGCATTTAAAAAACCTTAGAAATTCATTGCAAAAACCACATGTTTGAGGGACGTTATAGTTAGTAAATAACATTTTTTTAAAACCTTAGAAATTCACTGAAAAAACCAGAGGTTGGAGGGACATTATAGTTAGGAATTAGCATTTTAAAAACCTTAGAAATTCACTGAAAAAAACACAGGTTTCAGCAATATTATAGCTAGGCTGACATTTCACTCCTACAAAACCAGAGAAATTCGGCCGTTATAGTTAGCTGAGCTAACTTTAACTCGCGCCCCCGCAATGCACTGCTGATGACGTCACATATTATATTACTCATGACATGGGAAGTGACATCACTGATGACTTCTCAAATGACATCACTGATGACATCATCCACTTAATATCTGATGCACCTTCTCACACCCTAATATAACCTTTCATACATCCACTCTAAAATACAGACTATCATACACGAAACCATAGACACACCAATACCAGTTAGTACATACCCACTTACTGATTCATAGGTCTACACACATCCACTCACTCAACCATACAGTCACTCATACACGCAGTCACTCATCAATACAGCAACTGATATATGCACTCATACACCCATACAGACACTCACATACCGCCACTCACCCACAGAGATACTCACACACCTAGTCAGTCACCCAAAGACTGAATCACACTGCCATTTACTCACCTATTCAGTTATACACACACCACCTCACTTATTCATACAGATAGTAACACATACTTACTCTCTTCTACAATCACTGACACAAGCACACACTCATCCATACAGCCACTCTCACAATCACTCACTCTCACATATAGTCACTTATATACTCCAATACTCACATGTACTGCCTTTCACAAATGTAGTTACTCACACATATACCACTGAGATATCCATTCACTCACCAACACAGCCAGACGCACACTCACTCACCCATATAGCCCCTCACAGACGCACTCATGAACTCATACACCCACTGAATCACCCACTCACACATCCGTGCAGGGGGTCACACACACCCTCACCCACCCACACAGACACTCAGGCACCCATACAGGTAATCAGACAACCAATCATTAACCCATATAGACACTCATGTAGCTACTCACCAAGCCATGCAGCCACTTGCACACCAACTGACAGACTGATACAGACATTCACACAGATTAGTCATTCACCCATGCATTCACTAAGACACATTTAATCACTCACTTATACAGTCAGTCACGCACTCACTAAATCATCCATTCAGACACTCATACACCCACTCATTCTTCAATAAACCTTGGCGTGTATATATATTATATTCTTAAACATTTTAGAAACACTCAGTCACTGGATGATGTAATCAGTGATGTCATTTGAGATGTCATCAGTGATGTCATCAGTGATGTCACTGACCATGTCATGAGTAATGTAATATGTGATGTCATCAGCAGTGCATTGCGGGCGGCGTGAGTTATAGTTAGCTCAGCTAACTATAACGGCCGAATTTCTCTGGTTCTGTACGAGTGAAATGTCAGCCTAACTATAACGTCCCTGAAACCTTTGGTTTTTTCAGTCAATTTCTAAGGTTTTTTAAATGCTAATTCCTAACTATAACGTCCCTAAAACCTCTGTTTTTTTCAGTGAATATATATATGTGTGTATATATATATATACATATATATATATATACTACCACTACTATTTATGTTAGTCTTACATCATATGTTGGTAAGTTAAATAGGTTTTGTAAAATGGTGAACGATGTAGGATGAAATCAGGAAGTTGTGAGCAGTCAAATTGTTTTTAAAGGAACGGTGATGGTAAAATGGCTTGTCCCTTTAAATTGACACTCTGTACACAAGATCTCTATGACCCTGAAGGAGACTATGGCTGAAACGTGTCGGTCATGTCCGCACTCTTGCGGATATAAATGGATTTCCTGATAAGAGAAGGTGTGCTGTTTGCTTCCTTCCCATGATGGGACACGAGTACTGACTCATTAAAATCTGCGGGTTGGATTTGGAGGTATTGATATATATATATATATATATATATATATATATATATATATATATATATATATATAGATATATATATATAGAGATAGATAGATAGATAGATAGATAGAGAAGCAGAGAACTCTGGGTGGTTCCCAAGTTTAGGTGGACAGGAACTCCTATATAGAGCAACATTCAACACCAGCGACACTCTGTATCTGCTTACCTCAAATGTCTGTTTTTCTAGCAAGGTTTTTAAGCATAGTATTAGCACAGTGCCATCCAACCCGTGTTGTAAAATGACAAAAGCCTTTTACTTCTCCAGGCACAGTATTACAGTTTTGGATTGGTAAAAGCCACTCAAGACAAACTAGAATGAATAAAAGCAACCGCTGACATGTGGTTCACTATCATTATAGCTCTTCAGGGAGGTTTAGCTTTGTACAGACACAAGGGAGCACCCAGTATAAGCCAAAACAATACTCTTTCAGGCTTAGAGTGCGGCATAAATTATGCTAAAAAGAAGCAGAGAACGCTGGGTAGTTCCCAAGTTTAGGTGGAGAGCAGATCCTGTATAGAGTACTCTACAACACCAGCGATTAGCACATTGCCATCCACGCCGAGCTAGACAGGGACAAAGTCTTTTGAAATGGCAAAATACTTTGTCCTTTTCTAGCTCAACGTGGATGGCACTGTGCTAATCCTATGCTTAAAAACTTTGGAAGAAAAATAGATATTTGAGATGAGCAGATTCAGAGTGTCGCTGGTGTTGTAGGGTGCTTTATTCAGGAGCTGCTCTCCACCTAAACTTGTGAACTACCCAGAGACAGAGAGAGGGTTTCAAGCAGCAACCACAATCCTTGTCAGGGTGAAGTCACAAGCAAATTCCAAATCAACCTAAGCTTGATCTTCTGGTAGCTTGGCATAGAGCAGTCAGGCTTAACATAGAGGCAATGCGGACCAGGATGGAACACAGGCCAGTTGTAGGAACCCACTTAGGTCAGCGGAACACAGTACCTTAATCCTGGTTATGAAGACATGTGGAGTCCAGAGTCGAGGATGCATTGCGCAGCAGAGGCGATGCGAGATCTGGGTGAACAAATGTGTTGTGCAGCGGCACTTCCAGGGAGCTGCAATTGTCCTGGGCATGTCTTGCATAGAGCTGCGTCGCATCTACGCTACTGTGCGACACATCGGCCTTTGAACCGACTCATCACCTGTGCTGCACGTACTTCCCTAATTCAAGGACATCGACACTGGTCAAACAGTCCGACTTTGTTTATTCAGCTCTTAGTCTTTAAACAAATACGTCATAAAAACAATTCACAATAAATACTCAAAAATATAAAAGAGTATAAAACAACACAAAGCAGTTCTGTGGACAATTTATAATGGAATTTACACATTTCAAATTTCATAATTAGTACTTCGCTACCACATCTCTACTACATGCAAAGCAGTGCAAATCGCTGTGTTGCCTTACACTACACAATGGATGCATTCCATGGGCGTTGCGTGGGTATTTCCACGCAACTCCCATGGTTTTTGAGGCAGTCCCAGATTTATCAGAACAGGTAGACCTGGGAATGCACCAAAAAAGATACTCCTTCTCAGGAGAGGCATAACGAGGAGAAATATCTTTATTTTTCCTCGGAGAAAGAGTAATAGACCTCTCAGGATTGTTTTTGTGCAGGAAGGTGACCCTTCCTGGGCAAAAGCAATCCTGCATGCAACGCAGGCACCCTTGCACCATGTTGCAAGGGTGCCTGCATTGATGCTAGGCTGTCAAAAGGGCGCCGGTGCAGGGGATAAAACAGGAATGTGCCGTATTTGCTTAAATATGACACATTCTTGCCCTTTCCCTGTTACGCACTGCAGCTCAGCTAGGTGACTTGCTACACTGCATGGCTTTTTTGTAAATAGGCCCCTAGGTCTTAGTAATGTTTTCGTCTGGTGCAGACCATAAGCAATCTAAAATAACTTGAGGAAGATCGCATTTCATTTTTATTCCACACTTACAAATATTATTAACCTCTATAAAAAACTCTCTGTGGGCGAGGTTAATACAGGGTTCACCCTGCATCTGAGTGTTAACAATTCTAATCTTGGGTGTTCATCTGCTAATTTTTCTAGGTACGGAAAAGTTACTTCTTTCATCCAAAATGTCCTAATTTTACTACTAAACTTTTTATCAACCTTCTCAGTTCACCTTTACTGATTCCTAATGCTTGTTGCACGTTAGGTTTTTTCGCCAAACTTTTACGTATGTCATGGAGCCTTTGCCTGACAGTCATTGCCCACTTTAATTCACTATTTTTAATCTTAATTTTGTATAAAGTTGATATGTTTAAGGAGTCCCCCTGATCGATTCTATTCCAGAATCTGATCACAGTTGCATAGGCTAAATTATTCCAAGCCATTAGGCCTGCCTCCATTAGGCCAGCCTGGATCATCTAGGAAGGTGGCAGAGGCAAAAGACTTTTCAAACCTCTACCTTCCTCAAAATCCTAATTGTTTTCCCTCTTAAGCAGAGCACTTCCACTCCATATTGAAATTGGGGCTGAACCATTCCTTGATTGGCAGCTAAAACCGGCCTTAAAGAAGACCCTCCATATACTTTACCAAATTTCTTAAGGCCAGTTGAAAGGGCTTTTGCTTGTAATACTTTTTTTGTTGTGTATCCATGTCAATTATTTGACAAATCACAGTCCCAAATATTTACATGTATTAACTGCCTCTATTTCTGCACCATCAAGGAGCCATTTGTGCTTAAAGTTCTTTTTCCAAATAGGAGCACTTTGGTTTTGTCCAGATTTATTATCAGTTTTATCCTTTTACCAGAATTAGAGACCACATCTAGTTTTCTCTGTAAGTTAATTTCTGTCAGGTCCATAATGACCTAGTAGTCTGCATAGAGGAGGCAGCTAACATGGGTACCATTCATCTTTGGGCTGAAGCTATTAAGTATTTCAAGTGTTTTGGGTAAATCCACTAAGGAAAGTGAGAACAACAATGGCGCCAACACACAACCTTATCTGAGGCCATTCTTAATATATATATATATATAAACAAAGTCCAGTCTCTCTTCCGATCTCGTCCACCAGTTGGGGTTGGTGCTGACAGGCGGGCGCTGGACCCGCTGTAATATTGTAATCACCTCGTGCTACTCGAGCACAAGAAAAAGTCGCACTCAGGATATACGATTAGTGGAAAAAGTATTTATTGACTTTGACGCGTTTCGACAACACAGTCTTTGTCAAAAAGTCGTACTTTGACAAAGACTGTGTTGTCGAAACGCTGACAATCGTATATCCTGAGTGCGACTTTTCTTGTGCTCGAGTAGCACGAGGTGATTACAATATATATATATATATATATATATATATATATATATATATATATATATATGTTCTGTGACAATGAGTCTATTGAGTTGTACTTGCCCCCAATCATCCTTATGTATTTCTTGTACTATTAAAAGCAAACCACATGGTAATTCATACTTTCTCAGGGTTTCCTACAGTAATTCCCGGTGGCGCATATAAAAGGCTGAATAAAAATCCATGAAGCAACAGTACAAACTTCCTCCATGGTTTTTAGCGTTATAGCCCATAAACTGAAGTAGTGGTCGATTGTCGACTGTCCCTACTTAAACCCACATTGCTCCATGGAGATTATACATTTTGTCTCGTCCATTCTTTTAGCATCCTTAAGAGAATGTTTGAGAATATTTTCCCTCCTGCATCTAAAAGGCTTATTTGCCTATAATTTCTGGGGGCAGTTGCATCTCCTTTTTTATTGATGGGGTTGATCACCACCCCCTTCCAACTTGTAGGAAACACTCTTGTTTTTATGATTATTTAGAAAAACAAGTAATACAGGCTGGTTCACCAATCAGTATTGGATTGTAATATTACTGCAGGTAAGTTATCAGGTCCTGCTGCTCTAGTCGTTTTTAGTGCTGGCATGGTTTCTTTAATTGTCCTCACAGAGAACTGCCCCCTAATGTCTTCTTCTACATTACATCTACCAGGTTGAGGGCTGTTCAAAGACCCAGGGTAATAAAATTCCTCCAGAAATTGTATCAAAGTACCTTCTTCCACCACACATCTCAGCTTTACCTCTTTCTTACCAAGCCCATTTTGGACAAAGTACCAAAATCTCTTACTGTTTTTAGCTTCGATCACTACTATCATGTTTTTCAAACATTTTTCTTGTTGTATCCTTTTTTTGCTCCCTACTAACCATTTATACTCTCTTGTAAGGTTAGTAAGTGGGGCTTGGCTTCATTATTCCTGGAGAGTCTTGTTTGCTTTTCCATTTTTCTTATACGTTTTTTTATGTTCCTACATTCTTTATCAAACTACATATTCCTATGTGGATTCTCAAGCATTCATCCCTTTCACTTGTTATTTTCCCTGGTTAGATTATCCATTGAACATACGACCACCTGGTTGATTATTGCCTCATACCTGCATACAAAATAGACAGGTACCCCTTCTGAAACCACCGTATAATTTTGCTGATACACATTTAGCAAGGTTAGATGCTTCTCATGTATTCTTGTTGTTAGGTATCTGGGATATTCCATTTCTAGTGACAGCACTTGCTCCCTTTTTTGCTGTGTTCCCAAATTTAACACTTTATGTTAGGGATGGTGATCACTACCTTCAATTTGCAGAATTTCATATTGCTCCATATACTTATGGGCACAAGTGTACATAAAAGCATAATCAATTGGACAATTCTGGTTACCATTTATAAAGGTTTTCCTTGCGGGAGTGTCCATAGGTGGTCAACCATTTAAACTAATTAGACCATTGGAAGAGAGGAAGTTAATCAGTGATCAATCCCTCGGGTGCCCAGGGTTTCAGGGAATATGGCCGCAATGATGTTATGTGCAGACAATATTTTCTCATATAATAAATCAATCTTATAAGGAACTAGTATATAGTTGAAATCTCCAATCAAAACCATGAGATACCGTGGATACCTCAACGACATTCCAATCAAATCATCCACAAAAGTCTCTATCTGAGCATCATAATCAGCATAATCCCCAACTTGACGATAAATATTCAGCATAAATATACCATCAAAAGGTATCTTCACATTACATAGTTGTATACTACAGGCTAATTTCTAGTTACTCATTGTACTAATTTCCCATACTTTTGAAGTGACCGCAGTCGATATTAATGTTTGGATACCACCAGAGGGACCTCCTGAGCTATTTGTTACAGCTATCTGGTAGACCAGCAGGAAGCCAGTCATCTGAAGATGATTTTTGCACAGCCATGTCTCCTGGAAACACAGGATCTCATATGAATTACTTATATGTTTAAAAATCTATTTTTTCATTAAATTGTTTACTCCATGGCTATTCCAAGAGAGTATGGTAATTCTGTGCACAAACTCAGTTCCATAATCTGCATCACTTTGTATATCCGGGCCTTCTTCATCTACTTGCTCCATACTCAGACGAACATATTGATTTGGACCACAAACCTTCCATTCCTCATTGCTACAACCTTCACATGGTAATCTTATCCTAAGTATGCCTTCCCTTCCATTTATTATATACCTTATTACCTTGTGCCCTGTTGATGGCTATTTTCATCCTAGTTGGCTGTTCCATGCTTCTCTCCACTCCTCCATCTGCCCAGCGCCTTGACACCCTCGGGTATAAGTGCGCTTTATACATTTTATCTTATCCTATCCTATTCTATTATCTTGGGGCTGCCATTCCACTTGAATTGTACTAAAATCAGTATGATGGTGTAAAAAGCACATTCCAGGGGACTTACTATTTGGGAGTTCTACTTCTTATATGAACCTTATTCCTTGGTTAAGCAATTTGCTTTCAGCTTTTAATAGGGCATCTCTTATTAGCCCGGAGAGCAATGAAATATTTGTCACCTCACTCACTAAATTGCTTTGGACAAAGTCCACTTGCTTTATATCAATGGATGTAATAAGATGGAGACTTGGGCATCTTAAGAATATCTGAAGTAATGTAGACCTATTTATAGGATATAATTCCTTTGCCTTTTACCCTGCTTTCCTTTTTGTCAGGCACCATAATTATATACAATGTCTTCACATCCTTACTCATTGCTTTTACATGTTCCCTTCTGTAGTATGTCTCCCTTATTTCCTTCCTTATTGCCCGCTGGAGATTCAACCTTTACTGAATTAAATGTTGTCATCGTAACCAACCTGGCATTCATTCCCTTGCTGATTTTTGTTAAGGGGATCTTCGAAGTTCTCCCTTTTTTCAAATTCTATATTCTTAACCCTTACTCTCAGAGAGTCCCATTTATTTAATACTATTGGGCCAATTCCTAAATTGTTCGACTTTGGCCAATCTTATTCTTTTTCTACAAGGGCCAGACTGTTTCTTATTTGTTATTGATTTTGTGCTTATTTGTGCATGTCTCACAATACCTACACTATATCCTAACTGGCTCCTTGCGATGTCATCTTTATTACTTCTTTTGCCTAAGTTTTAATATTTTCATGCAGGGTTTTTGGGTATACACTTTTTCCTTACTTTCTCTAGCCAGGCCTGTCTTTTCCAGCCTTTTTCTTTTCTCTCTTTTTATTCTCCTTCATTGCCTCAGTCTCCCTAAGATAGAACTCTGGAAAACTGAAAAGTATCCCTGTCTTGCTTCCTCTGGCAATGCTATCACACCCGCACACCCCTTTTCCTCCTGACCAGTTACTTCCTCCATTCTTTCCACTCTTTACACAGGCCTTACAAGAGAAGGTATACAAGAACCTACTTGTTGCTATTCAGTGGCTATTGTCTGAAGATATGTTTTATGTGATTGCAGAATATTCATGTTTAAGACTATATCCTCAAAGATGTCTTTCAAAGTCTTTTGCATCAATACCATTATATCAATTATACAGAGGAAGTGGGATACATATCCTTATCCCAGGATGAGAGAAACTCTTGGGGAGCTGTACTCGACTTTTACATCCCCTGTAACCCCTGGATTACAGTCTTGACAGTGTTGGGAGTTCTTAGTAGTAAGATCGCTGTCTAGGCGATTGTCAACTTCATCAAGGTCCAGCCTTGAGTTCTCCTGTAGAATGTTCATTTGTTTCTGGTTGATATTGCTTCTGGGGGTATTATCTAGTAGACATTACCCAAATATACGAGGGGAAGATGACAATCTACGTACCAATCTGTGTACACCCAAGCCCATAACATCTTGCAGTCCAACTTCTTCTCAAGTCAGAGTTTGATCAATTTAAACTTCCACTCCGTCCTGCTCTGTTCATGAAAAGCATCTCACCAAATGCCTAGATAGATTTTGCCACTGGTGAGGCCTTGGGTGTCTCGGCCTCGTCAAGCACCCAAATGCTAGACTTGATAGACATCTCTAACTTCCCACCCCCTATACTATCCTCATAGGGGTTTTCCAAGGGGAACCCGCCGGATTCAACGTTCAACCCCTTTCAGTTCTTATTCCGATGGGCTGCTGGTTTTTCTGCCCTTCTAGGCTTACTTGGAGGCACTTCGCCATGTAGAGCTATTTATACTGGGGGTTTTATATGGGCATTTGGTCACCTTCCTCTCCACACGCCTGCGCTGACACACCGCCTTTGCCTAAGCACCGGTCCCATCCTTTAGTACAGAACCTAACAAACTTAATTAGGGGATTTCTATTACAGTTTCTCTCACAATCAAAATCCCAAAAGGAGCTCCACGATGTTTGTTATCTCCTTCGTTTTTGCAGTTCTCAAGGTAGACTAGATATCCTAAAAATAAAATAGACTCTCTTATACAGCCACTGCCTCCTCCTTAGGAACTCAGCTCATTCTCCTTAAAGTCATTCCAAGTATCTCTCATACATGAACATCACATAAACTAGGGGATTTCTTACTATCTTTGCCAAATAGGCCTAAATCCAGTCCACAATAAAAGTACCAACCACACAAAATTAATAAAAAACATTCATTACAGGACTGCATGTCGGCCCTCTCAAAGGCACGAAAGTTGTATATCCTTACCAAATCCCAAAAACTACTCTCCACTGCAACATGAACCAGGGTCAGGAGGGACCTCAGCTACCAAACCGTATCCAATCGCCCATCTATCCCATCCTACTTCCCCAGGGTGGGCGGACACAGTTGTGTTTTTAATCCCCAACACAGCCCCAGCACCTGTGGCAGTTGTAGCACTATCGCTGTTCTGATGTAATAAATAGGAGTAGAAAATTATGGGGCATATTTACCCGAGACGTGGCAGAGCATGGCGTTAGCCTCCTTGGCTTAACGCCACACTCCGCCACTTCTGGGACACAGGGCTGCACCATATTTACAACAATATGGTGCAGCCCTGCGTTTCCTCCTGCGCTGGCTCTAGATTTAGCATCCTAGCGCCAATGCAGACATCCCTGCACCATAGTGCAAGGGTGTCTGCATTGAGGGGAAGATTGTTTATGTGCAGGAAGGTGTCCCTTCCTACACATAAACGCAGTGGCGGCTCGCATAGGGCGTGCTGCGGGGCGGGGGAGGGGCAGGGGGGGTAGTAAACTCGGACATATGACGGAAAGGAGGAAAGTAATTATTACGTTCCTCCGTTCCGTCGTATGTCCGAGTTTACTACCCCCTCCCCCGCCCCATCGCCCCGCAGCACGCCCTATGCGAGCCGCCACTGCATATCTTTAAATGGTGTTTTGAAACTTGTATGTGTGCGGCCTAATGCAGCACACATAGAAGTTGCAAAACGTAATTTTTTTTAATTGATTGTTTATGTGCAGGAAGGGACACCTTCCTGCACTTAAACAATCAAAGGCTTTTTGCTATTTCTATGTGTTCTGCACAACGCAGCACACATGAAAACAGCAAAAACGAGGAGAAATTAAACATTTCTCCTTGTTGTGCCTGTTTAAGACCAGGTTTTCCCCGGTCTTAATTTTGGGGCTGTCCCATATTTACACCGCCCTTAAATATGGGGCAGCGTAAAAATCAATAGGTGTTGCAGTGGAACCCATTGCCCAACCCTTTCACACTAAGTATAGCGTGTGTTAAGTGGCTTAACGCTGCCTTGTGAATAAGGCGAAGCACATATCGCCACAGGAACGTCACTAAAAGTGATGTTCCTGTGGCGATAGGTGCTTGTAAATATGCCCCTAAGTGTTGCTCCCCAAAAATGAGTGCTGGTGGGCCACACCTGTAACTACCGGCTCAAATGAAGCACTGAAACTGTCCCAATATCACCATCCCTTTCATCTGCCTGTATTCTCTCCTCTTGTCTTTATCAAAGCCAGCTCATTCATAATGAGGCAAAACCAGCGTTTCTCTTCACCCCCCTCCAATTTGAGCCAACCTGAAGCGAGGAAGAACCCTCCCTAAAGGTGGTTCCTGTACCACCCCAAAATAAAATTCCTCTGTTTTGTCTCTGCCTTTCTAGCTCACCAAGGTTTCCCCCTTGCCCCATAAAATCTGATCCAGTAAGTGTGCAATGCACCCCTTGATTCCATCACGTATTACTCATTCCGCAAGAATGACAAAGGCACTCCGTATTAAATAAATATCCATTATTCCTCTAATTGTATTTCTTTATGTTGTATCCTGTTGAACTCCTCCATCGTACAACCCTGTACATCTCCCTGCTCACCTTAATTCTGGCTTTGTCGATTGTTCATAGCTCTGTCCCCTCCACACTCCCCTATCGAATGACTACTTTCTTTACATTACACATGCCCTCCCATAGACTCTTTTGAGCAAATCTCTCATCATTTCACTCAAAAGGATCACCCCCATCATTAATTCACTATTTAGATCATTTTCACCAGGTGAATCACTAATATGGTCGGACAACCTCTTTTCCTGTGTGGATCCGCCATCATTATTAAGGAATCTCTCCCCTGCACACCCTCGGCCCGACCTCTGCACTTCCTGTCTGCATCCAAGCACAGTTGTCCCCCGAAAGGCCTTCTCTTATCCATCCATTTAATACATGAATGTTTACTTCTTCAGACATGCCTTGCCCCTTCCTTGGGTTGTGCCACTCATCCTGCATCATTAAGAGTAAGGTAGGGATGGGCGGTGGGACAGTGAAACAAGCAAGCATTGGAAATGTAAATGCATCATTCTCTCTGACTGCACATATCTCTTGATGCAGAGCGGCCATCATCTCCCAGCGTCCATAAGCTACCATTCTGTAAAATAATTTGTGCTCGCCCCAGTCGCAGCTCTATTCTGAAGGAATGAGTCACATACTGCTACCCCGGAAGGTCAAACTTTTTCAGTGCTGTCAATGGAACAAAATTTGGAAGTACAAAGATGAGGGCACTGGCCTCCTCTCTCTAGTCCAAAAATTCCACCCAGGTCCTTACTGGTCCTAACAGGTCAAATGCCCCTATCTCAATGATCACTTAATAGCACAACCGCCCCCCCCCCCCATACTCCTTACCTGTGCTGTCTTTTTGTTTGATAGCTCATTGGTAATGTGGAATCTAGACTTTAGTTCATCCCTCCTAACCTCCTGTCCATCCTTGCTCACTAAGAAGTCTTTACCTCAAAACCCCCCAAAAGTAACTATATCATAACTTAAATGGCATTGCTGGACCTGCAGAAATGCATTAGCACTAATAGTCCCCTCAGGATCCCAACCATCAGGGGCCCCTGACTCTTTTTCCTGAGCTCTTCTCGCTTGCCTACCTCCTCTACATCGTATGCTCCATTTCCCCACTGGAGGGGTGTAACCCATGTGCACTAAAAGCTACGTCTGTCAATTTACCTTAAATTGTTACAGATTATACACCTTTATTTAGCAGAGCCTTTAGAAACTTTATTAGTCCTACCCGTCTGAGCTCTGCTTCCTTAGTCTCCAGTCCTCTTTCACTGCCCGTTCGTTAAGGACTCTGTCAATGCCCGTCAATAGCTTTGTCTAGTCGTGGGGGTGGTAATGACCCTTCTATCAGCTGGTACACCCTCACCATTGTAGTTCCTAGAGTTCTTGTAGGATCAATTGTATTGACTGTGTCTTCTCCCTGTGAGAGCCTCTGCCACTACAATCGAATGAAAAAAAACATCCAGAATGTTATTCTCTATTGCTGAGTTATGTTTTGCCCTGGATAATGATTTTTTGTGTCATACAACCTAAAAAAAAAAGTCATAGCAGACATTATACCCTCTTGACCTTAACTTACTACCTATTTTTCAAGGCCACCGTTTCTTCGATATCAACAGTAAAACTCACGTTTTCTATAGGCATATTTTCCCCGCTCTCCACAATGTCAATGCAACCATCCGTGGGAAGAGTTCCAGAAAGACTGTGCTCCTACCCTCTCTCTTCCACTTCGTCATCACGGTGGAACAAAGGCCCCTTCAGCCCCTGCAGCACAGGAGGACCCCCAACCCATCAGGGGGCCACCAAACCCTTCACGAGTCCTCCTATTCAGCCCAAAGTCTATGAATAGTTGCAAGATATTGGAGACTCGGGCCTCATATCATTTTCTGCGTGGGGGGGAGGGGGCATCCTTTTTTGTTGTCACTGTTCACCATCCACAGTTCTGCTCATCATTTGTCCTGCTAGGGTAAACAAAACCTAATCCGTCTTTAGCATTTGCATTAATCTGCACCTACTACTCTGTTTCCTCTTCCAGTGAACACGTAATCACTGTGTCAAATCTTTTCAGATCTGTCTACACCTCCACCCTTAACCATATTCTAAGACCTGGCAAGGTAAAGCCTACAGAATGTCATACCTGCCCACACAACCTGACAAGAGACACTTAAGTGTCCCAACAAGACTTATATTATTCTTGTTGAAAGCTTCTTGCAACACAATGGGGCATATTCTCAAGAACGTGTGATAACCATCGCAAAAGTGACTTAACGCAACCCTCAACATCGCAGTCCATCGCGGGACATTTACGCTGTGTTAACCAAGTATTCACAACACGGCGGTACCATGCGATAGTCTCCAGATAACACGTCAACTGACCGCGTTAAAATCAACGCCACGCTACAAAAATGCGAAACACGAACGCCAAAAAAGCTGCGATGAGGCCGAACGCGATACAAAAAGCAGCGAAAACCAGCAGCAGGCCTGTAAATCCCACGCATCTGGCGGGAAAATGCACCATAGAAGCAACAAAAACAACACACCAGAAACAATCCAAAGTGCGTAGCAACATGGATGCACCCTGACCCAGCGCAGAGGCCAACGCGAACCCCTCAAGCCCCACAGACCACCAGCAAGGACCAACTGGGTCGTGGAAGGCCAAGGAGAAGAGGGAGAGGAAGACGGGGTGCAGTCCGTAGGAAAACAAGACCAGCGTCACGGATGTGACAGAACACTACCAGCAACTGACCCACATACAGACCACCTTGAATGCAGCCGGAGTGCTGAGGAGGCCAATGGAGGAGGCCAAGAGGCGCTGGCATGACGTGAAAACCTAAACCAGGCCCAAAGCCGCTGCCAACAGGAAGGCAGCTACGGCGACAGGAGGTGGGAGTCCTGTGCCACAGGAGGAGCTGGAGGAAATGGATGCCAGCCATCAGTGTGGAGACGGTGCAAGGAGGTGGGAGTATGGCCACAGCTCGAGAGGACCTGACACAACAACAACAGGGTGAGTAACGAACAGGTCCTGGGTGACGGGGGGAGATGGGCACAATGGCACGCATGCACAATGACGTGTAGCACACTGCACACCCACAATGACCCAGGGTCATGTCCCCCATCCCCGTGGCACACTGCAGCACACACAGATGGCAAACACAGCACATCCCATGACAATGTGGCACAAAGTGCAATACCGACACTGCAGAACAGGGGACACAACTGGGTCTGCCCATGCGCATAAACAGGCCAATCACATTTGACAGAGCAGGGAACTGTGAGATGCATATGTACGGGTACAACCTCACAACAGTCATGTAGTCCAAATGTCCCCCCTCAAATTGCCAGCACCGCCCAAACAGCCACAATGTACATTGTCACACAGTCTGCATGTCTACAAGAACAATGCGCCAACATAAATGCCAACACAATGTCAACATGCATCTCCCCTTCACATTGCAGAGGGACAAACAACACCTCCAGCAGGTCAGACCAGACAACCCATCAGTGATGCAGGACACGACCAACACACCTTCGACACCGACGCCCTACAACAGCCCAGGGACATCCCACGCAACCCACCACCAGGACCAGGGCAGACAAGCTACTTTGAGGAGAACCCAGCCCCTGCAACAGACCACATAGCATGAAGCACACACAAGCAAGGCTAGCCCACAACACTTCACCGACCCACACATGGCACCCCAATGCCAGGTGTCAGAACGCCAAAAGGAGGTGGCCGAACAGGTGCGGGTATGGTCCGAACCCATGGAAGGTGAACTAGATCACATACGTGGGTGTCAATTACCCTTCAGGGACCACCTACACCCCACAAAGGAGACCCACACTGCCATAGAGACACACGCAGATATTATGTTGAACTGGCTACGGGCACGTGCGCCCGGCCCCTTTATTGGCAGGGCCACATGTACAGTGACACCTGTGCTGGATGTGTGTGGGGTGCGCATAAGCCAGCCCGCACGGAGTGCTCGGTGCTGGCAACAACTTGAACAGTGTACACCAGTGCAATGGAAACAGAAAACACATGCATAACAGAGTCAACTACTGAGCAACATGGAGGGAGCTGGAGCAAGTACAGAGGTCACCCAACATACAAACAGAAGTGTCCGTGAGTTGCAGTGCACTGAGGCTGGGGCACTAGAGCTGTGCGCGCTCATGTGATGAAAATAACTTGGAATGTGTCCATTCAGGATATTCCTGATGCAGATGCAGTGGGGTGTGTTAGACCTGCAGCAACTTCCTCATCAACATCCCAGGTCTCCCACACTGCCTGAGGTGACATTGCTGCTCAACATCTCCACATCACAAAACTCAATCAGTAATGGTCCATTGGTTGCGGTGCACTGAGTCAGTGGCACCTGGAGTGCTGAGCAGGGGATCAGGCAGATGATGGCATCCACGACAGGTCTGAGCAACTCCGTCAGTCTGCCAGTACCACTGTCTCGACTCTGGCAGATGGTGGTTGGAGTTGGCCCTGGCGGCGTGTGCCTCCTGCGGTGATGCGACGTCCGGGCCAGTCAGGACTCGATTTGATGTGTGAGCCCTGGTGGTCCGCAGTTGAGACCGGAGGCAGCGGACAGCGCAGGGCCACATGCACATGGCGTCGATGACCCCAAGACCACCGTCACAGAGGTCATCCAATATTCATTCAGACAGGGTCCCGGACTTGAGCTGCACAGAGTTAGTGGCCCTGGGCGCACAGCGGCAGGCACAGGCACACCGCCACAGGATGGTGACTTGCAGTCCAATGAGGTAGGTCCACGCAGACTGAGCGGGTCCTCGTCGATGTCGGAGGTGAATGTCGCGGAGTGTTTCAGGGGACAGTGGAAGGGCATGATGCAGAGGGCAGAAGCTATCCGGAAGCAGCAAATGGAGGAGTGAAAAGCGACTGCCTCGTTGCCACCACCAATTCGGTATCAGCTGCATGAGGATGAAAACTACCCCCTAGTCCATAGACTCAAACGCCACCAATGTACGACCAGAGAGTGTCCATGAATGTCGGGGAACAGACTTAGTGGCACTGGGGCTGAGAGGGGATGCAGTCTGCGATGATGCCGGTACACTGATATGAACTCCGGCATTGACGATTCAAGACTCTGTGACCTACTGGACCGCAGTGTAGGCCAGAGGCAGCGGTCAGCAGTGGGCCACAGCAACGTGTCGTAGGCTCGCGATGCACAGAGTTAGTGACATCAGGGCAGTTGTCGGTAGTGTTCGATCACCTCCGTAATGATGATCCTTATTTCCTCCCAACTGCAACGCGCCATCCTCGTATGCCTCTCCTTGCGTGCAATGATTCCTACTCTGCCTTTGAATAATCGATGTTCAGTTCCAATTCTGTGACCTACTCGAGCGCAGCGTAGGCCGAGAGCAGTAGTCCGCGTGGGCCCACAGAATCTTGCGGCTGTGATGTAACACAAAGACCTGTTGGCACCACATCGAAGGGTGTATAGTGACATACACTCAGCCATGATTTATGTGCTCTGCCATGGTGTAATCAAAACTCCGTTCCAGATGTGTGACCTACTTGTCCGCTGTGCATGCCGGTGGAGTACGTCAACGTGAAAGGAATACTGCGGGCCTGTGTTGCGGAGGCCGTGATGGTCTGAGGAGGCTGCCAAGGTCGCAAGCCTCGGGCTTGGAGATTGCACCGGCACGTGGTGAGCCCTCATCGACACACGCTGGTGTCGGAAAGTGGGCATTGAAGCCTGGGTGCGCAGGGGCGGGCAGGACTGATTCGGGGACCAGCGTCCCATGGTGCAGCAGGCGCACAGGATCACTGGCAACACCGCTCACGGCGTCGGCCTCGTGGTGGGGTGAGGGGCGCCGCCCTGGCAGAGACGTTGGGCATTCCGGAAGAGGATCACGCCCAGGGTTACGTGCCTTTTATTCACACACGTACTCTGGCCTGGCATACGCCGGGCCAGCCCACTCCGCTTACGGGGGGGACGTCACAAGCTACATTTCCGCGACTTCCCCACTGGCTGGGGTGACATGGTTGCATCCACTGTCCACTACACTCCACACACCAGCGGTGTGTGTCGATATGGATATGTGTGTGGTCTGCATACTGCAGTCTGGCCAGCACATCCACAACACACTTGGCATTGTGTACACTCTCATTCATCGGTCCCTTGCCTCCTTCGCACATGCCTGGTCCCCACCTCTTCCGACATTCTGCTATTGTGTGTCCGAGGTGCCATGCAGTAGATGGCTCATGTAAATGGCTGGCCCAGGTTCCCACAGTGAGTTGTGCTGTTGTGTCTGGTGGGTGTGCATGTTGTATGTGAGCCTGTGACGTGTGCATTTCCTCTGTTGTGTGTTGCATGATTGTGGAGTTGAGGTGTGTGGTGTGTGCATTTGGTATTGGCCAACGAGCTGTGCATTTCCATGGGTGCCATCTCCTGGTGGCACAGGTTGATGATGGACTGTCGGGAGGTGCAGGTATCATGCACACTGCCTGGGTGGGTGGCGACACCGTTGGCGGAGATTCCACGGTGGTCCACTATTGCCTGCACAGTGGTGGGATCCGTGCGCTTTCTGTTGCGCTTCTTGTGTGCAGTGTCGCAAGGGGCCACTAGTAGGACATGTGTGCAGTCACTTGCCCCCTGACATGTGCAGAAAGCCAGCTGTGGCGTACACGCCTTGCTTGGTCTCCGGCTGTTCCTGCGCAGTGTGTGTGAGGTATGGATAGTGGGGTACCGAGCTGATGGTGTCATCCATGACCATTGTGGGGGACTTGGATTGGCCAGGCTGTGTGACTCCTCCGTCTCAGGCGGAGGTTGGTTGGAGGGTACCAGAGGCCAACACGTGCAGCAAGGCCAGCAGCTTTGTCTGCGGTGGGATGTTGGTTGTCCGCTGTGTTGGTACCGTCAGCCTGTGGGCTATGGTAGTCAGGATGCGGAGGAGGGTTGTCCCTTTGGGCATATAGTGGGCAATGACATTCTCTGGTGTTGGGTCTGTGGGGTTGGTGCATTTTTGGAGGGTCGCTGTCTTTGTCTGCGCTGCCTCAGTGTTGGTCGGGGGGCGGTGGGTGTTTGGGGGGGTGGTGGCGGTGGGTGTTGTTGCTCTCTCGGGGCTCCGGGATGCATGGTGAGTAGCTCCATGCATCTGTTGTTCTTCATGTGTGGCTGTGGGCTGGGCTCCCTTTGATGGTGCAGGTTGTCGTCCGACTTTACACCAGGTCAGAGCAGGTGTTAGATTCCTGCTGCTAACGCGCCTTATCTCCTGTTTTGTGGTCTTATCGCTGATCGGGCTGGTCGTTGAGAATGTTGAGGTGTGGTGTTGTCGCAGCTTTTTGCTCGGGAACGCCTACTCTGCATCTCTTTAGCGATAGTTGCAGGGGTCATCTGTGGCGATGTATTTTGAGGATGCTTTCGCAGGTAAACTGGTGTTATCGGCTGTTAGCACCTGCTTGTGAATGGGGCGATAAATTTATCGCAACTTTGGCTGCGATGAAGTGCCGTTAACTCGGCGATGGCTCCTTGAGAATATGCCCCAATGTTTCTTCAGTTGACTTAATAATGACCTTTACTTTTATTTGGAGCAACATTGCCTCTGAATCCAGCTCCAAGCCCAGAGAGATAAGTGTTCCAGATCTCTTTGATTTCTCTGACGCTGAATGCACCCCAACTCCTCCATCCTCCATCAAATCACCAAAGAAGCCCTACAACCACCCCATTCCTTATTAGCTGTACATATAGTCATCCAGATAGCGAGTCACCTTGCCTATGACTGTCACAATTTAAACATCCATTACAAGAAAATACTCAGCCTTTTAAACAATGCACAGGACATCAACCAATACATTGGTAAGCCCCAGTCCAAAGTCATTAAGTTGTAAACATAACAAAGAAAAGTTCTCCGAATGCACTGACTTAGTGTTGCACATCACCATCTCCTCCGCACCATTCTGACTGGGCTGGTCACAGTAGCAATACACAGGTATGCTCCTCCACAATGAAATCAGTGAAACCAGTGACCGAATGACATTCAAGACAGGTGATAAAACAAGTAGCAGTACCCTTCCATTCTTTTCAATCCCACAGTGAAACAATTATATTATCAATCCAGTCGAGACCTCAAAGACTGCGACAGGGGACTTCAAGCCCCAGAATTCTCAGCATCAGGAAGGGGAGGCGGAGGAGGGCCTCTCTCTTTTGCTTTTGTGTTATAACACGGTTCTACTACCCCCACTGCACTGTACATCAAAGACTGGCAGAGGACTACAAGTCTCAAAATTCTCAGCATCAGGAAGGAGGCAATAGAAGGCTTCTCCCTTGCACTTGTACTTCTCCCGGTGCGCAAAACCTTGGCCAAGGGTGGGCTCGACTTCGCTTATCATTGCCGGAAGATGCAGGGCAGAGTCACCCCCACCATCTTCCTCTTCATCTCTGATAAGATTACCCAGTACCGGCCAGCATTGCTCACGGGTGGGGGGGCAGGCAAAAGGGGTTGCAGAGGCGATTCGCGGGGGTGTCGCAGGGGGGGGTCATGGGAAAAAAACATTAAACTTACCTTTCCGCTGGGTCCTGCATCTAATCGGCTCTTGCTTTCCTGCCTCCGACAGGAACAGGAAGCAGGCAGCCAGGCTCCCTCCACTAAGCCAGTCACAATGCTGCAAGCAGCTTTGTGATTGGTCGGGACGCTGCCCAGCCAGGGGCTAATGGGGTGGCCATGTTCTCCATGCAGCCTGCATGGAGAAGGACAGAGTGTGCATGACTGGTTTGGGCGGGCCGAGAGGGCTGCCCAAACAGTCTTTGCGCACTCAGGAGTGGCCAAACCACTCCTCCCCTGCCCTGCTCAAAGAGCAGAGCAGCCCCGACCACCCGCCTGCCCGCAATGCGCAAAGCAAACATAAAATGGTAATAACTTTTAGTTATTGCCATTTTATGTTTTGGCTTTCTCGCACTGCGCGAAAGCAGTGGGGCGACGCTCCTCCGCCCCAGAGGAGGAGCCGCCCCTTAGATTACCACAATTTTAATCGCTTCCTTGCTGTTTTTGCCAAGACTTTTTGTTTTAATATCGAAGATGAACCTCAATGGCCTTTTATATATAGACTGTTTTATCTTTGATTTTTGAGTACTCCGCTGCTGTGTCGTTGATTGTTTTGAACACTGCTCACTTAGTGGGTGTTAGCAGACTATGTTAGTTTAATTGCATAAGAATTTTTTTTTCTTTATTGTTTTTTTTATTGGCATTTCAAAAAAGATGGCAATATATGTGTACATCAGCAGTAGTATACATAGATACAGTTGGCTTATTGTAGCCATTATGTAGATGCTTAACAACGCTTTATAACATTATCGCATACAGAGCTACATGTATTGCTGCACAAATTAATACCACATTTCGTGACTAGATACTTGAACATGCCTTTTATCTCAACGTAACACCCTCAACTCCCCCCCTCTTGGATGTCACTTGGATTATTTGTTGAATATCATGTTGTCATGTATATAATTCCTATTTTTGTGTATTATATGAACTTTGTGAGTCAATTGCCTCAGTCTGTGAGTTCGTGTTTGGCTTGGCCTGTGGGTCGTTTATCATCATTGACCATGCTAGGAGGTCGTCCGCCAGTCTTTCATCCTTCCTAACTAGTTTCATTCTTACTCGCTCAGCAGTGGCCCATTCACACATATCTTTTAACCATCTGTTTAACTTCGGGGGCCTTGGTCTTTGCCATTCAATTGCAATGCATCTTTTCGCTATAATTAATCCCAGCAGAGCAAATTTCCTGCTCAGCTTCTTATTTTTTAGGTGTAGGGAGCAAACCCAATATAGCTGTGCGTATCTCTCTCGGGATCTCCCACCCCGATGCTGTTTTTATTTTTTGCAACACTTCTTCCCAAAATGTTGTCACCTGTGGGCATGCCCAAACTACGTGTATGAAGTCAGCCTCTGTTTGTCCGCATCTATGGCACTCGCCGGACCGCTCTGGATATATTTTGCTGAGGGCCTTCGGTGTGAGGTAGGCCTGATGAATGTAATTATATTGTATTAGTTAAAAACGTGCATTGGAGCAGCCCAGTTTTACCCCTTCGTGTATCTTCTCCCATTCTTTCGCTGTGAATTGTCCTCCCGTTGCTTCCTCCCATTTCTGCTGCAATGGAAGTGGCTTTCTTGGCAAGTCCTCCCTAATTGCTTTGTATAGGTGTTTTATCATGTGGCGTCCTTGTGCCATGTTCAGCATTACTTGTAGGGTTCTCGTTACCGGGGGCTCCTCCGGGAACGTTGGCCAAATCACTCTGGCCACTTGTGAAATCTTAGCATATTGTAGGAATTGCCCCGTTCCTAACTCATATGTAGCTTCCGCATTTTCGTGCGTGAGGAACTGGCCATTGTGGTATAGATCACCCATCAGCATGCATCCACCTGCCTTCCATTTGCGTACTGACATTGATTCCGCGATCCTAGCAAACCCCGGAATCGCCCACAAAGGTGCGTCGGGCACATATGGTGCTCGCTTCACCAATCTTCTCACCGTGTTTTCCCACGTCTCAGCCACCTGTCTGATAAGGTACGGAGATGTCCCGGGGGTACCCCTCCAGTGCATTAATAACTCTGACAACGAACCTCCCCTATAAGACCCTTCCAGGAGCCTTTTTTCCCAGTTGTCTTGGTCATCCAACCAGTGAATTGCATGCTGTAATTGTGTAGCCATATAATAATATTCAATACAGGGTACCACTACTCCCCCCATCTGCCATGGTCTCTGTAGTGTTGAAAGGCTAATACACTTGCGTTTATTGCCCCACAGCAGGTCTATTAGCAGGGTATCTATCTGTTTAAAAACGCAATGCGGAATTGTATAAAATGAATTTTGTAGAACGCGGTAAAATGACCATTTTCGTGATTGCAACCTTGCCCATCAAAGATAGATGCAGGTCTGTCCAGAAACTCACCGAATTTCTTACTCCTGCCATCACCCTGCCTACGTTAAGCTCTAGGAATCTTTCCTCCGGTTGAGCCAGAATCATACCCAAATATTTGGGAGGGTCTTTCGTCCATGGCAGCCCTACTTCCCGAAGCATTTCCACTGGTCGGTCCACCAGGCATCCCATAGGGAGCACCTTCGATTTTTTGGAATTCACTCGGAGCCCCAACACCTTCCCAAATTCTTCCAATGCCCTCAGAAGCGTTGGTATTGCCTAATGTGGCTGTCTACAATACACGAGGGTATCATCGCTGTACATTGAGACTACATGGTTGGTGCAACCCACTTTCATTCCCCATACTTCTAGGCGGGTTCGCAGTACACAAGCCAATGGCTCCATTGCCATGGCGAATATCAGTGGCGATAGGGGGCAACCCTGCCTAGTACCCCTTTTCAGCTGGAACGCTTCCAAAACTCTACCTCCCACTTTGACCCTGGCCCGGGGCGATGCATAGAGTAATTGAACCCATTTGACAAACCCTGGTCCCACAGTCATTTTTTGCAATGTGGCCCAAACAAAGGGCCAGGACACGGAGTTGAACGCTTGTTCGATGTCCAGGAGAACCAGGGCGTGTTCTTCCCGCATTAAACCCAGATCGTGCCACACATGGGCCAAGCGTCTTAGATTAAGCATAGTATTGTGGCGTGGGATGAATCCCGATTGATCCGGGTGAATCAAATGTGACATATGCTGAAGAAGTCTACTTGCCAGTATTCCGCTCAGCACCTTCACATCTATATTTAGAAGGGAAATTGGCCTATATGAGTTTGGTTGGGTCCCTGTCCTGTTTTGGGATTATTATCACCAGGGCTTCTTGCATGGAGTCTGGCAACCTCTGTGTGTGTAGCGCCTCATTGTATACTTCCACCAATCTGTCTACCCGTATCGGTGCGTATTGTTGGTAAAATTCCACCGGGAACCCGTTGTTCCCGGGTGATTTCCCAGATTTTAAGCGATTTATTGCCCCCACTACTTCTGCTTGCGTGATCGGGCCCCCTAGTAACTTATCCGTCTCTTGCTCTAAGTGGGGTAATTCCACTGAGGCAAAGAACTCCGCTATTGCGGTATTCAAAGGCTCGGTTCCCTTCGCATATACTTTAGCCAGGTGACTGGCTAAGATTTCCGTGATTCTTGTATGCGTATAAACCAATTCCCCCTCATCATCCTGCAGTTGCAGTATTGGTTCCGTGGATCGTTCTCGTCTCAATAGTCTAGCTAATAGGGCACCTGACCTATCCCCCTCTCGGTGCAACCTCTGTCGATACACCGCATGGTCGTACTTCTCTAATCGCTTCCATGTCTCCAATAGCTCAGCCTTCACTTCGTGCCATTCCTCAAGTGTTTGTGGGTCAGCATGTAGTCTCTTTTCTAACCTGGACAAGTTGCGCTCATGTTTCTCAATATCTTTCATTAGTTGTTGTCTTACCCCATATGTTGTGTGTATACATACCCCCCGGAGTACCACCTTCATGGCTTCCCATTCATATGCTCTATCCGTGGCCGTCTCCCAATTTTCCTCACAGTATTTCGTTAATGCCACCGATACTGCCTTCTCAAATGGTGGATCCTGTAATGCCTCCTTTCGAAGGCGCCACATTGGTATGGCCGTTCTGGGTTTCTGGCCCTCAAAGCTGATCAGCATCGGAGAGTGGTCTGAAATATACCTTACTTGATACGTTATCCCCTTCACATCCCTTGCTAATGTTGGTGAAATGATGCAATAGTCCAGTCTACTGAATCTGTTGGTGGCTGGTGTATGGCAGGAGAATGTTTTTTGCGTAAGGTTACGTTCCCTCCATATATCTAGAAGGTGCATGTCCCTTAACATGTCCGTCAGTGTTCCCGTCATATGTGGTTTAGTATGTAATCGAGGGGGTTCTCGATCTAAATTCCCGTCTATAACACAGTTTACATCACCCAACATTATTATCGCCTCCCCCATATATGGCGCAGCTGCTCTCATAGCAGACGGGAAGAAATCTGCACAATCAGAATTCGGGGCATATACATTAATGATACATAGTTCTTTCCCCTCCAATGTGCCCTGCGCGATCACATATCGGCCTTCGGGGCCTATTATCTGGTTGCGAAGCTTGAATGGGACCCCAGATGCCACCCATATTAGGGCCCCTCTTGCAAATCCAGAATATGAAGTAGCAAATATCTGACCCCTCCATCTGCACCGCAAACATGCGATTGTATGCCCCCACACATGAGTTTCCTGTAGACATGCAATTGACACTTTATATCTCTTCAGATATGGATGTACCCTTCTACGTTTCTCGTAGGCTGCCAAACCCCGAACGTTCCATGTGAGCGCTTTCAATGTCATACCTGCCATTTTTACCAGAGTTCTATAACATCTCCACCTCCCAGCAGTGCAACCTCCTTTGTGTGTTTGGAATAACATTCCTCCAGACTTAGCCAGAGGACTCTGTGTTCTCAAGGACATCCAACATACCCCAACTGTGAAAACTGAAAAAACAATCCCCTCCCCCCACCCCGTGGGCAACCCAGCTGCACTCAATGCTTCTCTATCACGACAAGACCAAGCTCGCCGTGGCCGCCCCATACTTCCCTGAGTAACTTTTGTACCTAGATTACAAATTAGAGTCCTTTCCTGCTAAGCTACCAGCAACCGGACAGCTAGTCGGGCGCGAGACATGGCCTCTAGCTCCCTGACCACGATCCGGTCCCTGCGGGATGTAGGCAGGACCCCGCCGGCGCCACCCAACTAATACCCCCTGGCTCCCCATATTGCCAATCTGTTACAATATCAACATTACAATCACTTATCTGATACATCATCCTTAGAGTTCAGTGTCCCCGTTCAAGATGCCTCCGCGCTTGACAGGTGGGTAGCTGGGACCACATCTTGTGACCCCCTACCGAGTCCTGGTTCCCCTCCAGCTGCAAAGTTCCATCAGTTTATACTCTTATTCTTCCAGGGTTGACCTCGCTCTCTTCTTGTGTCTTCCGGACTATTCAGGCTTTGTCGCTTACTCGTCCTCCTCTGCACCACGATCCATCTGCGCTCCCTTGGGGGCCCAACCCCGTGTCCGCTAGGCCTGTCTCATCCATCCATGTTGTCGCTGCCTCTGCCGACAAGAAGAAGTTTGATTTCCCTTTGTGCTCCACCTGCAGCTTGGCTGGATATAACAGGCTGTACTTCAGACCAGCCTCCCTCAGTCTGCGTTTCACCACTAGGAATGTTCGTCTTTGTTCTTGAACACGCTGAGTATAATCTGGGAAAATCGCAATGTGATGTCCTTGAAAAGTCAGTCTTCCTTTCGCTCTGGTGGCCTGAAGTATCATGTCCCGATCCCTGTAATTGAAGAAACAGGCTATGATCGCCCGAGGGGGGGCACCTGGACGGGGAGCCGGCCCCTGTGCCCTATGGGCTTGCTCGACATTAAAAAACTTTGATAGCCTTTTAGGGATGACTTCATTAATGAACCACTCCTCCAGGAACAGGTCCGCGGCTGGCCCCTCCGCCTTTTCAGGAAATCCGATAAAGCACAGATTATTCCTGCGTGATCTACCTTCTGATTCTTCGGTGCGTTTGTCCAGCTGCACCACTCTTTGCTGCATCCGCACCATCGAATCACTGAGGTGATCGTACCTCTTGCTGCATAGTCTCCACGTTATGTTCCGTAGCGGACACTCTGGCCGAGACCTTATGAAGATCGCACCGCAACAGGTTCACCTCTATGGCCACGGCGTCGATTCTATGCACTACGTCTTCTCTGGATGACTGAATCGCCGCCATAATCTCCGTCAGCGATGGGAACTTATCTGAAGGATGGCTTGTGTCGTCTACCTGCTCAGCTGGGTTTGTGGCCGCCCCGGCCGGGTCAGGCATGATTAAGCGTAATTGGATATCTTATTGGTCTGCACCTTGTTTGTCTTTTCCTTCACCATCTCAGTGAGTCTTCAGGACCAGTATTCCCCTGCTCACAAGGAGAGACAGACAGGTGAAGTTCTCTCCACAAGGCGAGAGTGATTAATTACCGCAGCTGTCCTTGGCAGCCCCTTTTCATTCCATTATCCTCTCCAAACCGGGTAACCAAAAGACGGATTGTCTTCATTTCCTTTGAGGCCAATTTAGAGTTCAGCCAATTACCACGGAAATTCCTGACAACAGCTTTTCGCCCTTCTTGTAATTATTAAGGCTTTCAACCTTGAGCCTTCCTGACTGTCAGTACCCTCCCTACTATAGGTGCCCGGCTGGGCCCTTGTGAGTACTCTTCTTCCTTTTTCACCCCCACACGGTGCACACCACATTATCTGACAGTCATCCCCAGGTGCCCCTTCATTGCTAGGTCCTGATGAGACCCCACATTGTTAAGTGGGTCGAAATATCGTCGACTAAGTGAAGCGAACCATTGTCAGCCACTATTACTGTATTAGTAGGCTGCGAGCACATATTATGTATTGATTTAATGGTCGCTCTTGTACATTTTTGATGAAACCTTGTTTTTATGTCACAAAAAGTCACAACCTTGAAATATAGGTTTCACAATCACTTGGGACACCATGCACTGGATTTAAAATAATGTGATTACATTATATAAAACAACGTATTTTCATACAAAATTCGTGTTATATGCCTCTTCTCTTTCAGACATCTCTTTTCCTTCGATTATTGTGATTGTGCTATTACATACTAAGTATCATTTGTTGATTGTCCACAGGAACCGTTGTTGTCTGTAAAACTGTAAAGTACCCTGGTTCCATGTGAGTAGGGTGTCCCTTGCTTTTTCATACACGACCAGTATTCCCCTGCGACGTGTGAAGCGTGTCGTGCCGGAGGTCGCGACCCATTGGGCCCTCTCCTGTTCCCCAAGTGTCTTCTCCGTCAGACGATAAACACCTGTGGCCCATCTCCACTGGCCCCCCAGAGCTAATCAACTCCAATATTATTGTCCCGGGCCACCACGAAGCAGGTCACATCACTTTTTCTATTGCGGCCCCCCTCTTCCTTCATGTAGGTGTGGGCATTCAGGCTAAACTTTTTGTGGGCCTTTTTGCCCCAAACCATGTCCTTTTACCTAGGCCCCGGTCTTTTTAGGTACTTGCACATGCCTTCGTCTCCTTCATATGAGGCCTGCAGGGGCGCGCGCCCAGTATAAGGTATTTGGGCCCACGAACACCAGACCACGTCCCTTTGCCCTTGTACCTGCTTCCACATGTGGCAAAGTTTTTCAAGGTCTTCTTCTCTCGTGGGCCGTGTATGAGCCCGTCTTTGCGCACTCCACTGCCTATGGGGCGTTGTCGAAAACCTCCGTAATAGGCCCCCGGCCGCTTCACTCTATTGGAGCCGCCGGCACTTCCTGCCCCTCAGCGGTGCTCCGTCGGCCGCATGGATGACTGTCCTAGTGGGAGGGCAAGACGGGGGTTCCCCCGATGTCCTCCTCTGTCCCCCGTTCACCGCGTCTCTGTATTTGGCACACCTCAGCCACTGCAGCCCACGTCCCACATGAGCCGGGCCGAGTTCCAATTTGAAGGAGGGGAGTGCGGTAACCCTCCGCCTGTGCCTACCCTGGCTCTGCTCTGCTTTACGCTGTGTTCTGTGGCGGGTGATGGCCCGGACCTCCGCGCCTCAGCGACCTCAGGTTATTCTGGCGTCCGTCCGCACTGCAGATAATGCAGCATGCTGTAGTTAGGAGCCGCGCTCGCCGACGCGCTCCCTAGGCTCCGGCCCCCCCCCACTAGACTCGAGGCAACGAACAAGGGCCGACGCGCTCCCCCGGCCCCTGTCTGTGCTCATATCCAGGGCTCCTCCGCGCCTACAATCATGTTCTCGGGCCGCCGGCTCACCCAGGCTGGGCCGGGCCTGTTTCAAGATGGCGCCAAGCGTTCCACAGCAGCTCCGCAGCTTTCTCGGCCAGCGCCGGCTGCAGGGTCGCATCCACGGGTCCACCGCCAAGCCCAGAGGGGTCCCACTCTACTCCGCTACCTGTCCACGGGATATCAGTATCTGGGGATATCAGGATGATGTCAGATTATGAAGCTCCGGTGGAAGCTCAGGCAGACACGACTAATCCGCCATGCGTCCAAGCCACGCCCCCTTGCATAAGAAAGTTGTCGCCCTTTTGTTCTCTCTAATTTCCACAAGCTTTGGCTAAGAGGGCACAGCACTGACAACTGAGATCTTATTAGTGTGAAAAAAGCAGCTTTATTAAAGCAGGTGCACATCACAAAAAAAATATTACACCCTAGGCAAAATTGCCTTACAAAACTATCCACCTCACTATACATAAATAACACCTGCTTCTTATGCTACCCCTACCCCTAATTTTACCCACGTCACACGTCCCCCAACTCAACCGTCGGTCCCTGCATCTCTCCTCTACATCCCAAATTAACTTTTCTACTAAAAATGTAATCCTTTAACTTCTTGCTTTCTGCAAATATAAACTTACAACCACCCTCCTTTTCTAACTGCTTAACCCACCCAACAGCAATAAAACCAATTCAAACCATGAAAACCTCTCTGCAAACTGCCAACCTTGCACCTGCTCCTCAACTACAAGCTTATTACAGGTACCCTACCCTATGGACCTGTTCCACTTGAGACCCTCAGCTCCTCCTAGCAATTCCCTACCAAACTTCCTCTTATTAAAAAAAGGTGTTGGGAGGGCGGGCCAAAAAGTTCTGCCCTGACTAATGCTACCAGTCACCATGTTCACCTAACCACAAAATGGTGGCCGGTATCCCAACCCTGTTAATATGTCAGGCCCCACCCTCCTACTGACGTAGCCCAAAACCGCTGTCAGCCACCAGGGCCTAATCACTCGCTTAAATACACAGAGTGCATACCTCTGTTTCAGTTGCACCCCCCCATCTCCCCCTCAAGCCGCAAATGTGCGGCTGAAAGCACAGGAAAGAGAAAAGCTGCGGAGTACCTACAGGGAACAGCTAAATGAAATACGGTACACAGGCATGTGGATGAAAATTGTGCTCTGAAAGATATTGATCTCCTCATCCAAGAGATTTAGTCTATTTTGAGCCAGGAGAAGAAAGCGCAGAGCCCTAAATTGCTTGCTAAAGTCTCTAAATTTCACAAGAGGGCCACTATGGGTATAAACCTAAGCAAACCTCTAGCACTACAGTTGTATCTTTACCAATCAATCAAAGCGAAAAACGCATGGGAAGTGATAGTGATCATAGCTCCCTCCTCGTTGTCCTTGGATATCATGTGGAGCCCAATGTTGTGTGCTATATTAGGTTCTTTCCGCTTGTGAGTGCTGTTAACAATTTACAGCAGCCAACTGTGTCCCCAGCTGTCAAAATCCAGTGGGAAATCTGAAGCTGCTGATTTGAGAACACAAAAGCATAAGACTGTTATTGGAATGGTAGAGCTGTAAAGAGCGGAAATTAGTGAGGCGAAACAAATGGTACCTGCATTTACGGTAAAATTAGATGAGGTCCTACAATCAGGTATCCTAATGAGTAATAAAGGTGAGTCTGGCGGTGGTATAATGCCAACCAATGGGTCTATTGGCCTATTGTCTATTTACTAAGACTCACATTGTTCGAACAAGAGCCAATCGCTGCTGGGGTTGTTAGGCCGGATGGAGACTCACTCACCAAATGTGGGCAATATACTGCTAATCCTGCAATTTCTTCATACCATCATAAGGTAACCCAGGTCTTAACAAGCATAGTGTTCCTGAGCTGCTAATATAAATAAATGGGGACTCACTGAAAAAGCTAGTATTATGAGACACTTCAATGTGCAAGAGAGTTCCAGCAGGTCAGCATTAACATCAAAATGGACTACGGACCTGGAAAGGGGAGGTTGGTTTATCTGACCAAGGTTTCCAAACTACGGCCTAATATAAGGGAGGATATAGAGTTGCTCAAGAACAAGATAACTTATAGGATTAGACATACACAACACTGTTGTTTCTTAATGCATTCTGATAATATCAACGCACAGCATATCTCGTTCTCTTCTGCGTCCCATAAATTATTGAACTTCTCCTAACAGATAGATCTATGGTAGAAGGACTTGTAGCCTTAGATCTGTATACTTCGCTTAGTAACAGTAACACTACTAGATCTGCAATTCAGTTCAAGTCAAATCTACTACTTATATTGCACAAGAAATGCACTAAACGTCGGTCAGTACGTTTTGAAATAGATCATTTATTAAACACCCATTTCTTAGGTTCGGTAATACCAGAGATTGATTGATTCCTTACAAATTTTTTGACTAAATCATGTTCCCTCCGTCACTTTGTAAGTATGTCGAACCAGCCCAGTACAGCTGACATTGATACCTTGGGTTTGTATTCACTCACCACCATTGAAAGAGCTTAGAGATCCTGCACTGGCTTTGGCAATAGGAACCAGCTAGTTCAGGATAATATCCTTCAAATGTGTCAACTTCCAAGTTTCTTATTGAATCTGGTAGCATGGAACATTGCTGGCATTGTTCCCAAACTGTCTGATCCAGAATGGGGAACCTTCCTCGATCTATACCTTTTACAAGAAACATGGGCAACAGTGTCAATTTTGCGAACAGGGTACTCTACTTTCAGCATTGAGGCTATACCATTGAATGTGGGTCGCCTTCTAGGGAATTACTGATCCTGGTTAAAACCTCCATAGGGTGCAAAAGGAGGCTGGATATAGGCTCCTCAGACATCCTAGCAGAAGAAATATACTTTCCTGCTGGGTTTTCAGTACAAATATCTAATGTGTATCAGCACTCCACTCCTAGAAATAAAGTCTGCTATTTTACGTACTCTGGAGGAGCATATTGAAGCTAATTTCAGCAAACATCCACTCATGGTTGGTGGTGATTTTAATTTGATGTTTTAGCCCCTGGAATGCATGAGCATCCTCATGGAGGCAGAAGATAAGGTCCGGACAATCCCAAATTTGGAAGGTAAACCAATAAGCAGTGGCCCAGTAACAGCCCTGCAGTTAGCATCCCTGAACCTTATTCATGGTCTTTGATCTTGAAATGGGCAAACAAATTCAGATGGAAGTGGGGATTCACATTCAAAAGGGGCAGGTGTAAAAGTATAATCGGCTACATTATCCTGGCCATTTTTTGATGACATGGGGATAATTCCCTATCATGATAGTGATCATGATGCCCTGATTGTAACTGAAAGGCATCCCAAATCTCCACTTGGGTCCACTAAGCAACATGAATGTCCCCATGCCCATGATCACTAATAACTAAGTATAAGTCTGTCAAGTGAGCAAGTATTCAAGTTAAGCACAAGACATGGCCAAACATTATAGTGCTTTTGTTTCCCTATTTAGTCCATACCTGTGGCTGAGAGTCCTATCCTTGAAGTTCATAATTTATTGTTTAAAATATTGAGGGATTTTATTCTACAAGGATTGCTATCCTGGCACTCAAAAAACCAAACTTTTACCATGGTACACCAGAGAATGTAAGATGGCCAAAACCAACATCTTGTCTGCTCTCAAACACAGTCAAGAAGGCATTCAAGAGGCTAGGAAACTGTACAAGTTAGTATTGGACTCTTGCAGGAGAAATTAGAAGGAAGAAAACTGGCAAGACCTTCTACATGCAGCAACAGTGAATCCTTCAGCCACATTGTAGCTAATGGGAACCTACACACAAACATCTATGTGGCACATTACATATATTCTCAGGCCCTGGGGTACAGCATTTCTTTGATCTTTATTCCCTCTCTAATCAGATAGTAACTCATAAGATTGCTCCAAAATTGATTGAATGTATAGATAGTGTAGATAAAAAGAACTCTTATTTTGGTCCTTTTTCATTATCCAATACCCTTAAAGCAATCTAATCTTTGAATGGTGGGAAGACTCTGGGATGGATAAGATCCCAGGTAATCAATTTTGTGCAAAACGTGTCATCTGGACTCCATCTGTTAACTTATCAAACGCTATTTTATATGGTGCTAACATCACTGATGCCTGGAAAGGTTCCAAAATTATATATACGTATAAGAAATTAAGGGATAATCCGGGCCAATTCCAGACCAACTAGTCCAATAGACAATTTGCAGAAGATTTTTGGCAGGCAGGTGCTTGATAAATTACAAGACCATATGCGGGAGAACCAGATTTATTTTTTCCCAGCAAGCGGGGTTCTGCATTAAGATCAGCACTAGAGGTGTTCAATTTATTTTTAGTCCACTGGAGGTATGTGTCTTTGCGCGAGAAACACTTATACATAGCCTTTGTTTACCTTAGCGCTGCATTTATTTTGGCCCAACAGATTGCTTGTGGGGGACACTTAGAAGCATGATGGTTCCAGAAAATGTCATGTCAATTCTGGTACAGTTATATACAGACACTTACACCGAAGTATGCTGGAGAGCTAAGAGGGAGATTCATGACTGGTCGTATACCAAGTCAAAGAGTAGTATGCCATGGTTGTGTGCAAGAGCCCACACTATTTTCTTTATATATTAACGTTGTGATTAGGCTATTTGATGGACTGCGATAATGATTGATTCCCCAAAATTAGATGGCACTAATATCCCTGCCCACTGTTTGCAGATGACACCCTTTTAATCTCGAAAACTTCCATGGGCCTTCAAAAACAACTTAACAGGCTCTTAGAATTTTGCAAACAGGAGCTTATAGATAAATACCTCGAAAATAAAATGTAATGTATGGTTATTAGGTCATAAGGATAGACTAGCAAAGGTAAATGGCGTAATTGAGTGAGTTAATGAGTTAATAACTATTAATATCTGGGTGTAAAAATGGCTAACGTGTTTGTATGGGATCCCCAAATCTTGAAGAGCAGCTTGATTATCCAGCAGAGAACTGCAGCTATTTGAAGAATGTACAAAGCGTCTAATTCCATGTCTGTGTGCCCGGCTCTACAGGTCTGTGACCCCAGCCCAATATAGGGGCTTCTCATTCCAAATCTGTGACCCCGGCTCCATATAGGGTGCCGCTATATATAGGGCCGAAATATGGGGACCCCACAATTTACATCATCTTACCATAGTGAAAAAATACATTTGCAAGATCGCTGGCCCGCTATTACCTCTTTTCTGAGACATGGATCTGTAATGGCTAAGGATCTGGTATACCAGCGAAAGAGAGTCATATAGGAATGGTCACTGTGAATTAATGCTTATGGATCGAGCCTGTGTCACCCTGTGGCTGAAACATATACAAACATGTTTCTAGTACTTGGGCTTAGAAGTACTTTGAAATCATCCCGGTTGCATTACAAGATCTCAGAGGGATTGCTAAAACCTAAATATTGAGGAAATGTTAGGGATAGTTGGCATTCAAGTTTCAAAAGTTGAGGATTGATAGAAATGTTTCTTGATTTAAAGTCTGTTTATAAATTTGAGGCTTTTTCAAATAACATAATACCACCCGAATTGTTTATATATCAAATTTAGAGTGGGGATTTTATCTATCAATAATTTGAACTGTAAATGGAACCAGAGCAGGAGGAAGCAGACCCATTCCCAGCTTGTGGTACTGCAGCTGAAACAGAGGAGCATTAATTATTCTTCTGCTCTGCTTATCACCATCCTCAGATAAAGTGGATACGGATGTATTGTAAGTAATTACGCGTATGACAATACCTAACCGCTTTAAGAATTCGTAAAACTGACACATGAGATTATATTGTTTTTGGTGTGATCAAGTACTTGCTAAGAATTCTAAAGAAAATAATGAATTTCCTCCCCATTGCAGTTAGGAAATCAGTCATTTCCACACTCGTTTTATCAAAAATTGATTACTGTAACGGTCTCTACAATGGCTTACAAGCCCAATATTTGAACAAACTGCAAGTTCTACAAAATTCTGCTGCTAGGTCATTATTGGGACTTCCTAGATACCAATCTGCCTCCAGGGCACTGAAAGACCTTCACTGGTTGGAGGTCAAACACAGAATCACGTTTGAAGCACTTTGTCTTACTAACAGAGCACTTCCTAACTCTGACCCCTTGTTTTTGGAAAAAACCCTAACATGGTATACACCTACTAGAAACTTAAGATCTTTAGGGGCTTTTAAAGTCAATTTTGTCAGATTTAAGAAAGTAAAATGGGGAGGAAGCAGTTTTGTGGTGAGAGCGTCAAGAGCTTGGAACCTTCTTCCGCTACCCCTAAGGGCAGCCCCATCCCTTCTCCAAAATTTAAAGACATGGCTTTTCAATCAGTAGGCTCCCATTTCAAGTTGATTTGCAGGATTAGCGCCAAGACACCTCCGGGTATACGCTGCGCTCTATAAATTGGCTAACATAAACAACATATGCCATAGAAGAAAGACTTTAAAGGATTCTGTTTTGGTCTAAAAATCTGCAATGCCCCAATGGGTTATGAAATTGCTGACATTTTTAGAACTGGTGATACACAGTGTTTGTACTAGATCTTAAATTCTTTTTTTATTTGTATTGTAATTCAGTGTGTTTTAAGGATTTTATCCCCGAAATAAACATTGATTGACAAATTAGGCTATTAATTGCCCTGCAAACTGAAGTGCCTGCACCCCTTATATCTGTTATCTAACTTTCTAATTTATTTTTCAAAAGCTGTGGCATTGCTTTCGCTAATTTTAGTGAGACGTTCTCTGGGGTCCCCCAGCCTCTAGAGTCGCCGGGACGGATTTCTAACTCCCTGGCACAAGGGCTCAGCCAATGTGTCAGCATGAAATTGAAATCCAGCTGAACTGCAACCCTACAAACCCACTGAACAATACTGTGTAGGGAGTGATTCCTGGTAAAGATCAGTCTCACAGGATGAGTTTAGGGACTCAGTGAAACTCTAAGCCCTCTTCTGTTATTGAATAATGCCCTCAAGGCTGTCACTATGAAACGGGACATGTATTTTAAAATGTTTATTTTAAAATCTTACTGTTGTGCAAAAAATATGAATGATAACTGTTAGACCTGGCGTCCTTGGCGTGGGTCTCCCTTCCATTATTTCGTAATGCCTCCACTGTTGCCGATATGTTTTTGCTGGACTAGATGCTCATGGGCACTTTGCCGCTGCTAATCAGTGCCAAAGTGCAAGTGCTCCCTATCGTGAATTGATGTATGTATTAGTGACTCCATGATTGGATGATTGGTTTACTTGTCAGTCCCTAGTACGGTGCACTGAGTGTGCCCAGGGCTTGTAAATCCAATGCTGCTGGTGGGCTTGCAGCACGGGTTGTGCCACCCACAGAGACAGCTTGTAAAGTGTGTCTCAGGCCTGCCATTGCAGAGCCTGTGTGCAGCCTAGGGCTGCCATGTCGACTTGGTGAGTGCACCCACTTACCAGTCCCTAAACCTTACCTTTACTGCATGTTGGTCACCCTAAAGTAGGCCCTAGGGCAGGGTGCATTGTAAGTATAAGGTAGGACATGCCCTGGTGTGTGTGGCATGTCCTAATAGTGAATTACAGCCATTTTCGTTTTTCACTATTGCAAGGCTACCTGCTCCCCATAGGCCAGAATGGGCAGACTGACTATTACACCTTATAGTCAGAACTGACCCAGGGAACATGGTAGAAAAACGAATTTAGTATGCCTGAACTCAGGATGATAAAATGCATCTTTTAGTGAAGTTGGTTTTAACATTCTGTGTTCGAAAATACCACTTTTAGAAAGTGGGTATTTTCTTGCCTAACTATCCAAGCCTGCCTCTGCTAGGTTGTGTATTCCTTGTCTGGAGATTGAGTGACATGGGCTGGGGGTGGCTACAGGAGACAGGGTGAGTCAGCACAGGGCTGAATAGAAAGATCTGCATCCAGAGTGGAGGGAGGAGTTGCACCTGGGTCTGAATAGGGCTGTGCCTGCCTTCCACAATGCTGGCTCCACCTCTTGCCGGGCGGCTGAGCACTCTGCCCCACTTTCTGAAAGGAAAGAAGGAGTCAGAAAAACAAAGTGCTCCAGGACTGACCAGAACTGGTTTTGGGCTAGGCAGAGGCCTCTCTGCCTTCAGAGAACAAAGAGAAACTGTGTATAAAAAGGGGACCCAGACCCCTAGGAAATTAGATCACTTTTGGGAACAAGAAGAAACCTTTGTTGAGGAGCGGAACCAAGAAGAAACTGAGGAGAGACTATCCCTAAGCCTGAAGTGCTGCTTGAGGGATTGGCCTGCAGTGGTTTGCCTGACTGCCAAAGAAAGGAGAAAGGAACTTTGCTCTGCTGTGACTTTCATCAACTTGTGAAGGATCTCCAAGGGCTTGGAAGAGAGCTTGCCCCTTGACCGAAGTCCCAGGACCATTGGACTTCACCCCCTTTGTGAATTGCTGCTGGAAACTCTGTTTCAGTGGCTACAGAGGTAGGGAGCTGTGACCGACTCTCACGACCGACTCAGTGTCCTGTAAGCACCGCATCGAAGCACCGTCTCGCCCTGCACCGCACGGCCCTGGTCTCACCGACTCCGTCAACGAGCCGCTGCCTGCACCGCATCGAGGGACAACGCGTCCTGCAACGCTTCGCTACGCCAAATCGAACTGGTCCGACTGACACGGTCACTACTGCTGAGTTCGAGTCCTGTGACCGCACCGGAGTTGGGCACCGCTCGCACGCTTTGCGACGCACCGCCCGACTCGCACCGCTGTCCGGACTGATCGACGCCAGCTCTGAATCCAGCTCCGTCGCTGCACCGCAACCTGCCAGCACTGCATCGAAGCACCGTCTCGCCCTGCAACGCACGGCCCTGGTCTCACCGACTCCGTCTCGACGACGTCAACGAGCCGCTGCCTACACCGCATCGAGGGACAACGCGTCCTGCAACGCTTCCATTTTTGCATCGCGACCGCGACGAACAGCCATCCGGCTCGCACGCCCGTGCCTGCCGCTTCAAGTAAAAGGTACTGTGACCGAGTCTGTCTACGCTGTGTTGGCCCGTCTCGACGCGGTCAGCTGGATTTGTTAGACTCTGTTTGTTCATCGCCGTAGCCGGAGGAGGCTACCGACTCGCACAGAACCTTGAATTAAGCCTTTTTGATCAGAACTAAGCACTCTTGACAGTATTGTGGATTATTTTTGTCGTTTATGGTCTTGTGATAAATCTATATAAAGTAGACCTATTTTTATAAATATATAACCTGTGTGGTGTCCATTTGTAGTGTTGTCACTGGATTACTGTATGTGTTCACAAATGCTTTACACACTGCCTCTGAACTAAGCCTGTCTGCTCGTGCCAAGCTACCAAGAGGGTGAGCAGGGGTTATTTCGGGAGTGTACCTACTTTCCTGACTAGACTCAAGGGTCCCTATTTGGACAAAGGTACCTACCTCTGTCAACTAGAGACCCCCAAATCTAACATTGGTGGTCAGCGGTGAGGATTCTGGACTTGCATTTGTGACTCATGTACAGTGATTGGTGAACACTACTTAGTGAGTGCAGACCAAAACGTAACCACATACTTTTATAGCATTTTTTCTGGGATTTCCTATTTTTGCAACTGCCAAGTTTAATCACTATGGAGAAACCAGCATCAGTAGCCTCTGTTGAGTGTGATTGGGAAGAAGAGAGGCTAGAATGCTACACCCTCAAGCAGCTCAGGCAATTCTGCAAAAAGTTTAAAGTGTCCAAGACCGGGCTCTCCAGGAAGGAGGACCTCCAAAAGGCGCTGAGGGCCTGGGTCGAGATCAAGGAGTGCCCCTGTGGAGGGGGCTGAGAGTGCAGAAGGGCAGCTGGAGGGGCTATTGGGTCTAGGGGCTGGAAGACCACCTTCCCCAGTAGGTAGCAGTGTTTCTGCCAGAGGACTGTCTCCAGAGGAGTTGGAGGACAGGAAAGAGAGTAGGATGCACGAAATGGAGCTGACCAAGCTCAAGCTGAATGGGCAGTTAGAATTCGAAATGCAAACTAGGAAATTAGCCCTAAAGGAAAAGAAAATGCAGTTTGAACATGAGAAAGTTTTGAGGGAGTTGGAATTGAAGGCTAAAAGCTTAGAGATTACTCCCTCTGGTGGCAGTGTACCGCCTGTGCCTGTTGAAGCGAGGGTGTATATTCCCAAAGATGTGGTGAAGGAGTTTTTTTTTAAAATGATGACATTGGGCAGTGGTTCAAAGCCTATGAGGTAGTCATGTCTTCCCACCGGGTCCCTGAGAAGGATTGGGGAGCGGGGTTGAGGGGACGGTTCCTCAGTGAAGGGCGGGATACCTTGTTGGATTTGCCCTCTGAAGTCTATAATTCGTACAGCCACATGAAGGATGCCTTAATGACTAGGTATGGTTTGACCCCTGAGCTTTATAGGCAAAGGTTCAGGAACTGTAGTAAGATTGAAAGCAGTACCTGGGTTGAATATGTGACCTTCTTTTGCAGAGCCTTGGATGGTTGGGTAAAGGGTAGCAAAGCGACTGATTTTCAGGCGCTCTTTGATTTGATTTCATGGGAGCACTTGTCCAGTAATTGCCTTCCTGAGCTACGCCAGCACCTGATTGTTAGTAAGCTGACTAACCCTAGGCAGCTTGCTGAGGAGGCGGACCGCTGGGTGAGTACCCGGGTCCACAAGGGTCACGTGGGAGACTCCGCCAAGGGTGGGCAGGGTCCCCAGCAGAAGAGTGGGGGGGACAAGGGTAAACAGAGGGAGTTCCATAAAGGGCCCCAAAGTAAACCCCAAGGGAACCAAGGGAAAGGTTCCCAGCCTCCCCTGAGAAGAAGCCAGTGGCCCTGACAGGCCCCCTGTTCACCAGGGACCACTGGTATGTTACAAGTGTGGCGCCCCTGGCCACATAGCAAACGATCCTCGTTGCCCTTTGCATGGAAAACCAGCACCCACTGGTGCAGTCCCCCGGCAGTTGGCTAGTGTAGCCCTGGGGGAGGAGTTGGGTGCCCAAGGTGGGGGGATCCCACAGTGTTTTCCCTTGTCTCATTAGGAGACTCTGAGATGGTCCTTAGGACCCAGCTGCCTGAGAACACTAAGAAATACAGGCAGTGGGTGACCATCAATGGCCATAGGGTGGAGGCTCTAGAGAGACACAGGAGCCAGTGTGACAGCTGTCAAGTGTCACCTGGTGTCTAAGGAGCAGGTTATCCCTGATGCATTCTATCCGGTTGTTGCCGCTGACAACACCGAGAGTCACTGCAAGGTGGCTCAGGTTCCCTTTGAATGGGGGGTCTCGGGTACTCTTCAAGTAGCTGTGAGGCCAGCCATGCCTGTTGACTGTTTGTTAGGGAACGATTTGGAGAGCTCACCTTGGGCTAAGGTGGAGCGGAGTGCGCAATTAGAAATGTTGGGCTTGCCTGATTGGGCATGTGTGACCACCCGGTCAATGGCAGCAAAAGGTGTTCAAGAGGACCTGGAGCCTGAGAGGGAGGCCCAGGTGCCTGCCGGAGAGAGAGGAGGCAGGGGGCGCGGGAAACCGGCCCCCAAAGTTCCCACGGTCCAGGAGGAGGCAGACCCTGAGGGGGATGCCCTGGAGCCTACAGGGGAACAGGTAGCTGAACTGGGGGACCTACCTGAGCTGACCCATTGGCAGCAAGAAGGAGGACCCTCCAGGGAAGAGTTCTGGGAGGAGCAGAACGCATGCCCCTCTCTCGTGGGTCTGAGGCAACAGGCCACAGACCAGGCAGCAGGTGATCAGTCTGGATCACATTGGATTTACTGGGAGAATGGTCTCCTGTATTCAGAGCCTAAGGTTGCTGAGCCTGGGTCAGCCCGTGTGCTGGTGGTACCCCAGCGCTTCAGAGCCTTCCTACTGGGGTTGGCTCATGATGTACCGTTAGCAGGACATCTGGGGCAGGACAAGACCTTTGACAGGCTTGTTACCCATTTCTATTGGCCCCAGATGCGCAGGAGTGCCGCCACTCACTGCAGGACATGTCAGACTTGCCAGGCAAGTGGAAAGAGTGGGAGGAAGCACAAGGCTCCTCTCCAGCCATTCCCTGTGGTCAGCACCCCTTTGAACGGTTGGGTATTGACATTGTGGGGCCACTGGACCCCAAGACAGCCATGGGCAACAGGTTTATCCTGGTCTTGGTGGACCATGCCACCCGGTACCCTGAAGCCATCCCTCTGAGGACAGTGATGGCCCCCGTGGTGGGACGGGCACTGATGGGAATTTTCTCATGTGTGGGATTCCCTCAAGAGGTGGTGTCTGACAGAGGTACCAACTTCGTGTCCAAGTACATGAAGTCCCTGTGGCAGGAGTGCGGTGTAACTTACAAGTTCACCACTCCTTACCACCCTCAAGGAAATGGGCTGGTTGAGAGATTCAACCGGACCCTCAAGGGCATGATTATGGGTCTGGAAGAACCCATGAGGCGTAAATGGGACGTCCTCTTACCATGCCTGTTGTTTGCATACCGGGAGGTGCCACAGAAGTCTCTAGGGTTCAGTCCCTTTGAGCTCCTCTATGCACACCCGGTGCGAGGACCTCTGAGTTTGGTCAAGGAAGGCTGGGAGCAATCTCCCAGGAAACCTCCCAAGGATGTATACAGTTACATGCTGGCCTTCAGGAACCAGACTAGGCACTTCAGAGAACTTGCTGAGGCAAATCTGGAAGCCAGCCAGGAGGAGATGAAGCGGTGGTACGACCAGAATGCCACTCTGGTAGAGCTTCAGCCTGGTCAGAAAGTGTGGGTCATGGCCCCTGTGGAGCCTTGTGCGCTCCAGGACAGGTGGACCGGCCCTTTTACGGTGGTGGAGCGCAAGAGTCCAGTTACCTATTTGGTGGACTTGCAGTCTCCCAGGAACCCCTTGCGGGTCCTGCATGTGAACCGCCTGAAGCCCCACTTGGAGAGGTCCCAAGTGGGCATGCTCTTAGCTACAGATGATGGAATGGAGGAGGAGACCGAGCCTCTTCCTGACCTCCTGTCAGCCCGAGAGCAAGATGGATCAGTGGAGGGAGTAAACCTCTCTTCCTCCCTGACACCTGAGCAGCAGGGTGACTGTCGCCAACTGTTGGGACAGTTCCCTGACCTGTTCTCCCTGGTTCCCAGTGTCACTCATTGGTACGTCCATGATGTGGACACTGGGGACAGTCTTCCTGTGAAGCACAAGGCTTACAGGGTGACTGACATGGTCAGAGCCTGCATCAAGGAGGAGTTCTCCAAGATGTTTGCGCTAGGGGTGATTGAGTCCTCTAACAGCCCTTGGGCCAGCCCAGTGGTCTTGGTTCCAAAGGCTGCCGCGCCTGGTGCACACCAGAACTCCGGTTCTGTGTGGACTACAGGGGACTCAATTCCGTCACCAGGACTGACGCCCACCCCATCCCCAGAGCTGATGAGCTCATAGATCGGCTAGGGGCTGCGCGGTACCTCAGCACGTTTGACTTAACGTCTGGGTACTGGCAGATCGCCTTGACTGATGGGGCAAAAGAGAGGTCAGCATTCTCCACACCAGATGGGCACTACCAGTTCCGGGTGATGCCCTTTGGGATGAAGAATGCTCCTGCCAACTTTCAGAAGTTGGTCAACCAGGTGTTGGTTGGACTGGAGGATTTCAGTGCCGCCTACCTGGATGACATCGCAGTGTTCAGTGCCAGTTGAGAAGAACATCTGCGTCACCTCTGGGAAGTGTTGATGGCGCTGCGGAGGGCAGGCCTCACAATCAAGGCGAGTAAGTGCCAGATTGGGCAAGGTTCTGTGGTGTACTTGGGACACCAGGTTGGGAGCGGCCAGGTGGCGCCCCTCCAACCGAAAATTGATACCATTCTGGCTTGGGAACCCCCCAAGACCCAGACGAGGTGAGAGCCTTCCTAGGACTCACTGGGTATTACCGGATATTCGTCAAGGGGTATGGCAGCATTGTTGCCCCCTTGGCAGAGCTGACTTCCAAGAAGCAGCCCAGGAAAGTGATTTGGACTGACACCTGTCAGAAAGCTTTTGACACCTTGAAGACTGCCATGTGCACGGCGCCTGTGCTCCAGGCACCCAACTTCTCCAATGAGTTCATTGTTCAGACGGATGCTTCAGAGCATGGTGTAGGGGCTGTTCTATCACAGATCAATGAGGAGGGCCTAGACCAACCTGTAGCCTTCCTCAGTAGGAGGTTACTTTTTCCACGGGAACAGAGATGGAGTGCTATTGAGCGTGAGGCATTTGCTGTGGTCTGGGCACTGAAGAAGCAGAGACAATACCTGTTTGGGACTCACTTCCGGGTTCAGACAGACCACAGGCCCCTCAGATGGTTGATGCAGATGAGGGGTGAGAATCCAAAGCTGTTGAGGTGGTCCATTTCCCTACAGGGGATGGACTTTACGGTGGAACACCGCCCTGGTACAGAACACGCCAATGCTGATGGTCTGTCCAGATTTTTCTGCCTTAGTGATGAGAACTCCCTAGGGGTAGGGTAGTTCTCCCAACATTTCAGCTGGAGGGGACACGTGTTAGACCTGGCATCCTTGGCGTGGGTCTCCTTCCATTTTTCGTAATGCCTCCACTGTTGCCGATATGTTTTTGCTGGACTAGATGCTCATGGGCACTTTGCCGCTGCTAATCAGTGCCAAAGTGCAAGTGCTCCCTATCGTGAATTGATGTATGTATTAGTGACTCCATGATTGGATGATTGGTTTACTTGTCAGTCCCTAGTACAGTGCACTGAGTGTGCCCAGGGCTTGTAAATCCAATGCTGCTGGTGGTCTTGCAGCACGGGTTGTGCCACCCACAGAAGCAGCTTGTAAAGTGTGTCTCAGGCCTGCCATTGCAGAGCCTGTGTGCAGCCTAGGGCTGCCATGTCGATTTGGTGAGTGCACCCACTTACCAGTCCCTAAACCTTCCCTTTACTGCACGTTGGTCACCCCTAAAGTAGGCCCTAGGGCAGGGTGCATTGTAAGTATAAGGTAGGACATGCCCTGGTGTGTGTGGCATGTCCTAATAGTGAATTACAGCCATTTTCGTTTTTCACTATTGCAAGGCTACCTGCTCCCCATAGGCCAGAATGGGCAGACTGACTATTACACCTTATAGTCAGAACTGACCCAGGAACATGGTAGAAAAACGAATTTAGTATGCCTGAACTCAGGATGATAAAATACATCTTTTAGTGAAGTTGGTTTTAACATTCTGTGTTCGAAAATACCACTTTTAGAAAGTGGGTATTTTCTTGCCTAACTATCCAAGCCTGCCTCTGCTAGGTTGTGTATTCCTTGTCTGGAGATTGAGTGACAGGGGCTGGGGGTGGCTAAAGGAGACAGGGTGAGTCAGCACAGGGCTGAATAGAAAGATCTGCATCCAGAGTGGAGGGAGGAGTTGCACCTGGGTCTGAATAGGGCTGTGCCTGCCTTCCACAATGCTGGCTCCACCTCCTGCCGGGCGGCTGAGCACTCTGCCCCACATTCTGAAAGGAAAGAAGGAGTCAGAAAAACAAAGTGCTCCAGGACTGACCAGAACTGGTTTTGGGCTAGGCAGAGGCCTCTCTGCCTTCAGAGAACAAAGAGAAACTGTGTATAAAAACCTATGACCCAGACCCCTAGGAAATTAGATCACTTTTGGGAACAAGAAGAAATTTTTGTTGAGGAGCGGAACCAAGAAGAAACTGAGGAGAGACTATCCCTAAGCCTGAAGTGCTGCTTGGGGGATTGGCCTGCAGTGGTTTGCCTGACTGCCAAAGAAAGGAGAAAGGAACTTTTGCTCTGCTGTGACTTTCATCAACTTGTGAAGGATCTCCAAGGGCTTGGAAGAGAGCTTGCCCCCTGACCGAAGTCCCAGGACCATTGGACTTCACCCCCTTTGTGAATTGCTGCTGGAAACTCTGTTTCAGTGGCTACAGAGGTAGGGAGCTGTGACCGACTTTCACGACCGACTCGGTGTCCTGTAAGCACCGCATCGAAGCACCGTCTCGCCCTGCACCGCACGGCCCTGGTCTCACCGACTCCGTCAACGAGCCGCTGCCTGCACCGCATCGAGGGACAACGCGTCCTGCTAACGCTTCGCTACGCCAAATCGAACTGGTCCGACCGACACGGTCACTGCTGCTGAGTTCGAGTCCTGTGACCGCACCGGAGTTGGGCACCGCTCGCACGCTTTGCGACGCACCGCCCGACTCGCACCGCTGTCCGGACTGATCGACGCCAGCTCCTGAATCAGGCTCCGTCGCCGCACCGCAACCTGCCAGCACCGCATCGAAGCACCGTCTCGCCCTGCAACGCACGGCCCTGGTCTCACCGATTCCGTCTCGACGTCAACGAGCCGCTGCCTGCACCGCATCGAGGGACAACGCGTCCTGCAACGCTTCCATTTTTGCATCGCGACCGCGACGAACAGCCATACGGCTCGCACGCCCATGCCTGCCGCTTCAAGTAAAAGGTACTGTGACCGAGTCTGTCTACGCTGTGTTGGCCCGTCTCGACGCGGTCAGCTGGATTTGTTAGACTCTGTTTGTTCTCGACATCGCCGTAGCCGGAGGAGGCTACCGACTCGCACAGAACCTTGAATTAAGCCTTTTTGATCAGAACTAAGCACTCTTGACAGTATTGTGGATTATTTTTGTCGTTTATGGTCTTGTGATAAATCTATATAAAGTATACCTATTTTTATAAATATATAACCTGTGTGGTGTCCATTTGTAGTGTTGTCACTGGATTACTGTATGTGTTCACAAATGCTTTACACACTGCCTCTGAACTAAGCCTGTCTGCTCGTGCCAAGCTACCAAGAGGGTGAGCAGGGGTTATTTCGGGAGTGTACCTACTTTCCCTGACTAGACTCAAGGGTCCCTATTTGGACAAAGGTACCTACCTCTGCCAACTAGAGACCCCCAAATCTAACAATAACCACACAGAATATGAAAATGAATACAGCAAAACATATCACGTCATGGAAAATGAAAACAGCAATAAAACCTCCATCATTGTTATTGAATTGATCTTGTCCTAACACCATCAGGCTATTTCTGGATGCTACACTAAGTTTTAGTTAAAGCAACAAATAGCAAGCCTGTTTTCGAGTTTCAGAGATGGTTCGCACAGCATACCTGTTTTTTTTGTTATGAAATAGCAGCAAGCTACTTTTGCCTATTGCAGCTTGTTTGAAGCTGGAACATAAACAGTTAATGGCTGAAGGCCTCTTTTTCCTCTGATGCCTCTGTCTAAAGTCTATGCTGCAAACTGCAATGACCTCTGACTCAATAGCCCTGAGCTGAAGTCCCTCTCTCACGTATGTTCCCATACCTGAGTTTTTATAGGATCTAATTATCAGTCTTATTTTTTATTTTGAAAACAATGATGAAACTAGCAGACCCTAAACAAGCAATAAGACAAAACAATCATTGTGACAAATTGTTTCAAGTTGATTATAATAATGATAAAGAAGGTACATAGGGTGCAGACAGTTCTAGAATTTAATACTTCACATGTCTGAGCAGGAACTGTCACAGTGTTCCCAACATTAAGTTTTTCACCTTTCTCCTATGCCTGAGATTCGTGGACCATTACCTAAACCATTCTCTAATCTCCAAACTCAACACTGCTCCACAATATTACAGCATCTCTGCTCTAATTGGAACTGACCGACCTGAAGCATTCAGCGACTTCTTCTTGTTACATGATGTTGATGTGTTAGAAAAATCCCCTATTGAAGGACTAATGTGCCCCACTTGGATAAAACTGTCCTCTTGCTGTTTCTCCCACTTCGATGGGGTACCATGGAGTTTTCCCCTCTGCTGTACACCTTCTTTTGATCCCTCCTTTTCACTCACCTATCTTCCATACATTTTCCCTTCAACCCCCACCCCCCCACAACAGAGGATCCTGCATTGCTCCATGTGCAGTCACCCCACCGCTGCCCCATAGCCTGCCTCCTATTTAATGTCTAATTCAGTTGCATGTTGGTAAAATGCCAAGATCCTCACCCACCAATATAGCACTGAGAGCTTCTTCCTGGGCTCTGCCTGATGCTTCCCTTGCCCTACACCTATGCTTCCTCGGGTGCTGCATGAAGAGTCCGAATTGCTATGGCAATTACACTGGTCCTATCGCTCACCATCCTCTAGCCATCACTTTAGACCATGTTCTCAATTCTCTAAACTCTGTCATCCTATGTTGTCCTCATCCTATAGCCCAACCTGAGAGGTCTATCTCCTGAAAACCAAAGCTGCCTCCTGACCACAAAGGTCCACAGGTAAGAAGGCAAAGGGTAAGCCTCCCCCTGTGCACCTAACCTCTTTCCACTAAGGCCCCACCCAGCAATTACTTAAACAGTCTCCAAGCACCATGAACTGTCATGGAGCACCACTGAACCCAAAGGCCCAGGATGAGAACTCTGCAGAATGCTCTTCCCCCGATACCTGTGACATCCATGCTTTAATGAATCATGACAAGCTGTAAAAATATAGTAATGCATAGGAAATAAGAGTGGGATTTAGGAAATATAGTCAGATACACTCACAGTAAAAAGTGATTCTTACCATAAAAAAACTGCATACATTCATATGATATACTTGGGTGCATCGTGGGATATTACACGGTGCTTCTGATTTATGAAATTCATAGCACCGGTAAAGAAAAACAGAAGATCATGCCAACAGGCTTAGAATCTTCCCATTTGCCCACCCAGAGGCCGATACCTATTAGTGGTAGCCAGGGGTAGCAGTCGCTACTCCTGTCTTTTCTTTTTTAACAATGCCACTGTCATTACCACTACCTTCGGTTTTAGTGGCCGTGAAGACACCTTTAGAAGCCATGCTTACTTTCCATGCTTACCCTAATCCCCAACAGCAGACAGGAAGCTACTGATGGATCAAAAGTAGGACAAACATTATAGGGAGCCAAAAGGTGTGTGTTGTCATTATACATGCCTTGTTTTCAGTGAACCAGAGCTTAAGATGTGTATGTTCTTCAGCCTGCACCTCTGTCTCAACTATCAAAAATGTCATTTTTGTAAATGTTTTCTACTTGTGTTTCATTGCTGCGGTCGATCTCTGTCACTGCAGCCAGTTAGCCAAGGCCTAGGTCCAGCCAAATATAGTTGCACACCCTTTTCTCTCATGCTTCCTGAATGCTAACATATGTGAAAGAACTCCTCACTTTAAAGCCCTATAAAGGATAGTCCTGTTCCTAAGCTAGACTAATTTCTTCCATACAAGAACATGAGACCCCTCTGGACAATAGACTTTCAGACCTGAGCATGCCCAGCCCAATTACCCCCTGTTCCTCCTTGCAAAAACTGTAGCATCTTTTATCCGCGCTGACCCTCAACACTAGAGGGGCATCAGGGGTATCAAGAGACAAACCCAGTGGGGGGCAAAAAGATAATTTAAAAAAATGTACTTGCCCGTGCTTCACTCTCCGTGTTTTCTTCTTTTGGAGTCAGCGCGACGACACCTCATGGAGCCTCAGGCAACCCCCATCTGCAAATCCCGACGCTGCTCTCATGCTGCAGATGCGCCAGGATTGGCTTGAGCGTGCTGCCTCTACGCTCCAGCAGGCATAGGAGACCTGTGTCTGCTCTCCACTCAGCTGTCTGAGCCAGCTAGGTGGAGAGGTTTACACTGCGCAAGACGGCCGGCCAAATTGACATGCGCAGTGTAAACTGGTGGAATGAGCACCACCACTCTGCTGCCAGTCAGCAGCAATGCCTGCTCCCAAACACTGCTCGGGCTGGGAGCAGTGAAAAATAAAACAGTAATTCATTTGATTTTTTAGGGGGCGATGCTCCTCCGCCCTAATGGGGGGGCCGCTGCTGATTCACAAGCTTTTATACGCTGATGATTTTCCCTTTTCCTGGATTGAGAGTTTCATAACACATTGCACCAGTTTCCTTTGGCAGAAGGACATGCTTTTATATTTGTTATCCTTTTGTTTATTATCCCTATAGGTATAAATTGTGATATGATGGTCAGCTATCATTTGGGCATTGTCTAGTACTGTAATGGATTTTAAGGAATGTGGTGGGGAACAGTTATTTGAATTTTCCTACGGTGATTTCTTTTTTGGCGGTAATTAGCGCTAATTGATAACAATCTAGTTGAATTTATAAGGAAGAAGTCAAATGGGTGCATGTTTATTTTCACCCTGCTGTGAGAGCAGAAGTCCTTTGGAAACTCGTCCATGGAGACATAATCGGAAAAAACAGGGATGTGAGATGGACGGGACTTCATTATCTACATACCTTCTGTCCTGTCACAAATATGTGGGTTTTACATGCAAACAAAACTTTTGAGACATATGCTAAGTGACCATGTTACAAAGAACTTGCTGCCACACTTTTGAAGTGAGTTCTCCCCTAGATAGTTTTGGGGCGCATGCATCAAGCCTGCATTATGCGATTCCCAAATAGCGAATTTTACCGATCCGCTATTTGGGAATCACAAAATGCTATGCATGTAGGAATCGCAAAACAATTTGCGATTCCTTAACATTACCTAATAGCGATTCGGAAATTGTGAATCGCTATTAGGTAATGTTAGTCCATTCATTCCTATGAATGGACCTATAGGCCCATAGGAATGAATGGGAATGCATTCGCAAATTGTGATTACCAAATTGGTAATCGCAAATAGAGACTGCGAATCCAAGGGTGCTCGGGGGCCTAATGGCCCCTGAAGCACCCCACAAAAAAAGGTAAGTGTGCACATGTAAAGCACACACATACTCTAAGGGCATGTGTGTGCTACATGGCACTTTGAAAAATGCATTTTTGTGCATTTTTTAAAGCATGCACATATTACTATCAACTTGAAGTTGATGGTAATTAGAGTTTCCTAAATGCACTGCTCGCATTTAGGAAAGGATACATGCATCGGCATTAGGGAATCGCAAATTGCGATTCCCTAAATGCAGTCACAAGTTAGGTAATCGCAAATAATTGCGATTACCTAAATTGCCAATGCCAAAACCTACATGCATAGGAAAATGCCTTTTTCCATTCGTAAACGGGCCGATTCTGTGAATCGGACCGTTTGCGAACGGGAAAAGGCTTGATGCATATGCCCCTATGGGGCACATGCATCAAGGTAGGCTTTTGCGATTCCTTAATTGCGATTATTAAGGAATCGCAATTAAGGAATCGCAAAAGCCTATGCATGTAGGAATCGCTATAAAAATAGCGATTCCTAAACATTCCTTAATTGCGACTCGCTAATTGCGAGTCGCAATTAAGGAATACCTCCCATTAATTCCTATGGGCCTAGAGGCCCATAGGAATGAATGGGAAGACATTCTCAATTAGCGATTCGCAATTAGAGAATCGCAAATTGAGAATGCAATTTCAAGGGTGCCAGGGTGTCAAAATGACACCCTGTTGCACCCTGAAATTGTGATGTGCACCCATGTTGCGCACACACATGCCCCAAGGGCATGTGTGTGTGTAACCTAAAACTTAAAAAATGCATTTTAGAGCATTTTTCGAAGGTTTTGCAAATTACAGACAAGTTTGATTTGTCTGTAATTTGCGGTCCCAAATAGCGAAATCGCTATTTGAAAGTGCTTCTAGCATTGCATTTAAGGAATCGCAAATTGCGATTCCTTAAATGCAATCGCAATTTAGAATTCGCAATTAATTGCGAATTCTTAAATTGCGCATAGGAAACACTTTCATGCATCTCCAAAGGCCAATTTGCGATCGCAAACGGCCGATTTTTGCGATTCGCACCGTTTGCGATCGCAAAAACCTTTGATGCATGTGCCCCTATGTCTCTGGACACACGAGATTGATGTCTTTTTTTGTCCTCTCTTTTTTGACACATTGCTGGTGGCACTCTGGGATTAATGTTGATTTATGATGGTTTGGCTATTATTAGGTACATGTGGTTTATGGAATGCTCAAGGATGTGTTGTGATTTTCGTTAGTGCTTATCTTGGCATTTTATCTGTGTGTCAGTTTCTTCTCTCCGACCCTGTATTTTCTGCATGTATCTCTTTTCAAAGTTAATCACAATGGTTTGTTCCCTTGTGATTGTAGAATTCTGATCCAGGGAAACCATTGGAAACTGTTTAACCTTACCCTAATCTCTTGAGGCTGAGCTTGACTGAGGTCCCTCTGAAGTGATTAATTCAAAGCTCAGTTCATCATCCTTTGGTAAGAGATTATGTAACAGAAAGTTTATTACATAGCACTTAGGAGGTATTTGTACCAAGGTAGCACTTTTAGGAATTATCAATTTCTCTCTTCAGTTTTCTTTCTCCATGAAGAAAAGTGAAGCTCAAGATTGATTGTGTACATGAGAAGGACTTTGGAGAAAAACTAATTAAAGTGGGAGACCGGATATCACCCAATGAATATCAAATTAGGAAATCAAGCAGTACTTCTTTCCCCTAATCTTGTTCTGCCAAATGAGTAAGGGTTTTACCCTGTTTCTGTGGATTTGTCCCCTGGTCCATTTACTCCCCTCATTGTTCAGTTGATACTACACACCTTAGTTGATGTTTTTGATTCACAATTTGTGTATAGGATATTATCACTGTCTGCTATACCCACTGTAAAAACGTTTCACTGTGGTTTTGTTTTGGCATTGAATGAATATTTGTTAACTTTCATTAATCTGATCATACTGCTATAAATAATTAATATATGTCATCTCATTGGAGGTTTATTTCTTGCAAATACGGTTTTAGAGATGCGTTGTTCTTGGAATATCGTGGTAAGAATGAATATATATTAGTTTTTCACTGTTTTGTGTATATGTATACCCTTAGTCATAAATTGTACTCTAACTGCATGTTATTCATCACATTGCAGCCCTGAAGAAGCGGAGTTATCCGTGAAACGTGTTGGCTGGAAAATGGAGCTTCAGCGGCTGTACCTTGTGATTTTTTACTTACAACGCTTACATTGTATTGAAAAATAGAACTTTTTTAAAGTTGAATTAGAGATATGAGATAGTGTATTTTGACAGATCATTCTTTTAGAGATTTGTTAAAATAATAAATAAATCATTCTTAATGATATATAGATTTTGGACTTCATTATATATTTGAGATTCCTTTGTCCTCCTTGAAAACACTTTGCAGTGCTCTTTATAACTTATGATTAGCGGGACATTCTGGTCTTTGTGTCAGTTGTAGAATAGCAAGGCCACTATAACTGACTCAACAGCCCATAATTTTATATGTATGTCTGCCAATATAGTACAGGATTAGACAGAGATAGTTGCAAAGGTTGGCAGTCCAGTTGTTTGGTGTCTTGAAAAGGACGATAAGAAGGGGAGGTGGAGTCCCCAAAATGTTTCATCTGCCAAGCAGCTCGATGAGCTGTATGAGAAGGGGAAGCACTGCAAGCCTTCTGCCTTTGACCAGGACTGGGCGCCAAGGCCTGCTAGTCTCCCTGCTAGGTGAGGGGACATGACAAAGGGAAAACCAGACCACCTGCCCTGGAGCCTGGAGAACCAGTGCCTGCCTGCTTGGCAAGACCAATGTGCCCTTTGAGGAAGAAGAGAGCATTGGAGGGCGCAAGTCCAGTGGAGAGCCCTACAGTGAGGACTCCCTGTGCTAGGTGTGAGGAGTTTGCTGTGCACCGATCCGGCCACCGCATGCCAGGAGAGGGCTGCCCTAGATTGAGCCATGTGTTAAGTGCTGTGCGTATCTTGCTACACCCGTACGGCCACGTTGCAGTGACACCTTATGCCAGAGGTGGCCACTGGTAAAGTAAAATTTCAGGGAGTGCCAAGACTTGCGACGGTCTTGGCCAGGGTGTTGGGGCTGAAAGAGCTTGCACCTATATAACCACATACCACGGCAACCCTGTATGCAGGGAGAGGCTGAAGGTACCAATGTTGCCAAAGGGTTCAGCCCACCACCCGAATGAGAGACTGAGGCTACGACTCACGGGTTGGACCCACACTGCGAGGGAACTGCCCCCGACTCACCACATACGAATGTCGGAGAGACAGTGGACAAAGTTGCATCCTTGCTGACTTCAGTGAGGAGCTGAAGAAAAGATCGAACCCCCCAACACCCCACCCCCTGTTGAGCAAAGTCAACTTACTGGTTCTTCGTGAACAGGGAGCTGCTCTTACATCAGAGAGACCTCCGGCAGCACCACTCAGGCGAGAGAGCCTGTGCCGCCGAGTGCTGCTGGGTGGGCCGCGAGCAGCCCAACTTCTCTGAACTGAACAGGACTCTGGGGTGTGCGTTGCAGGTGCCCGGTGCATCGCTGAACTTTTTCGTGCTGCGACAGTGTGTAAGACGTGAACTGGGCCAGTTGCGCCCAGTGAGACTTGCTGCTAATGGTGCTATGGCACCATAAATTCCTAAAAAGTCAAAAGGAGAACTCTTGAGTACAGCCTAACAGTTTGCATTTGGTGATGTGGCCACCAGTGAATGGGGAATAACCTTGAACTCATTACACAAAGGAGGGTCGGATAGGGATTCACATGACAACCACTGGAGCCCCAACCTCAAACTGGACTGTGTTGTTACTTCTGAATGTCATACTTCATTGCATGCGTAGAGTAAGACATAAAATACTACTTTTCTTATAAAAGAAAGTATTTGGCTTTATTGTTCTTACTGTTTGCACTTTGAGTTAAGAGTTGTGTTCACTGACCTGTATCTTCCTCCCCCTGAGGGAGTGTTGACTGTTCGACCACACCTACGACTGCAAGTCAAGTGCATAAGGGGTACTTGACCTCGTTGAGCAGGATCCATAGTAGGTCGGGCCCGGGACATCAGGTGTAAAAGGCCTCAACCACCATGGTTCTGCCCAGTAACCCCTGCGGGCCCCGTGGCCCTCTGAAATGGGTTCTGACTAAAACATTTCAGACTGAGAAAACATTTTTTACATTTATTGCTGGCAACTTTTCCTGATGAACTGAGGTGATCACGTTTGATAATGTTGCATAAGGTGGGCACTAATGTAATCTTTTCTGATGGGGTCTCTGTTACAGCATTAATATTAGTAGTAGCTTGGGATGTTTTTCATTGAACATAAGTAGCTCGTATTACAGAAAAGGTTGGAGACCCTTGAGCTGGGGCATGGTGAAGGCGGGCAGTGGGAGGGGAGCTTGGATGGGTTTCAAGTATGGCAGCTCTGTGGATTTGCTCCTAGCCCAAATGCCGCTCCTTGACTCCTTAAATTAATTTATTTAAGTAGAAAAAGTGTGGTAAATTCTTACACCAAAGAGATGTCAACAATATATGTGCGCCAATGCATTTTTCATTTTTTTCTAGGTACAGTTTTTCTATTCATTTCGAAGATTAAAAATTGCTACAATTTCATGAAACCTTCTCCCAATACCTGTATATGTGGCTCTTACTCTCAAGCATCGGTTTGTATTATGTATTTCATTTTTCAAGCCCATTCATTTTTCTATTCCAATCAGGTGAAGAGCACAACAAAGGCTACACACAGGTGTACTCGGGGACCAGCATGTGCTGTAAGCATGCTTTTGTGGAGCGCTTGTAGGCTTGGCTAAGTTGATAGTTCTGGCCTTTTGACTTGGAATTACAAAATATGTTAAAGGAGAAATTGCAGCAGATGTTTCCTGATCGTTGGTCCCTGGCGCGTAAATATTGTGCCGCAGTGCTTAATTTGTAAAAAAATAAGTCCTGGGCCCTAGTCAGGAGGCCACCGCAGTTTGCACCACACATTGCCACTGTACTTACACAACTACTAACCATCACATGGCTACAAGTGTGACAATTCAGATTGTTCGAGGCCGCCAAAGCTTTAAGGATGGCTTGGGTGGCAGGCATTAGTTGTTTTTAATGTATATTGAAATAACAAACAATTATTTTTCGGCTCATCTTTAAATTACGCAAACAGCGCCACCATGTAGCAGCTGTCATAAGTGCAGTTTCCAGCAATTAAGAGCCGGTGCCGAGCACCAGAAACCACCGTCTCAAATTAAGCACGGTTGTGCCGAAGCATTTTTTTGCAAGTCAATTGTCATTGTTGATAATATTCGTGAAAAAAGTTCCGTTTATCTTGGTGGGCCTTTAGTTTTATGGTAGACCTAGTCATACTAGTCACAGCAAGAGATGTGTGACAAGGTTTCACCTCACACTGGGGGTGACCTGTAGGTACTAGTGGAAACACCTCACAGGACATTGTCCTATGACACTGGCAGGCGTTGTACTGCAGGGTGGAACTCAAACTACTACAGCTCTACACAGGATGAAACTCTGCAGAGCTAGTGGGGCATTTCTTAGGAGAAGCTCACTCTTCTGGGATAAAATAGTATTGACAAGGCACTGCGGGGCTCTTTTCACACTGCTAGATTAAGCTCACACTACTGAAGTTCCTTCGCACTGACATAGCACAGCATGAGGAGTTTTACACTACTGGAGCCCTGTTCAGCACTAAGTACCAGACACCGCAGTAAGGAACAGGTCACACTACTGGAACCCTATAACCGTGGCAGGCCCACACATAGAATAAGCTCACACCGCTGGATCTCACCGTGACTTGCACTAGCAGGGCACTGAAGATTGAAGTTCACACTTGCTGATGCCTGTAGAGTACAAGTCAATAGGCACTGCATGGAGGAAGTTCACACTGCTGGAGCTTTACCACACTGGTGGTGCACTTCTTGGAAGACACGTGCACTGCTGGGGTCCTCTACCACTGACATGGGACCCCAAGAAGAGGCTCATGCTGCTAGAGTGCTACAGCAGTGCCAAAACACTGCAAGAGTAGGCCTTTGTACACTACCACCAACATGGAATCATCACCTTAGTAAACTCACAGCTTTGCGAGCTAGACCAACAGCAGCGAACTACTGGGTTCAATGAGGCTACCTCACTTCAGGAGGTAGATAAAACAGGCCATAGTACACAAAACCAGACACTTCAACTGGATACTACAACACTTGTAGGAAACTACTCTGTGGAAGCACATTCTGCTGGGGTCCTGTTCAACTGACAGCACAGCACGAAGCTCAGACTGCTGGAGTGATATAGAACTGACAGAGCCTGAAGGAGAAAGCTTGTCCTGCTGAATTCCTGTGCAGTGTCAGTGGCAGAGCACTACGGATGCTAAGCTACACTACTAGAGTGCCAACACAGTGGTGCGGCATTGCAAGGTGGATCCCACATACACAAGAATGCGATAGGATGCACCATAGTGCCCTGTTACAGAGGCTGACACCTGAGTGGACAATCCAATTGAACTCACCCTTAATACCTGAAGAGGTGAAGTTAGCGATGAAGGGCTTAACCACAAGCAAATCCTCAAGTAGCGATAGCCTGCACCAAGAATTTAATGCTTATTTATATATATAGTGAATTACTTGCACCCCCATTATTGGCAGTTTACTTGACATCCAGAGATGTAGAATCTCTAACTCCTGCAAACACAAGGAGATGATGGACGGAGCGCTGAAACTTTTCGGACACTCACCCCCAGTCACAGATTTGGGATGAATCCGTCATCGTTCTTTAGCTCACTTCGCCACCTCAGTTCAGACCCAGCTATATGCAAATCAGTCTTGACCCTGTGCCTCATGGGAACAGTCCAGCCTGAACTGCCAAGCCAGGTCTTCCCTGAACCGGAAACAAGCCTCCTGGGACCGGTTTTGGGGTAACACCCCTCATCAGCCATGCTAGCTTGAATCCAGTGGCAAAGTGAGCAAGGGACACACGTCTGGGCATACCCTGCCAACTCAGGGCGAACAAAGCAAACACAAGGAGATGAGGGACGGAGCGCTGAAACTTTTCGGACACTCACCCCCAGTCACAGATCTGGGTTGAATCCATCATCGTTCTTTATCTCACTTCGCCACCTCAGTTCAGACCCAGCTATATGCAAATCAGTCTTGACCCTGTGCCTCATGGGAACAGTCCAGCCCGAACTGCCAAGCCAGGTATTCCCTGAACTGGAAACAAGCATCCTGGGACTGGTTTCGGGGTAACACCCCATATCAGCCAGTCTACCTTGAATCTAGTGGCAAAGTGAGCAAGGGACCCACGTCTGGGAAAACCCTGCCAACTTGGGGCGAACAAAGCAAATACAAGGAGATGATGGACAGAGCGCTGAAACTTTTCGGACACACACCCCCAGTCACAGATCTGGGTTGAATCCATCATCGTTCTTTAGCTCACTTCGCCACCTCAGTTCAGACCCAGCTATATGCAAATCAGACTTGACCCTGTGCCTCATGGGAACAGTCCAGCCCGAACTGCCAAGCCAGGTCTTCCATGAACCGGAAACAAGCATCCTGGGACCGGCTTTGGGGTAACACCCCTCATCAGTCAGGCTAGCTTGAATCCAGTGGCAAAGTGAGCAAAGGACCCACGTCTGGGCATACCCTGCCAACTTAGGGTGAACAAAGCAAACACAAGGAGATGATGGACGGAGCGCTGAAACTTTTCGGACACTCACCCCCAGTCACAGATCTGGGTTGAATCCATCATCGTTCTTTAGCTCACTTCGCCACCTCAGCTCAGACCCAGCTTTATGCAAATCAGTCTTCACCCTGTGCCTCATGGGAACAGTCCACCCCGAACTGCCAAGCCAGGTCTTCCCTGAACCGGAAACAAGCATCCTGAGACCGGTTTCAGGGTAACACCCCTCATCAGCCAGGCTAGCTTGAATCCAGTGTCAAAGTGAGCAAGGGACCCACGTCTGGGCATACCCTGCCAACTTAGGGCGAACAAAGCAAACACAAGGAGATGATGGACGGAACGCTGAAACTTTTCAAAGACTCACCCCCAGTCACAGATCTGGGTTGAATCCATCATCATTCTTTAGCTCACTTTGCCACCCCAGTTCAGACACAGCTATATGCAAATCAGTCTTGACCCTGTGCCTCATGGGAACAGTCCAGACCGAACTGCCATGCCATGTCTTCCCTGGACCGGAATCAAGCATCCTGAACGATGATGGATTCAACCCAGATCTGTGACTGGGGGTGGGTGTCTGAAAGGTTTCGGCGCTCCGTCCATCATCTCATTGTGTTTGCTTTGTTCGCCCTAAGTTGGCAGGGTATGTCCAGACGTGGGTCCCTTGCTCACTTTGCCACTGGATTCAAGCTAGCCTGGCTGATGAGAGCTGTGATCCAGCGTGGCTAATATAAATTCTTCTCCTTCGGACATGACATCCAGGTGAAATCATTTACATCTGCTATACCATATGATGGTGGGGCCCATAACACCACATATCATACACTCACTCAGTCGTTCCCTGGATCACACCCACATTCGCTAAGGAGAAGAACGAATTGCTGGAGGAACGGAATACCTTATTAAAGTTGACAGAGTATTACCTTAAACATATTATATATTCAGTTTTAATCCTGTTGGTTCTAAAACATCAAGGTACTCCGCTCTTTGGTCGACGGACCAACTAGTAGAATAAGTTGATGGTGATCGAGACCAGCTCAATCATTTAAAACCCTAGTAAATGTCAAATTTATTAATGAACTAAAGAACCACAGACTCAAAATTAATTAGAAATACATTTTTATCTAAATTCAAATTTGCACGAGTGAGATTCTTAGTTTATTAATCACCTTAATACATTCTTTAACATTTAAAATAGGAAATTCTGTAAAGAAATCGAAATTATGCATTACCTATTTAGATGCAGATAGGAATCGTTCACCAAAAGAAGATGAACCATAAATTACAGAATGGACTCCCAAACTGACTGACTGTCCTTTATAAGGCCTCCTCGATGGGACCTCCCATACAGATTTCCCGCAACGGTCTCGTTCCTTCCCCAGTCAGGTTCGAAGTCAATGGCAGCATCCGCATTAACATCAGCATCGGCGTTGCAAAATAACAGCATCGACTCCTCCCATATAAGAGCAGTCCTTCTTATACCCTACTTCTAGCTTACTACACAAAAAGTTGCAATGTTTGGGGGCAGGAATCACGCTAATTGGTCCATTGGAGAGGGTGGCGAAGATTGTCTCATCGCCTTCCTTGTTCAAACTGGTTTCGGGGATGGTTAAAAGTTCATGGTTTCCCATATTCTTTGGGTAAAAGCAGTCCAAATTTACTTTATATAATGTTGCAACAGTGATGGTCACAATTTGGTCAGTCCATTGTTTCTTAATACTTCCCTCGCCTCTTTCTCACGGATACGAGCTGAGTCTTTCTTGGTACTCTCTTCATAATAGGTCATGGCAACCTTGACATTTCTCACTCCGTGTACAAGCCGTACCCACGTGGTTTAGCTTCATTATTCCTTCCGCTTAGAGGCCATCTTTGATTTTTGATATGACCTCATCTATGCCGGCAGCCATTTTCGCAGCCTGGCCTAATAGGCCCGGGCAAACTATCATAAAAACAAACACAATCATAATTCAAACAAAGAAAATTAGCCTTTCTGTTTACCACCCGTCATTCTAAGAACCTGTGTTAGGTGTTACCTAGCAGAAGCGACATTTAAAGCCATTTTACTTACCATCCGCATTCTTTGCCACAATACAATTTTACTACACAGCACAAATCATGCGATTTTACTCTGATTAGTACGCAGATCACTATATTAATATTATAATACTTCACAATGGTAAATAGATTAGATTTTGCACAAAAAATGGCAATTACCATTTATGTAAATGTTTATTAAAAAGTGCGTTTTGTTGGTTATTTCATCAAACAATTAGTACCGTTATTTTATTATTCTTATTTTAGGGGGTTTCAAAATTATTTTATTTACCTTGCTCCATCAACTCCCCCCTTTGGTGATTTTTAATATCACCACAAAAACCATGTAATACAATTTTTCAAATAAATGTTCTTGTCCATTTGTTTTGGTTAGTTCACACAACAGTGTCTTTTTCATCTTGCCTTTTTGATCTTTTGTATATGTTCTCTTTTAGTTCTTCTAATTCTATTTCTCCCATTTCCCGTTCTCTTTCTTTATTTTTCTAATTTTCTCTTTTTATTCTATTTTGTGTTTTTCTCCCTTTAATGCTAATTTTACTGACAACATTACCATTATTACCACTGTTACTGATATTAGTATTTTTCCAATAAGAGAACCACCTATTTCTGTAAACCATTTCTGTATTGAGGAAAAACTCTTACCAAGTTTCTCCCAGGCACCTTCAACCTCCAGTGGAGCAATTTCTTTGTGCAAATCAGTAATATTCTTTATATACTTCTGTATATTTTCACTTTTATCTGGAATGTAAGTGCAACAATGTTGGACTTTCAACATTCCACAGACTCCACCCTCTTTTGCCAAAAGAATGTCAAGGGCAAGCCGATTTTGCATCACCATAGCTCTCATGGCAACCATTTCGGTATTTACCATCAAGAACCCTCCAGCAGTATTCGTTGATAAACGATCTACTACTGTGGACAGTTTCCGAATCTTAAATGCATTCAAAGATATACCCACTGCTGGTATCAATGCTCCAAAAATGTCACCTACTATTTCTGAAAAACTTTCCCTCCTTCTACGTGTTAATGTTTTATCTATTTTATGCACCAGAAGGAGTAGGGAGTAATAAAATATGTAACGTAATGGCACATGCAATATGTTCTAATACTGCCCTCACTCACACAAATGTGTGACATGCTTCATCATTGGGCTGCTACAAAAACACCCCGGCGTAGCCACGCCTGGGGTGGAGCAATAGGGTGGGGGAAGACAATACAACACATAAAAAAAGACAAATGAATTCTATAGTGGCTGGGAACGACGGTAGTGAAAGTGCAGTTAGGTGAATTAAAACTAGCTCGGAAGTGTCGCTGTGCCTAAAACTTTATTCCTGGATCTTCCGGCCAGATTAAAACGTGTGAAGGATGATGGTGAATGGGAGGTTCTATGTGCTCCTACCACCCCTCCTTAACTGCGAAATGGTCAACATGTTTCGGCCGTTAGTGTATGCCCCTCGTATAGGGTCACGCCAGCCTTCCTCAGGACTCTACCTTTCCCAGTAAGTTCTACCTCACCTCCAATTGAGATGAGAGAGAATTAAAAATCAGTTCCTTACGTATTCAGGAATTTTTCTCCCATGGATCATGTAGTTACTAAGGAACCGACAAGAGAAACAAAACAAAAGAAGGCGACCCATCAGGAATAGTAATCTCCTATGGGTCAACACTGTATCATATTGAAAAATTAATACAAGCCACAGTACCAACCATGGTGTCAGTCATACTCTAAGGAATGACTATTATGTCTATCCCATCTTATTTTTACTAGTGCCAAAGAAAAATAAAATCAGTGATCATATCTACAATTTAAATAATTTATATAACCATGTACATGTTGATTATATATGTATATATAAAATAATTTGTTTTTATATGTTTTTCCAGCATCATAAACCAACAGGCATTCGTTCATACAACCAATGTCACTGACCAATATTATACCATAGGTGGTTTATGAGTGGCGTAGTCACTGTCAAGTCAATACCAGAATGTGAGAGGCACTCGGCTGATATGGCTGAATGCTAGATAGGAGGACAGTATGGAAGGATATACCCAGGGCTGGATCTATTTCTCTTTCTTTTTCTTTCCTCCCCTGTTCTTATACTGGTGATATGTAGATGGAAGCTGTCCCATAGTACCACCAGCCGCGTCTGGCTTCTTGGGGACTAGCAACTATCACCATCTGCTAACATACGCCCATTGCACAGTTGTAATTACCCCATTTGACGTAACCCTGATTCCGTAAAATTGTTAAGACATATCAGATATAGAGAAAAGTCCTGTAATATGGATTCCGACTTTGTTTGTAATGATCACAATTGTTTTTATTCCCTTCTTGGAAAGAGTGTGACTATAGGGGTCTCCCTTGCCCGCCGCCAGTTCAAATTTGACTTTAGGGTAAACTCGGTGAGTAAAGATATACACCGGACCCCTATTGGTCAGTGACATTGGTTGTATGGACGAATGCCTGTTGGTTTATGATGCTGGAAAAACATATTAAAACAAATTATTTTATATATACATATATAATCAACATGTACATGGTTATATAAATTATTTGAATTGTAGATATGATCACTGATTTTATTTTTCTTTGGCACTAGTAAAAATAAGATGGGATAGACATAATAGTCATTCCTTAGAGTATGACTGACACCATGGTTGGTACTGTGGCTTGTATTAATTTTTCAATATGATACAGTGTTGACCCATAGGAGATTACTATTCCTGATGGGTCGCCTTCTTTTGTTTTGTTTCTCTTGTTGGTTCCTTAGTAACTACATGATCCATGGGAGAAAAATTCCTGAATACGTAAGGAACTGATTTTTAATTCTCTCTCATCTCAATTGGAGGTGAGGTAGAACTTACTGGGAAAGGTAGAGTACTGAGGAAGGCCAGCGTGACCCTATACGAGGGGCATACACTAACGGCCGAAACATGTTGACCATTTCGAAGTTAAGGAGGGGTGGTAGGAGCACATAGAACCTCCCATTCACCATCATCCTTCACACGTTTTAATCTGGCCGGAAGATCCAGGAATAAAGTTTTAGGCACAGCGACACTTCCGAGCTAGTTTTAATTCACCTAACTGCACTTTCACTACCGTCGTTCCCAGCCACTATAGAATTCATTTGTCTTTTTTTTTGTGTTGTATTGTCTTCCCCCACCCTATTGCTCCACCCCAGGCGTGGCTACGCCGGGGTGTTTTTGTAGCAGCCCAATGATGAAGCATGTCACACATTTGTGTGAGTGAGGGCAGTATTAGAACATATTGCATGTGCCATTACGTTACATATTTTATTACTCCCTACTCCTTCTGGTGCATAAAGTGTTTACAGGGGTTCGGGGTAGGTGAGTCCGTACCCTCACCCCTTCTTTTGTGTGTATTAATGTTTTATCTATCTCATGTATTCCTTTTTCTCCTCTCTCCACATGAAAAATCTTCGGAAAGACCAGACCTAAATAACATGATCCATACCAGTGGTCCGGCAACCTATAATAAGCTCTACTTCCACATATATAATAGATCCCAGGAAATATTGGATCTTTTCCTCCTTTAAATCCCCATCCTCCTAAAATTTTATATGTATCCCGGCATTCACTGGAACCTACGAAATAGTTCTCATACATGGGGGCCAATTCCGATCTGGGCCGGAAAACTCTCCGACCGAGCCGGATCCGGAGAGTTTTCCGACCGAGCCGGACTCCTGCAGTCCAACCGAGCGAGTACGATGCGGCCGCATGCTGCCGGACTCGACTCGGTCAGACTCCCATTGAAGTCAATGGGAGCCGGTCGTACAACGCGTACACGGGCTCCCATTGACTGAATGGGCACGTCGCGAACAGGGGGGCCCCCTACAGTGGGTACGCGTCGGTGCGACTCACACCATACATGCATGTTTAGGGGGGACCCTTGGGTCTCCCCTGTGTGCGACTCGTGCGGCTACGCGTGCAGGGGGGTCTGACACGGACCCCCGAAGTCCGGCTCCGACAGCTCTTTGGAGCCAGACGGTACGAGTCGGTCGGGCTGTTCGAAGCGTGCATCGTACTTGCTAGGTCGGGTAACGTCTCCATTGCGTGGTGCGATTCGTGTCCGTACGAGTCGGTCGGAGCGGTTCGGACCCGGGAACGAGTCGGTCGGCGATTTCGCGTACGCTCACATCGTACTTGCTCGCGCGGACGACTGTACAAATCGGTCGGAAACAAGGCCTCCGAATCGGATCCGGTAAAGCCGAATCCGATTCGGTGCCCTACCGGCCGAGATCGGAATCGGCCCCATAGTCTTATTTCTACTAATACACAACTTTCCCTGTTGGGCCAATCCAAAGTCATAGCTGCATTTGTCTCTCCTTTGTCATGATATTTCTCTCCAAATGCCCAAAGTGGTGTTTTTGTCTTTTCTTCTATCACCTTTCTTTGAAACTTAACTCTTCTGTTTTCTACCATCTCTAAGAAGACCTTTTCCTCTTTCTTTAACTCACAGGTAATATTGTGTCTAACTACATACTCTAATGTTAAATCTTTATTTTCTAGAAAAAATTCACCAAGCATTTTTGCTTCTTTCACCTTGTTTAGTTCAGGAATTATAGGAACCTTCGCAAAAACAGTGTTTATGTCAGTGTAATAATATTCTAATCTACCTGTTTTATAAAATAAACTAGCCAACACGCTACATGTTATCCCATACGTCAAAGGAAGGTGATGATAGGTCACACCTTCTGTGACTGACGCAGGTAATTGCATACAAACATAACAATCCCTCACATCCATTGTCTCCACGTATTCATACAATAATTTCGTGAAGACATTCTTGGAGAAGTCAGTTATAGACTTATCCTTATGCAAATCAGTACTATCTAGTAATGCTGCAGTGTTTTGTGTGTTAACTTCTTTATCCTTTTTCGTGTTATTCCCTATTACAGATATCTCTTCTACAATCAACCTTAATGGAATTATTATCGCTAAAATAAGCCAAATAAACATTAGCAAACCTGTACAAAAGAAACACATCCTACACATCTACGTAAAAATTCACATCTAGATCTTCTATTATCACTGTCTACCATATTGTACTATTATCTAGCTCTATATATATATTTGTACAGAAAATGTGTCACCACACCTCAGAATGACGTCTCAGCCACTCTACCCTTTTACTTTGTCTCGTTTAGTGCTTTCTTCAGCTCTTTTCAGAACTTTTTCTTGTCTCATTCAGATTTTTGTGCCCAGTCCGAGTTTCCTTCTTTTCTCATTCTCAGGTTTGTTGTACTTCACTCTCACCCATTTGTTTACAGCTTTCGTCTGGGCTCTCGTGAGTATTATCCTCTTCTTTGATGTCAGTCAATGCGATGTATAGCCACTCAGGTGACTTATATTTCAAATTAGGTCTCTTCACTCTTTTTGCTTTCTGCAATGGTTTTCCTTGTCCTTTTTGACTTGTTAACTCATTTACTTGTTCCGCATCATCTCTGTTCAAATTTATTATCTTGTATCTCAGTCTTTTGACTTCTTGGGGCCAATTGTCTCCTTTTCTTGGCCTTTTTGGTTCGCTTTCCTTTTCCTCTCGTTCAGTTCTCCAAGTCCTCTTTCTTGGTCCTAGTCTCTGCTTTCTTTCTTCTTCACTTTCTTCTGATTCTGTTTCAGACTTTACTTCACTTCCTCTAACTTTGAACTTTATGATCTCTGTTTCATTCTCTGAATCTGAACCTTTTTGTATCTCTCCTGTTGGGACGTTTGATTCTATCCCTCCTCGATAGTCTTCCGAATTTTTATTAATCTTTCTATCTAAATCTAAATTTCCCTGTGTTTCTTCAAATTGTTGATCTGTCCCTTCTACTCCTCGGGTTTCTTCTACTTCTTCCTCTATCTCTCTATCTGTATCTAAGTCTCCCTCAGTTAGTTCGACTATTTCTGGAGGAATTTTTCCATAACTTGTACTTGGTTGTTCACTATCACTGTCTCTTGGTTCAGTTTCTTCGTTTATAATGTCAGTGTGTAATTTTCTCTTTTGTCTTTCATTAAATTCAGGTTGGTCTGTTTCAGATGCTGAACTGGTATCTGATATTTCCAGATGTCGACTTACAGGTCGATCTTCAAAATCTGGATCTTCAATTGGTTCAGGTTCTTCTTCAGTTGTAAAACTTGTACCTTGTTCTTCCAGATGTCGACTTACAGGTCGAGCTTCAGGATCTGGAACTCTGATAGTGTGACTGGCATGCACCCAGTTTTTCACTCCTGCACATTTGACAGCAGTTGTTGTCACCAGGATCACTTGACGTGGCTTATCCCAGCGAGGAACCAAACAGTTTCTTCTTCTGTGGACTTTTATGCGGACCCAGTCTCCTGGATTCAAATCATGAGCTGGTTTTCTTTCAAGAGTGGTCGCATCCGGTCCAAACTGATGAAACACAGAATGTACCACATCAGCCAATCCTTTGCAATAGTCCAATACGAGATCATCAGTTATAGTCAGCAGTTTGTTGACAGGTACATGTGCTTGTCTCATTGCTCGTCCCATGATTATTTCATGAGGACTCAGACCTGTTTTTCTGTCAGGTATGCTTCTGATAGTCATCAGTACCAATGGTAGGGCATCAGGCCATTTGAGTCCTGTGGCTTGACACATTTTCCCTAACCTATTTTTTATTGTTCCATTTACTTGTTCTACCACTCCAAAAGCCTCTGGTCTGTAAGCACAGTGCAATTTCTGTTGTATGTCAAGAGCTTCACATATCAATTGGATAAGTTCATTTTGGAAATGTGTTCCTCTATCTGTTTCAATCCTTACTGGAAAACCATATCTTGGAATGAATTCTCTCAGCAGGAGCTTAGCTACAGTAACTCCATCATTCCTTCTTGTCGGATAGGCTTCCACCCAACGAGAAAACAAACAAATGACCACAAGAACATACTTCAATCTATTGCTTGGGGGCATTTCAATAAAATCTAGTTGCATTCTAGTAAAAGGACTTTCTTCCCATCCTATTGTTCCTAGACTCACTACTGTTTTTCTTCCTGGATTTATCTGTTGGCATGTAAGACATCCTTGACAAAGACTCTCAGCTATAGCTCTGAATTTTGGGTTGTACCAAGTTTGTCTGAAAAGTCTAATCATGGCATCCCTACCAATATGAGATTGTCCATGGTACATCCGTGCCATGTTAGAAATCATGCTATCAGGCATAACTGGTCTTTCATCTCTATAAACCCAAACGTCATCTTCCTCTCTTTGTCTGCAACCTGCTTTTATCCAACCATCTTTCTCCTCTTCATTTGCTTCTTCCTGTAATTGTCTTACCTCATCCCATGTTTCGACAATGTTAGTAAATAATAATGGACATGAAACATTTTCTTTTTCTCTCCTCCTGTTTAACGAGACCATATTTCTGGCACAGTATTGGGCTATTTCGTCTACATACCTATTTCCCACAGCAATATAGTCTGCCCCATTTTTGTGTGCAGCACACTTTACCACTGCAATCTGTTTAGGCAGCTGTATCGCCTCAAGCAATTTCTTCACAAACTCACCGTTCCTAATTGGAGTTCCTGCAGACGTCAAGAAACCTCTCTGAGACCAGATCTGTCCAAAATCGTGGACCACTCCAAAGCCATATTGGCTATCCGTGATCACCGTAATTCGGACATTCTTTCCCAGTTTGCACGCCTGAATCAGAGCAATCAACTCAGCTACTTGGGCTGAACGTATCCCTCTCAAACAGGATGCTTCCATTATGGTAGCTACTGTACATACAGCATACGCAGCACTTAAAACTCCTTCATTCGTCCTCAGACACGATCCATCCACAAACATCACATAATCTGATTCTTTCAAAGGCTCATCTTTAATATCTGGTCGAGGCTTTGTGCAGAATTCAAGCACGTCCAGACATTTGTGATCCACTTCATCCTTAACTCCTACATTTTCTTCGTCTGGCAGTGAAGTTGAAGGATTCACACTTGTGCATCTATCAATGGTTACATTGTCTGCACTCAAAATCACCTTTTCATACCTAGTCAGCCGACTATGTGTCATGAATTGGGTTTTGGTTCTGGTCAAAAGAATTTCATCAGAATGTGGAACATATACTCTTAACGGATATCCCATCACAATGCCTTCACTCTGTTCCAGACTCACACAAGTAGCAGCTACTGCTTTCAGACAACCAGGCAACGCCTTTGCTACCGGGTCTAAAACAGCTGAAAAATAAGCAATGGGTCTTTTCATTTTTCCATGCCTTTGCACTAACACTGAAAGTGCACATCCATCTCTCTCACTACAATACAGCTCAAATTCTTTTTCATAATCAGGCATACCCAATGCCGGTGCTTCACACAACTTCGTTTTTAGTTCTTTGAAAGCTTTCATTTCTTCCTCATTCAACTCAAACGGATCTTTGACATCTCTTTTTGTCAATCGCTGTAAAGGTTTTACAATCAATGAAAATCCACTTATCCACTGTCGGCAATACCCAACCATTCCAAGGAACATTCTCACCTCTCTCTGTGTCATTGGAGCTCTCATTCCTTGGATAATTTTTATTCTTTCTGTTGTTACCTTTCGCATCCCCTTTTCAATCTTATGACCTAGGTATTGTACTTCCTGTTGACAAAATTGCAGTTTTGACGGAGACACTCTGTGTCCTCCTTCTGCCAAGTGATTCAATAAAGCAATTGTGTCGGTAACACATGCTTCTTTGGTCTTTGATGCCACTAACAGGTCATCAATATACTGGACCATCACAGATTTTTCAGACATTCTTAAATCTTCCAATGATTTCTTTAGGATCTGATTAAAGATTGAGGGACTTTCTGTATACCCTTGAGGAATTCGGCACCATGCCAAAATACGCTCTCCGAACCGGAACGCTAATAATGGCTGGCTATCTGGATGTAACGGAATAGAGAAAAATGCATGGCACAAATCAATAACTGTGTACCATTCTGCATCATGTGGAATCTGATACAGTATTACAGCGGGGTTTGGCACAATTGGACAACAAGGAATAACAATTTTATTTATTTTCCTCAAATCTTGAACTATCCTATATGTCCCATTCGGCTTTTTCAATCCCATTATAGGTGAATTACATGGGCTACTCATTAATTCTTTCAAAATTCCATGTTCAATCATTTTATTAACTACGGGTGTTATTCCTTCAATAACTTCTGGCGTTAATTTGTACTGTGGAGTATTTGGGTAATTTGTTCCTTCTCTTACAGTGATTTGTACGGGGTCTACTCCTCTCATTAAACCAATGTCTTCGCCTGTGAAATCCCATATATCAGATCTGACTGTTTCTTTCAATTCAATTGGGATTTTCTCTACGTCAAACACAGGAAACATGTTATTTCCTCCTGGTTCTAGTTCTGCCATTGTCATTTTATACAGAACATCTTCATCTGGTGTCTGAAATGCAATACCATCTGGGGTACAATAGATGGTGCAATTCATTTTACAAAGCAGATCGCGTCCTAGCAAGTTTACAGGACTGCAATCACACACCACAAATCGATGCATTTCTCTGAATGGTCCAACTTTCACCTCTACTGGTTTGGTAAGAGGCGCTTTAATCTGCTGGTTTGAAACACCTACAACTTGGATATATTCACCTGAGAGAGGAAGGGTTGGAATTTCCACTGACCTAACAGTAGAACGGGTAGCTCCAGTGTCCACAAGGAATGTAACATTTACACCATTCACTTCTCCATCCACAAATGGACCTGACTGATCTACCTCTAGAGTTGCGCCAAGCACGCACTCTTCCTCCTCTCTTAGGCACCGTGATAAACTTTCATCCGATTCATTTCCATCCTGCCGTAACCAATACTGCGATATTGCAGCTGCGCGCGGCAATTTTGTTACCTGCTCTCCTCCGTAGAATCCTGTCTCTGCACTGTATCTCTGGGGGTTTACACTCTTGGGAAGAGGTGGTTGTGGCACCTGACTCTGTTGAGTAACTACCTGCGGTTGTTGCAGCTGTTGGTGACTCACCTCATTCTGCACCTGTCAATCAATCAATCAATCAATCATGTCACTTATAAAGCGCACTACATACCCGCGAGGGTCTCAAGGCGCTGGGGGAAGAGAGGGGTGGTGCTGCTACTGATCGAAGAGCCAGGTCTTGAGGAGTCTTCTGAAGGCCAGTAGGTCTTGGGTCTGTCGGAGGTTGGTGGGGAGGGTGTTCCAGGTCTTGGCGGCGAGGTGGGAGAAGGATCTGCCGCCGGCGGTCGTTTTCCGGATGCGGGGGACTGTGGCGAGGCGAGGCTGGTCGGCGGAGCTGGCGGGTGGGGGTGTAGAAGCTGAGTCGTCTGTTGAGGTAGGCTGGTCCGGAGTTGTGGAGTGCTTTGTGTGCATGGGTGAGGAGCTTGAAGGTTACCTGTGGATTTAATGATTGATTTTCCGTATTAGCTTTCGGAGGAAATTTACACTTGTTTCTCCAATGCCCTAACTTTCCGCAGTTATGGCATGGCCATTTCTTTTTACCTTCTTCTATACTCATTTGACCTTTTCCCTTACCTATATTTGGTTTAGATTTAGTCTGTCCTGCATCACCAGTCTGATTATTCATTTGAGCTTCTTGTTTTTCTGCAACCTTTACTTGTGCCCACATCGCCTTTTCTTTTAGTTTACGTTGTCTACACTCGATGTCATCACTACAATATTTAGCACACCTTAATGCTTCATCTACAGTGCTATTTTGCCAGCATAACATGTGCTATTTAATCATTTCACTTATCTCGGGCTTCAATCCATATACAAATCTATATACAAAATGACTCATGTCCTTTTCACTCTAAGTCTCATAACCGCTATACTGTTTGAAAACCAAAAGTAGCCTTTCATAGTAGGCATGTACAGATTCCTTACTCTCCTGTGTTGTTCTATCAATCTTTACCCAATCTGTTTATTTTGGTGGGATTTTATTTTTCAAGAACGTGACAACCTGTTCATATTTTCTCATCACTTCTGGACCTGGCGCTCCAGTTTTTGCATCTCTAGGATATTCTTCTGTTGGCCAATCAATGGTAATCTTACATTCTGTCCATAAATCTGCTGGTACTACAATGTCAAACAAACCATCCAGATCTACCCACAACACCTTCGAAACCTTTACAAATCTTTCCACTTGTCTATACCATTCTACAGGTTTCTCTCTCAATTTCGGAAAATCATTTGTAAATGACAATATATCTTGTCTAGACCATGGGACATTTACATAGCTTCCTCCTGGAGTTTCTCTCATTGGACATTCCATCACTATTCGTTCCTTTTCTTTCACCGTAAAAGCCAAAGATGCTTTATCAGTCATTCCCTCTTTTCTTTTCATCCACCTGCTCCTCCATCTGTCCACATCTCCCCATTTTCTCAATAACACAATCAGTTCTTTTATCTGTGTTAATCGTCCTGATGTGTTCAGATTTTCTATATCCTTTTCACAAAAATCTACCCTATACGGTTTCTGCAAACCCCTGATTTTTCCAAATTCTACTCCTAGTTCATTCGCTGTCTCTTCCAACTTTTCATGCAAATTTCTAGCTCTCCAAGTAATACTCTTACACAAAAACATAATCTCTTCGTCCTGATATGATTTCAATTTTTCTGTACCAATAGTCCCTAAAATCAACCCCTCCATGTCTATCTTTAGTCTGATTACATCCAACGGTTGTGGTTCTGCATCTTTCTTTTGCAAATTTCTCATCCACTCATTTAATTCTTCTGGAGTCGGACCTACAGGGGTACTATTTATTTCTATCCAATTTTTGCTTCTCTCTGGGGTCTCAGTTGCTGACTCAGTTCCCATAGGAATCCTTCTTATCTCACTCTCATTTACCGTCAAGTTAGTAGGTGGACTCGATCTATATGAGCTAACCAAATCTCTTGTCTCTCTAGTTTCTGTAATTATCCCTTCTCTCATTGTTTGCATATTCGAGTTCATTGGGATGGTCAAGGAATGCTCATCTATTCTTTGGTTTTCAAATACCGGTATTACTGGTCCTATTGTCACTGGCACAGTCACGGCTTCCATGTTCATAGTTAATTCTCTTATTTTCTCAGTCAATTCTCTTGTGGTTCTTGCTAACTCAGCTGTATTACCACTGTCAGACTTCTCATTCTGTGGAGTCTCTGATTTTTCATTTAACCTATTTATTTCATAACTTCGTTCAGGGCTTTGATTCCTCCCAGTTTCCATTGGTGGTGCATTTGGTGTCACCACCGCAGAATTCTGTTGATATGGAGGTGGTTTTCTGTTTAAAATATCTTCCAGCAATTCGTCCTCTGTTTCGCTACCTCCATACCCATACCTTTCCGCTACTACATGTTTCTTTTTCTCTGTACACTTTTTCCCTGTAACTTCTTCAACTGTTATAGCTGGAAACAAACCATCTGTCATATTAGCATATCTCCATCGCCTCATTCTGTCTTCATGATTCACTCCCCATACTCTGCCATGAACTAAACTATAATTCTTTGCACCTCTGTGTCTTTCTCTTTCATACATCTCATCTTCCCATTCACCTAACGTTTCGAACTGTGTCGGTCTAGGTCTTGGCTCAAGTTTCATCATTTTCTCTCTCAAATTCCGAAGTACAGCTGTGCTAAATGAACCATTTTCTGGAAAAGCCAATACTCCATCATTCTGAGTATATTTTGTCCAATTCTCTAACCAAATGCAAGTATGATAACCATATTTCAACATCATATGAGAAGCTGGCGTTTTCGGCGGAGGAATTACTTGTCCTTCCCTAGCCACTACCTTCTTGTCCTTCTTGAAAAAGTTTTTAATTTTCGCCATCCATGACGGTTTCTCTCTACAATACTCATAATAAGCCATATTTCACGATTCTTTCTTTTCGACTAACTCACAACTCTGTTCTGTTTACTGTGTGCTATTCGGACCAAAACCAGCGCGTCTCACACCAACGCACCAATCGGAAAGCTATACGTCACTCTCAACTGGCCAATACCAGCGCGTCTTCACACCAACACACCAATCAGAAAGCTCTTCGTTTTCCCACCACTGGCCAATACCAGCGCGGTCTTAGTCAACGTCAGTTCTACTCCTGACCCCTCCTTTACAAAAATTATCGGCAGCTTTTTCTTGACTGAATTTTATTAGTTACAACGTAAAACACATTTCCATTGTCTGTTTTCGCTAAACAAAAGAGATAGCTTACTCTATCTTGCAAGAATACTGTTTCGTTCGATAAGTGTAGCACTTCCCTCTACCTTACCCTTTTTTCAAGCAAGGGGTAAACCCGTTTCTCTGGGGATAAAACACATGTGGAGACTACGCTGCTCCTGAGAATTAAGGACAGAGTTTCACAAGAAAACCGGTTGCTATTTCACTCATACACGTTTTATACATGAAATGTCCCTATCATAACACAATCCTGTGTTATCACCAATTTGAAAAATCAGACAATGCACAATTCCATGTGACTTCTCTTGCCACACATGTCCACTTCCTACTTCCCGGAAGCTTCAAAATTTCGACTTACATATAACAATCATACAATACATACAATACAATTGATACAATTCAACACGAAGTGTTAAACATGAATAATTAATAATCAATACCCAATAATCACCAAACTAATCTATAGTAACCATAACTCTGCTACCAAGAAATCTGATCCAGCGTGGCTAATATAAATTCTTCTCCTTCGGACATGACATCCAGGTGAAATCATTCACATCTACTATACCATATGACGGTGGGGCCCATAACACCGCATATCATACACTCACTCAGTCGTTCCCTGGATCACACCCACATTCGCTAAGGAGAAGAACGAATTGCTGGAGGAACGGAATACCTTATTAAAGTTGACAGAGTATTACCTTAAACATCATATATATTCAGTTTTAATCCTGTCGGTTCTAAAACATCAAGGTGTGGTGCAGTGGCCAGGGCAGCTGACTTTGGAGCACAGGGTTCATGGTTCAATCCCCGGCTCCGGCGGCAGCTCAGCTCAGCACCATGTGACTCTGGGAAATAGCTCACTTAATTTCCACTACGGCCCCCAGCGCCTTGAGACCCGTAAGGGTGAGTAGCTGTGCTATATAAAAATGGACTTACTTACAAGGTACTCTGCTCTTTGGTCGACGGACCAACTGGTCGAATAAGTTGATGGTGAGCGAGACCAGCTCAATCATTTAAAACCCTAGTAAATGTCAAATTTATTAATGAACTAAAGAACCACAGACTCAAAATTAATTAGAAATACATTTTTATCTAAATTCAAATTTGCACGAATGAGATTCTTAGTTTATTAATCACCTTAATACATTCTTTAACATTTAAAATAGGAAATTCTGTAAAGAAATCAAAATTATGCATTACCTATTTAGATGCAGATAGGAATCGTTCACCAAAAGAAGATGAACCATAAATTACAGAATGGACTCCCAAACTGACTGACTGTCCCTCTATAAGGCTTCCTCGACGGGACCTCCCATACAGATTTCCCGCAACGGTCTCGTTCCTTCCCCAGTCAGGTTCGAGTCAATGGCAGCATCCGCATTAACATCAGCATCGGCTTTGCAAAATAACAGCATCGACTCCTCCCATATAAGAGCAGTCCTTCTTATACCCTACTTCTGGCTTACTACACAAAAAGTTGCAATGTTTGGGGGCAGGAATCACGCTAATTGGTCCATTGGAGGGGTGGCGAAAATTGTCTCATCGCCTTCCTTGTTCAAACTGGTTTCGGGGATGGTTAAAAGTTCATGGTTTCCCATATTCTTTGGGTAAAAGCATTCCAAATTTACTTTATATAATGTTGCAACAGTGATGGTCACAATTTGGTCAGTCCATTGTCTCTTAATACTTCCCTCGCCTCTTTCTCACGGATACGAGCTGAGTCTTTCTTGGCACTCTCTTCATAATAGGTCATGGCAACCTTGACATTTCTCACTCCGTGTACAAGCCGTACCCACGTGGTTTAGCTTCATTATTCCTTCCGCTTAGAGGCCATCTTTGATTTTTGATATGACCTCATCTATGCCGGCAGCCATTTTCGCAGCCTGGCCTAATAGGCCCAAGCGAACTATCATAAAAACAAACACAATCATAATTAAAACAAAGAAAATTAGCCTTTCTGTTTACCACCCGTCATTCTAAGAACCCGTGTTAGGTGTTACCTAGCAGAAGCGACATTTAAAGCCATTTTACTTACCATCCGCATTCTTTGCCACAATACAATTTTACTACACAGCACAAATCATGCGATTTTACTCTGATTAGTACGCAGATCACTATATTAATATTATAATACTTCACAATGGTAAATAGATTAGATTTTGCACAAAAAATGGCAATTACCATTTATGTAAATGTTTATTAAAAAGTGCGTTTTGTTGGTTATTTCATCAAACAATTAGTACCGGTATTTTATTATTCTTATTTTAGGGGGTTTCAAAATTATTTCATTTACCTTGCTCCATCAGCTGTTAGCCCGAAACTGGTCCCAGGATGCTTGTTTCCGGTCCAGGGAAGACATGGCTTGGCAGTTCGGGCTGGACTGTTCCCATGAGGCACAGGGTCAAGACTGATTTGCATATAGCTGTGTCTGAACTGGGGTGGCGAAGTGAGCTAAAGAATGATGATGGATTCAACTCAGATCTGTGACTGGGGGTGAGTGTCTGGAAAGTTTCAGCGCTCCGTCCATCATCTCCTTGTGTTTGTTTTGTTTGCCCTAAGTTGGCAGGGTATGCCCAGACGTGGGTCCCTTGCTCACTTTGCCACTGGATTCAAGATAGCCTGGCTGATGAGGGCTGTTAGCCCGAAACCGGTCCCAGGATGCTTGTTTCCGGACCAGGGAAGACATGGCTTGGCAGTTCGGGCTGGACTGTTCCCATGAGGCACAGGGTCAAGACTGATTTGCATATAGCTGTGTCTGAACTGGGGATGCGAAGTGAGCTACAGAACGATGATGGATTCAACCCATATCTGTGATTGGGGGTGAGTGTCTGAAAAGTTTCAGCGCTCCGTCCATCATCTCCTTGTGTTTGCCTCGAATCTCTAACTCCCACCATGTCGGAGGCTATAATGGTTACCCTGCTAAAACCAAATCAGAATCCTTTTGAGGTCGCATTATACCACCCTTTATCCATGTTAATGCAGACTTTAACATTTTAGCTAAATAATTAGTGAATAGACGTTCTCAGTAATTCCCTCATCATATTCATCCGGACCAAATTGGATTTATCCCAAGTAAGAATACATCATCAAACGTTTGTAGACTATACCATCTAATCAATAATCGTTCATTGGGAAATGGGAAGGCAGTGGTAGCCGCAATAGACGTGGAGAAAGCTTTCAACACACTAAGTTGGGATTACCTGCTTGTACTAATGGAAGAAATGGGGACAGGAGCTGAGTATAGAGGCTGGGTGTATCCAATGTATATGAATCTGTTGGACTTGGCCCTTTTTGCAGGGTTAGCCCCAAATTTTTTGCTTCTTCCTCCTATTTTTTCCTGACCTGTTGTTGTTGGTTTTAGGACTCTGGGCACTTTACCACTGCTAATCAGTGCTAAAGTGCATATGCTCTGTGTGTAAATTGTGAACATGATTGGTTATCCATGATTGGCATATTTGACTTACTGGTCAGCCCCTAGTAAAGTGCACTATGTGTGCCGGGGCTGGTACATCAAATACTACTAGTGGGCCTGCAGCACTGATTGTGCCACCCACATGAGTAGCCCTAAAAAGATGTCTCAGGCCTGCCACTGCAGTGCTTGTGCGCAGTTTGCTAACTGCCATGTCGACTTGGCAAGTGCACCCACTTGCCAGGCCCTAACCTTCCCTTTTCTTACATAACGGACACCCCTATGGTAGGCCCAAGGTACCCCCCTGGGCAGGGTGCAGTGTATGTGAAAGGTAGGATATGTACTGATGTGTGTATCATGTCCTGATAGTGAAATATTGCCAATTTCGTTTTTCACTATGGAAAGGCTATCTTGCCCCATAGGACAGAATGGGGAATGCTTTGTAACATTTTACAAGCATATCTTACCATAGGGATAAGATAGAAAAATAAAGTTTAGGCTCTCTGAACTCAGAATTTAATAACACATCTTTTACTAAAGAGGTTTTTTAAATTGTGTGTTTGAAAATTCCACTTTTAGAAAGTAGGCATTTTCTTGTTTAACCATTCTATGTGCCTCTGCCTGATTGTGTATTGACTGTCTGGTTTTGGATTGACCGGGGCTGGGGAGGTGCATTCTCTCAAACAGCCACCGGGGGGGGGGGTTGATGTGCATTCAGAGTAGGGGGAGGAGTTCTCACTAGCACCTCAATAGGCCCGGTCTGCATTTAGAGTGGTGGGAGGAGATTTCCCTTGCACCTGAATAGGGCCTGCCTGCCTTACACAATGCTGTCTCCACCTCCTGCCGGGCAGCTGCACCAGAGAGGACAGAACTGGTTTGGACTGGGCTCAGAAACCCTTGCACAAAGAGTACAAAGACATTTTGGGGTATAAGTATTAGACCTAAAACCCCTGAACTTTAGACTACTTCTGGAATCAAGAGGAACCTTTGCTGAGGAGAAGAGCTGGAGAAACTGATGAGAAGTACTGCCCTTGCTGCGTGTCTGGGGTTGGCCTGCAGTTGTTGTTTCTGCCAAAGAAAGGAGAAGGACTTTGCTGTGTGCTGTGTCCCCTGCTTGAGGAAAGTTTCCAAGGGCTTGAGTAGAGCTTGCCTCCTGTTTTGAAGTCCCAGGAACACAAAGACTTCACCCCCAGCTCCCCCTGAAATTCCTTGCTGGGAGTTCTGACCTGCCAGGGTTGCCTGTGACTGTCTGGGGCCTCTGGACGTTGGTTCTGCTGCTGGGAGCTGGAAAGCAACGCAACACCAAGGAAATCAATGCATTCGCTCTTCTTGCGACAGTTTTTCCGATGCAACGCCGTGGTGCGAGAAGAATCTCCCCGCACCGCTGCACCACTGTTGAAACCGACGCAGCACCTGTAGCCGCTGCAAGAATCGACGCATCGAGGGATCGCGGCTGAAAAGGTCGACGCAGCGCCGCTCCCCTCATCGTTCGCCGACGCATCCCTGATTTCCACGCATCGTCCCTGTGCGGCAAGTTTTCCCCGACGCATCACTCGCGGATCGGAGTCATCTCAGAATCGACGCATCGCTTCCCCCTACAGACCGGACTTGACGCATCGCTCCCCTGTGTACAGCGGAACTGTCGCATCGCATCCACGAAGGTCTCAGGAACTACGCATCTCTTTGTTTTTCGATGCTTCTCATCGCTGCGGCAGTTTGGCTTGGTGAATTTTGTCTCAACAGCAGGTACTTTGCAAGAAGTCACGCATCCATAGTTTTCTGTGGACTCAGTTGCTAAAACCTTTTGAAAGCCATTTTTCTTAATACTTGTATGTTGCACTTTTGTCGTTTTGGTCTTGTTAAGTTTAGATAAAGATACTTTATTTTTCTAAACCGGTGTGGTGTCCATTTGTGGTGTTATCACTGTGTTACTCTGAGTGTTGATACAAATACTTTACACATTGCCTTTGGGATAAGCCTGTCTGCTCGTGCCAATCTACCAAGGGGGTGAGCAGGGGTTATCTAAAGTGTGTATCCCCCTTACCCTAACTAGAAGCAAGGGTCCCTATTTGGACAAAGGTACCTACCTCTGCCAACTAGAGACCCCCATTTCTAACAGAATCCAACAGCAAGGGTTAGGATGGGCATGATTGTTTCTGAAGCCTTTGAGATACAGTAAGGCAGGAGGCAGGTATGCCCTTTGTTTTCCTTGCTGTCTGCCTTGGCGATGGAGTCTTTCTTAGCTATGAATAGAAGGGAAGGGTTACACAAAGTGTTCTCCCTTCAGGGCCAAATGCATGTCCTATCATTGTATGCAGATAGTCACTGAGGACCTCCTGGTGTTCCTTGATCGTTTGGAGAGAGTTGGGGCTCAATCTAGCTTTCTGGTTATCAAAAGTTATTCATAAAGATGCAAGCATGAACAGATGATGCAGTTCTCCCTGCTCCGCCATTGTAGTGGTATCCGAGATCCTTTTCATTTGGAGATATGTGTATTCCACGAGGACAGGAAATGACTGAGCAGGGCCAGACCGGGAACCCAAAACAGCCCAGGCAATTTTGTCAGACCAGTCCCCAGGGCGGGCGGAGGTGCAAGTATGAAGCACTGCTGGCTTTGTTACTGGGGACCCATATTGCAGCACTGCTGCAAAACCGGCCCCCAACCCTCCAGCCTCCCAGGGAAATGCCCGAAGCCCGCCATGACCAGTCCAGCCATGGACTGATGGGAACCCATGGAGAATGCTAGTGGCAGCTAGGGAATCCATGTGCTTTTTGATCAACCTGCCCCGCTCCAGGATGGATAGATGAGGCTGAGGATTGTTTTGCCCCATTTTTAATATTTTTTGCAATGTCCCTATAGTAGTGACTGGTAGATTCTTTTGAGAAATAAATAGCTTCTTACCCGGCTTGATAGGGGGATGTCGTAGGAATAAAGTTGCACAACTTCCTACAAAGGAGGGTGGACTGGCTGAGAAATACTGCCTGGAGGTGCAGCTGCAGTGGTTGGCTGGATGGATGGCAGGGGTATGGCAGAATTGGCATATACTAATGCCCCATCCATCCTAACACAAATTCAGCTTATTCTCCTACGCTTCCTCTGTGGATATGCCCCCGTTCGTGCAAAGCAGGGATGGCACCAGGGAGAGAGATTTAGGCTTGTGCCAGTATCACCATGCCCAGGGACTTGTTAATCAATCACAAATTGCTGTCATTTGACCAGTTATGTTAGAGCATACAAATGCCAGTGGGTCCGCTTTTTGCACACAGTGCACTAGGTAGGCAAGTAAAATCTATCTGCTGGCAGGGTAATGTAGAGCCACCCACATGATACGCTCCAACACTTGCTGACGCATGGTAGAGCTAGAAAGGCTGTCATAATCCTGTATCGCGGCATTATTCAACAATGCAAAGTAGACATCAGTCCCCTGCTGGCGCAGTAGAAACTTGATTTGAACAGACAACTGACACTTAAAGAGAGGACCATGGCATTATCATACCCCCTTGACAATTGTGTGCAATGCTCACTTCAAACTGATAGACTTTAAAATACTCCAAAGAGCACATCTCACACACCATAAATTACATTGAATTTATAGCAATGTTTCCAGTGAATGCCCTAGATGCCATCAGGTTGAGGCAAATATTGCCCTTATAGTGGGGAACTGATCTGCTCTCACAATATATCAGGAGGTGACGCAAAAGGTGGTGCAGGAAGTAACTGTAAGGAACTAGTTTTACTCACTGAAGGCAAACATACTAGGTATATATAAAAAGATAAAGATTGCAAAATTACAAAATAGGTTTGCAGATCTACCGGGGATGATCACCAAATGACAACTAACCATGTCCTCAAAGTCGGCACAGGCTCTGTCACTAGATTCTTGGAGTCAAGAATTATTAAAATAAGTGGAAGCAGATGGTGATACCCTACAACAAAAATTGAAGAGAAGAGTGGGTGCCACAGCATGGGTTTCTATGCTGAGGGCCATAAACGCATGAGATATCTCGTGAGGAGCTGGGAAAGGTGCAGTGGGAAGCTGTTGTGCAATCCAGAACACTGAGGGGCATATTTATCAATGTGTTGCGTCGCCCTTGCGCCACACAAGGGGGGAACAAGGGCAACGCAAACCTAAAGCAAGATTCATCAAGCCCTGCAAGGTTGGCTGACGTGGCCCTGCAAGGCTTGATAAAGCTGGAGTAATGCAACTCAGCGGGTTGTATGATGTTACAACGCATGCCATTACAACGCATGCCGTTACAACGCATACCTTTACGCCGACTTGCTGTCGGGGTGCGCTGGAAGTTGGAATAGTATAATTTACTAATCCAACTCCAGTGTGTGCAACAGTAGGGAAGGGTTACCCCCTGCAACAAGCATTTCGCATTGTAACGACATGCATTGTAATGGCATGCGTTGTAACGCTTTCGTTGTAAAGGCTGTTTCCCAACTCAGCGCAAATCACTGCATTGCATTACTCTACCCCAGGGAGGTGTTCCATGGGTGGAGGTTGGGTGTTCCCACGCATCCACCCATGGATTTTGGTGCATTCCCATATTTACCATTACTGGTAGACCTGGGAATGTGTGAAAATGCTATGCCTCCCATGTGGCGCAACAAGGAGAAATATGTTTATTTCTCCTTGTTGTTTCCTCTTTTTAAGTGTTCCGCATTCCGCAACGCACTTAGAAAGAGGAAAATGCCTCTGAGGATGGTTTTGTGCAGAAAGGTAGACCCCCCTGCACAAAAACAATCCTGCTTACACTGCAGGAACCCTTGTACCAGGCACAAGGATGCATGCGTTGGTGCTAGGCAGCCAAAAGGGCCCCAGTGCAAGGAAAGGGCAGGAACGCACTGTGTTAAATACTGTGCAGGGCTGCCCTTTCCGTTTCACATAGTGTAGCAAGGTGCTGTGCTGCGTGAAAGTTTGATAAATCTGCCCTTAAGTGTATTGACTCGTGCCTTTATAATTAAGAATGGTGGATGATCTAGGCTTGCACACATCTGAGATTTTGATAAAGGGTGTCAGGTGATACATGCCACAGTTCCTGTTACTCGCATCGTTGAAAAATGTACATTTTGTATATGATGTAATTGGAGTCGCATGATTTTGGCTCCATCCTTTTACATTTGGCTATGCCACATATATATTTACATTTGGCCATATGTACTCGTGTGATGTAATAATACTAATGAGATATGGTACACGAAAGATATAGAAAGTGCATCTATTGTGTGTTATGACATATATGTATGTTAACATTTTTCCTTTTCAGAAATATCTGAATCTTCAATAGCGTTTAGATTGTAAGGTGGTGCACATGCATGCATTTAATGCATGCATTCACCAGGGTTTAGTGAGAATGAATCATTTATTTATTTAATGTTTTCTTTATAAATTGTAGCCAGGTGTTGTTTTTGTTTAAAAAATATATATATTGGTATATTGTGCCATGAATAAGAGTACAGTATAGAATAGTCAATTCCTTTATTAAAGATTTCATTTATTGGATCATATGTAGGTTGCAGAACTGATACGCAGTTAAAGATAAATGTTAAGTTAGCACGATTGTGGGCCTTAAGTTTGCAGTCAAGACATTTAATACTAATGTGAAAGCTGTTTTAAGCATGTTTTTCTTCTCTGCAGGTGCAGGCCAAAGGCATCTGTTAGTTAGTGAAAGGCATATTGTATGTCAAAGATAGTGAGGCAAGGAAGACCGGGCAAGGTGGGAGGATTTTAATGAATAACAGAGGGAGTGTTACCAGCTGGTACTATCAGACGAAGGGAGGAATCAAAGGTTGCCTTGGATGCATAGACTGGAATATGGGAGTAGTGTTTAAGGCGCCAAGTTCTTTCATGGGAACTGGAAAAGTACTGTGATATGTATGAGGTCATATTTCTTGAATGTTCTTTGTGCATTTTAATTAGTGAACCTACCTTGGGGTTAGTCAGATTCTCTTTTAGACTTAGAGGTACAAACTTCTCTTGTTATCTCTGATTGTGTGGCTTCATGCTATACATGATTCCTTACCTCTAGAACTTCTACAGAGGTTCTGATGCTGACACCTTTCTTGCTGCTTTGATTCAATAGGGTTTCCCCTATCCTTAGGTTAGTGTAGGGTTTAGTAGATGCTGAAATCTTTTCCATGTATGGGGAGAAGGATCGAAACCATTTGTCTAGAAATCAAATCCTTTTCCTTATTTTCTGTATCGCCGCTACTGAGATCCTTATATGTTCTTTGCTGTTAATGACCAATGTTGGTCTTCCTTTAATAATTTTGTACTTTACAGTATGTTCTTGAGATTGATTTATATTAGTCTGGCTTTGAGTTTGTAACAATCATTTCAATTCAATTTCAAGTTACGGATTCAGACTTTTATTTTGTGGTTCTAATGATCTCACTGTACTTTGAGATTTAAATTGTTGTTAACCACTCTTCCTCTCAGGCTACTCTCAAGCAGACCCCCCAGGATATTGCGGCATGGATTAGCAAATTTTGCGGCACAAATATGGAAATTTAGCGGCACAAATATGGAAATTTAGCGGCAATTTTGCGGCACTTTGTTACTCATAATCATTCATTTTCAGCTTGAAATCAATGGAAACTGTTTTAGCAGAGTATTCCAGGCATGTTTAAAGTGTCTGTAGCTCTACAGTATTCGCTCATTTTCTGTGGAATGTCAGTCAAGCCTTGCTATTTGGTTCTCAGAGTTCAGGGAAGGCTCTCTGAGTCCCAGGTTGGATCATTGGTAGATATCTCTTCAAGGATTAACTTTTTTAGTATATCTTCATGTGCAGACCGCCAATCGCATGTGCAGTTGAAGAGAGAAGCTCAATGTAGGCTTCTTTCGAATTTTAAGTTCACTTCAAGGCGAAGAATTCACTGAGGAGTGGAGAGCTTTCAATTGAGTAAGAACCTAACATTTTGCATGAATAATATTTTAAGGATGTTGATCTGCATAGCAGAAATCCCATTGAGGTGTATTAAAGTAAGTGGGAGAAGTTTGACGTTCAAGGCCAAGAGCGGAGGCGTAATTGCTCGACCACCATAGATGGCAGAGAACCATTTGACTCCCTTGGTGCACTTTGTTTTTTACTTGGTCAATATGAGTTGTCTAGGTCAATTTGCAGTCAATTGTGACGCCTAGATATTGGCAGTCGCAAGCGGCGTCTATATGTTGTTTGCCAAACTGCCAAGAAAATGCTTCCATTTCTTCCCAAAGGCGAACATTTTTGTTTTGGAAGTGTTGATGATCAGGTCATTGGCAGGGTTAAACAGATTCAGTTGTTTTAGTTGAGACTGAAAGCCGGAAGTGAAAAACTCAACAGGTCACCAGAATATGAGAGATAAGTGATCGGCAGGCCTTAATTTCTGTTTGATTTGTGCGATTGGGAGGCCATTTGGGCACAGGGCACAAGATGATTTGGAGCTGGTAATGATGAGACTAATTATCTTGCTTTGGGTGACACTGAAGCTGTTGGAAACATAGCTATCTGGTTCCGAGAGAACAAAGATATTCCTTTCATACAGCTTGTTAAAATGCAATTTCAAAGAATGGGAAAGGGCCCTGATATACCCCCGTAAGGTGTCCTGTAATGCTCGGCTACGTTTTGATATGACATGAGAGAATTTTCTTGAGCGAACTAAAAAGCCTCAGGTGCCAAAGTACTATGGCAATACAGACTAATCAACAGGGTCACATCAGCCAAGAGACAGGGAACTATACTGAAAAAAGCCTGGTTTTCAAATGTTTTTAAAGGACCTAAGGGAGTCTGCTTAAGCAATATGAATGGGCAGGGTGTTCCACAACTTAGCAGCGGCAATTGAAAAAGAGCGCCAATTCTACATTTTGCACAGGGCGTACCTCTTTGGCTTGCTCGAATCTTTCCTATGACAGTGGACACTTGTGCCATAGGCGACACTCCTGAGGAGTGCCCTCAACTTCGACACTATTGGAACACGGGAATCTCCTGCACAGGGATAATGGGCATATCCACTTGGGAGGCATGATCCCTGGACAATTAAACAAATCACACAACAGGAAAGCGTAAAATACAGTTTCTAGACCGAGCCCTCATCTTGGCTAAAAAACTGGTCACGACGCGCTGAAAGCTTTCAGCCCCACCCAGCCCGGAACACTGGCAGAGTATCTTTACCCGCTGAGCAAAAGCTGAGGCAGTGACTGTGCACTGCGGGGAGGCTGCAACACCGCATGATGGCTCATAGGTGGGAAGCATTACTTCTTCAGCTAACCGAGGCCTCATCTGACTCCTCCCCCGAGTCTGTGGCGACATGGCCTTTACCTCACCCAACAAACGTGGTAGGGAATGGCTCCCCTTCCTCCACCCCTGAGGTGGAACCCACATTCCTCACCCAATTAGGGTGCATACCTTGCCAATAGGAGATTGGGGCAAGCTGCTGGCTTCTCTCACCCCACTCAAGACCCATGGATCACCAGCTCCTCCTCACTTTACTGGTCACCCCTCCTTTCCATTCACCTCTCTATCCACTACCTCGCCCTCACCTGTTAGACTCAACTCCCTGTACCTGTGTAGAAAGAGGTACACTGTTATTGGAAATATTCTCTTTCAAGGTTGTATTAACAGCAGTGGCATAACTACTGGATGATAGACAAATCATGTGATTTATGGGTATACCTTATGTTGAATACAGGTCTACAAAATATTCAATAAATAAACAAGGTATAAAAAAAATTCAGTTTCAAAGAGTTGTAGGGAATTTGGCAGTCTTTAGCTGCTCTATGTGAAGTTATGACGGCTTCGATCAAGAGTCAGAAGGTTTTTGGTCTTCATAGATTCCCTGAGTTTTAACTAGACCCAATCTTGTTGCATGACTTTAAGCCCATTTGTAGAAGCCTTGTATTGGTATTTGAGTTGTTTGATGATGGTGTTGCATTCTATTGAACACGGGAAAGTAATACTTGTCTTACTTCTTTCCTGTAAGGATATCTGCATTGGTAAAAAGACAATGAGATTTTGTCATGGTAGATGATGAATGATTGAGATGAAAAGGGCAAATTGTGTGTCAGCCCGGGCTGAGACCGCTTCCTGGGCACACACACAGTTTTTGAGCTGCTGTGGGCTGGCGTCCGTTTTCTTGCAGCCGCACCCGAGTACTTCACAGGTCTTTAAAAGGCCATTTAATTGTTAACGAGGCTTTGTTGTGTTTTCACCCCTTCTTAGAGCCCCTGCATCTCCACTCTGCGTATTGCTAGGAGAGTCAGCCCCCCGAAATTTTTGGTACCTCCCTCCCCCCTAAATTTGGCTCTAGTTGCGCCTCTGCATAGCGTAGAATTGTGTCTACCAGCCTTTGCCAGTCAGCTATCCAGTCGCCATCGCTCCACTCAGGTAAAGTGTTTGAATGCAGGCTAATGAAGTCTTACTGCTCCAATGCCCTTAGTTTCAATTCAAGGCGTCTGTTCCAGACCAGCGTTCTGTTTCTCTTGGAGTGTAATTCATCCAGAAGGCAAAGCTTAAGCTGACCCTGTCTTGTGTGGCGCTAATGTCAGGAAAATGTATTGAGTTTTGTGATCGCGCGCATTCCAGATGTTTATTTCGAACTTGCTGCAGATGGAAAATTTGGTGTAGTGAAGAAAGATGTAGTCAGTTATTGAGCTGCCATTGTTTGTCACAAAAGTAACATTTGCCAGTTGCCCGCTGCTGAATTGAGCGTACAGTACCCTGAATCCATGCTCCACTAATAATAGCTTAAGAATTTATTTAGCGTTTTTGGAGTGCTTTTGTTTTATCTTAAAATTTATTGTTGGGAATTGAGAGGTGAATCAAAAAAAAGATCACATTTTCGAAATTTCGCGGGCAGTTTTGTAAAAATCGCGGCATTTTTACAAAACGGCCGATTTCGCGATTTTTTTGCAAATCGCGAAATCGCGAAATCCTGGAGGGTCTGTCTCAAGGTCTATTGACCACAATCGAATTGGAAAGACCAGACCAGAGCATTCTCACAATCATTTCACTCTGTATTTTCTAGTTGCCTCACCGCTAAAGGTAACATGAGAACTGCCTTGACTTTGACCATGCATCTTTTGATTGGTGTCTGTTTTGCACACGGAATTGTGTCAAACTTATATTTTTCGTTTGAATAGGAGGTGGCAATTTCTACCTTTATCTAAATTGTAAGTTGTACTCACTAAAGTAGGTTGAACAAGTGTGTTTTTTAGACCACCCCTATGAACATTGAGGAAATTATTTCTTTTTTGGGCTATAATAGTATTTTATCATTCTGGACAATTATTCATTATCACCAAATCAGAGTGTATCCAAATCCTTTATCCAAATTAAGATGCACCCTGAATCTCGTTGGTATTCCTCTATTTATAACCCCAAAGGAGTTTCCACTTCTGCAAGTTCTCTTTGGGTGTGCAGATGTGATATTCTAGCAGTAATGCACACCATTTCAGTGGTATTCAGGGCTCAGAGTTTTTCCAGAATAACATCGTAGTGAGCATGATTGAAAGAGTAGAGCAGATGTTGAAAGTTTTCATGCAAAGCGATTTGACTCTCACAAAATATAAATTTAAATTCAATTAAGAATCTTTTCATCATGTGATCATGTTGTATGCAAGGTGCCATTAGAAGATCTTGTACAAGCTTTAGCCCAAACTCTGGACCCAGCTAGCAAAGTGTTATATTGCAGATTTTTGGTGTGGCAAAATTGATTTCCCACTTCGTACGGAACAATACAGTAAGAAGTGACTTAACATTACTACATCATTTGCATCAAGGGTGCTGGGAAGTACTAATTTAAAGAACCTTTACTGACGGAGGATGCATTGGCTATGAGTTTGCTATAAGGAATTTACATAGATTTGTTTGAGGTACACATTAAAATTATAAACGACCATATACCACCTAAGCGTATTTTTACCACTGATAAAAAAAGTCTTGATAAGATCTTACTAAATTTGTGTAGGTGGATGAAACATCTATCGGAACCTATGTTACATGTCAAGTATGTATTGAGGTAAAAGTAGAGGTAAAAAGCTTGTAAGGGGGAACTGATGTTCAAGGCATAGATTGAATGGTATTGAGTTTGTGTACTTGCCTCTAATATTGTTTGACGAAGACTGGAACAGACCTATGAAGAAAGACAAGGTTCTTTCTAAGGTATGTGAATTTCCAAAAACGTTTGTGGCCAAGATAATGTGAAGTTGAGAGACAAAGGACCTGATTACGATAGTGGTCGGAGTTGCCTCAGACCGACATCGCTGCGGATGCGGAACCAACCGACCTCCGGTTGGCAGTCCCGACACCACAATTAGGATGCGACTGCACATGGTGCGGTCGCAAACTTCCATTTTACAATGGGAGCTTGTGTGGTGGGCCGAAACCGCCTGCAGTCAAAGCTCCCATTGTAAAATGGAAGTTTCTGCACATCCCTCGATGCCTGCCACACGGTGCAGGGATGTAAAGGGGGGCATCACAGGTGCCCCTCAGGGCCACAACTAAAGGACCAGAGGAGAAGGGGCCCTGCTAGGGGCCCCCAAAGACACTTTCAGACAGCAGTTCCATGTCGGAAAGGCTGACATGGAACTGCTGTCGGAAAGTGCCATCATAATCCCGATGGCGGAAACGCCGTCCGTTAGAGAATATGAGGCCTTTCTGACTAGCCGACGGGCTCCTTGAGCCCGTCGGAACCGAGTCGGATTCCCCGGCCGGTTTAAACCCCGACCACCGTCATTGTAATGCAGCAGTTGGAGTTGAAACCTACAATGATGGTCGGAAAGCCTCAAACCAGCGGTCGGAGGCTTTTTGACCGACATCGTAAGCAGGTCGAAAGTGTTTTGGATGGCAAGGTCCAAATTATGCTCAGAGGAGGATTTGCAGACGGTAGGCCACAACTTACTTCCACAAAAATACCTGGTATAAATTGGTGGATATTGCACACTGTGATTATTTGGGAAAGACCAGGAGTAACTTGATGCATAGATTAGATTTTCATTTGTTGGCTGGATAGGGATGTGAAGCACATTGTGGGGGACTGAATAGAATTTGCTAATAGCAATGATATTATAATTAAAATTAATCCACCCTTGATACCAGGGGAAATCCAGGTTGCTATGCAAAATTGTAGTTTCTTACTACACATTTCAAGTTGGGCCCTTAGTATATCACAGCTGACGGATTACTATTCGAAGGCCAACCAAGTGACAGCAAATATTTACAAATAAAGTTCCATTATTTTTATGGAAAACATACCTTAATGGTTTTCCTTTATGCATTTTGACAATATTTTTCAGTTGATTTCAATAAGAGATGAGAAGTTATTGATAATCCAGAGGCACTGACTAGAGAAAAGGGCCATGTACCATCTGAATAAAATAAATAAGTGAAGCACTTCAACAGAATAATTAAGTAATGTGTGTAGATGATGCCCTCATACAGTAGTGGAAGGAGATTTGTGACTGGTTTGATACCTTTCCAAGACTTGAAAAATCTTACAAATGTTAGCAGGTCTGGTGACTTGAAAATCTACTCAACCCAACTGTAATACGCATGACCCATAAACTGGTCCCAAATTGTGTATTCCTAGGCAAATATTTTCTTTCATTGAATCACTTTTTTCTTTATTTTCAAATATGAGAGCACCTTCAAATATGTGAGTTCAGCATGTCTGCTGTACAAAAAATGTTTTGCTTGATTTGGTAGACTAAACTTTGTATCCATGTAAAATAAAAACCTCGCTCACGTATAGGGTACACATGACAGCTGACTTGACTCTTGTTTTGCTAATAGCATTGTCATCAGGGTGGGGGCTGGACTGTGTTTCAGTACATGTTTAAAAACTGTCACTTTTAATAAATATATTACTAAGGAATGATGTGGTAGTGCACTGTCATTTACAGACAGCACGTTTACATTGAAATGGACACAAACGTATCATTTGCACATCACGAAGTAAAGTGTTTGATTTGTTTTGATCCTATTAAAATCTTTGTTTCTATCAGACTTCATTTTTTTTTAAAAAGTGGTTTCCCATCTACTGAAATATATTTTGAAATATTTGTACAGTTCATTTACAAGCTCTTTAAGTGTGTTATAGAAAAAAGACATCCTACAGCCTTTCATTTCACACAACATGATTGTCAGGCAGTTCACGTTACTTGACCTCTGTCTTTGAACACACAGCAGATGTAACAAGATGTAAAGGCATCTTTTTTGCTCATTCACTTTCTCACCAAACCAAGCCAGTAGTCCTTAAAAGTAGCTCGCCGTGATAAAATTTAACTTGCCATAGTGAGTGGGCCAGTAGATTTCTCGAGACCTGCTTTCAAGAGAAAATTATGTGCACATACTCAAATGGAGTTTCAATGATTGATTATTATTCTGTATGTAGAGTTTCCTGCTTCTCCAATGTCTGTGCTCTCAAATAGTTTTTTTCCATGAGTGTTGGATGGGGTCGGTAACACATTTTGTATGCATAACTTGCTAAACCTTTTCTTGTCAGTCAGTAATCCATTACGCACTGGTAATTTGCAATTGTTTTGATGGCATTTTGTATGCACGTACTTTGCTCACCTTTTCCCTAGAGTGACTCAATACAAATTTCAATTGGCTTCAAAATACTCACACAAAAATGTTTTTAAACAAAAGGCTACCTAGTGTGGAACTGTGCAGCCTTTGCATATTTTGCATAGTGTTTACAAGAAGTACCCGAAGTTCATGAGGAGAGAAAATTTGCAACATTGCAACCCCTTACTTTTTAGGTGTTATATGTGCGGACACCATGTACTCAGAGGTGCCCATAATTAATATATACCGCATAAAGAAGGAATGTGGTTTACACATGTTATGTAGAAGAGTTGGCAACAACTCGTCACAGTTGGCAATCTGAGCACAGGAGCCTAGGCATAGCCGTTATGTAAATCCTCCAAAAAGTCCAGAAGCCTAAAGCGAGCCAGAGGTCAAATACAATGTCTTTCTGGCTCGAAAGATCTCTCTCATCAAGAAAAATTGGTATCACAGTGCTGCAATGCAGATACATTGAAAATGCTAAGGCACTGATAAAGGTCTGCTTTCCCATGGAGGCATCAATCCCAGCGTTTGTTAATGTCCACAAGGAGTCACAATCTGATTCCTGTCTCATTAATATTCATGAATTGGGTGAATTGCAACTGTTTCCAATAAAGACCCTTTACAGTGTGAGGGTCTTAAGTATCCCTTTGCCTGCAAAGGGAGAGTATGGTGGCACGCACTGCACACATTTTACTTCACTCAGCCTCTTTTATGCATCAGGTCCAGGATGTTATGCTTCCTTGCTCATCTTTTTGAAGACTCTGTCTTGAACATTAAAGGGCATCTAAAATGAACTATTCCCACATGGCTTGTGATGCTGAATTATCTGCTGCCTTCCTCTCACTGCTCCCCCTGACATCTTGTTACAGTGTTGTTGTTTGGCAATCAATGGCAGTGGCGGCTGGCACCTACAGGCGGGGAGGGGAGGCGCGCAAATAGAATACAAAAAGTAAAAATTAAACACACTTACCGAACACGTCCTCTGCTCCAGATCTCGGAACTCTTCTTTCTTGACTGCAGTGCAGGCACCAGCAAACTCCCTTGGCAAATCCGGGCGCTGCTCACATGCTGTTAATCAGCATGAGAGCAGCGCACTGATTGGAGGGAGAGGCCTCTCTTGGCACTCCCCAGCACACCGAAAGCCTGCACTTGCTCTCAATCCAGCTGACGAAGACAGCTGGGTTGAGGGGTTTAAAATGTGCTTGTGTGGCTGGCTGCTGCAAGACTGCCGGTCCACAGACATGTGCAGTTTAAACTGTGCATAGGCAGCCCTCTGCCCACCACTTCTCCTTGCTGCCACTCGGCAGGCCCCACCCCATCCTGACCCTCTGTTCAGGACAGGGTGATAAAAAATAAAATGGTAATCAATTTCAATTTTTCATCTCTGGGACTTTGGGGGGCATTTAAGTAGGGTGACACTCCTCCCCTCCAACGGAGGAGCCGCCCCTGTCAATGAAGGACACAGCTTTATTCATGATAAATCTTCAAACACCCACACCAACACCGCGTATGTGTGGTTTGTGATGTAAATGAAGGTTGCTGTGTATGTTTGTGTGCATGTGCGTGTGAGTGTTCGCGTGCATCCATGGATGAAGTAAGAGACTGACTTGATTGTGCTTAGGGTGTGCATGTATGATCGTGGTGTGGTTGTGGTAAGCACATTTAGCAATGTAGTGAGAATTGTTTGTGGCTTGACCGGTGATAAGGATTTTTGTTTCTATGGCTTCCTTGCTCCTTGTTAGAGATAGATTGCCATATTTGTCAACAAGGTCAAGCAAGTTTCCTCAAATCTGTCATGAGGCGCCCACCCTAATCATGAGGAATTGCCGACATCAAGTCCAGCAACGATGACAAGAGGTATTGGTTTGGCCAAGATAAAGGTTTGTTGCCTCAGTATTTGGTAGCAAGTGCTCACTTACCTCCACCTCACCTCACACGGTACAATCCGTCTTGATATTATTCACACTGATACATACTACACAGGTACTACATTTTAATTAAAGAACAAAAGCTTTCAAAATTGCAGATGGAACTATGCTCCACACCATGCCTTGAACAATTCTTCATCATTTACATATGCCCCCTTGCTCAGCTTCTTAAGAAGCACAAGGTTAACTTCGAAATGTATGCTGACAACACAAAAATCAATGTCTGCTTGTACAATGGGACCCAACAAACATGTATAAACCATGTGTTCCACTGGATGAAGGAGAGCATTGTGTGCATAAATGCCTCTGAGAACGAGATCCTAGTGACAGGACTTGCTGAGCCTAAGTCATTTTCATTTGTTTGGCCATCATGTCTTGGCATCCAACCCTACTCCTTGCCTAAAGTGAAGAACCTGGGGATCTGCTTCAGTGGTGACCTCTCTTTATCTGCCCAAGTCAACAATTTAGCAATGGATGTAAACATGAAGGTGTCTCACCTCCAAAAATCCTCCTACTTCTCCACACTAATCATTGTCAGACTGATGCTAGTCCTCATCCTAGAAGATATCAGCTCCTGCAATATTATTTATTCTTTCCTCCATGCAAAACCTAGTGCAAGGTTCCAAAGACTTCAGGACCAGGAAGCCAGACTGTACCCTAACCTATGTAAGCAGGTCCACTTCAAGCCCTCCCTCCAACCACTAACCTGGCAACATATTTATGTCAGGAACAAATATAAGTTCTTATTCTTAAAACACTGAAGCATACTTGAACAAAGTCTCTTTCTTCCTGCCACAACTGGCACTGTACTGTGAACCAGAGCCCTTACCTCAATGTCCATTGGGCCAATCAATGATCATTCAAGAGGATAAAACAAAGAGGAAGATGCTGGGCTTATGATTGCCTAATCAGCGAAGTCCCCTAAATCTGAATGTACGATCCAAATCCAACTACATGGGTTTCATAAAACTTTTGAAATCTGAACTGTTCAAGCTTGATATAGAATTAACTGAAAATAGAAGAAGGGTAGTATAAGAAATTGGGTTATTAGTAGAGAGGGGTGAGAGCTGACCCAAATAATAAACTATATAACGATATCACTAAATAAACCTGTGCTTAACCCTCTGGTAGTTTGGCACAAAACCAGTCAGGCTTACCTTAGAAGCAATGTCTAAAGTATTTATTCAGCTCTCATGCAGTAATACGCTAATAAGGTGAAAACACAACACAAGAAAAACCAATTTGGAAAAATGGAGTACATTTTAATAAATATAATGACACCAAAACAACAAAAATCCAATCTGTAGAACCAGAGTTAGGAATTATTAAAGTTCTAGGTGAAAATAATGCAAAAAAGTACAAAGTGTCACTCGCGGCATCTGGTCGCACTGGACCAGTTCAAAGTCATTAGTTTAAGTCGGCCGTGATGGAGTTCATGTTGGATACAGGGACCAGGTTCTTTCCAGTGATGAATATACCTTATCAGAGTCCAAGTCCGTGAGTCGAGCAACAGCTAGACCTTTGCGCTGGTGGGGGCGGTGAGGAGGTCAATGTCGGTGCAAGGAGCAATCGTTGCTCGGGCTTCATGTTGGTGGGAGATATGGGCATTCGCTGTTTGGCACAAAGAGCAGATTGCCATCAGAACTTCATGCTGGTGGGAGATGCAGTGACTGTTGCTGATGCGAGGTGCCCACTAGCAACGCGAAGAGCTCCAAACTTCTGGAATTTCACCTTTTAATTGGTTTTGAGGTAGGAAGAGTACACTCTGATGCAAGCCAAGGGTCCAGGGCCTGGGGGGAACCTCTCTGGTATCAGGACTTCCTCCAGGCTAGAGTCAGCAGCAGGGCTCAGGCAGGTCCAGTTTGTGCTGGACAGGTGGGCAGTTGCAGGGAAAGCCTCTGGAAGCTTGTTGCGTACCTGTAGCTCAAACAGGAGGTCAGCCAAATGAGCATTGGAGTCATTTCTGGCAATCCTGGGTTCAAGGCAAGCAGGTCCAGTGTTCCTTCCTGAGACAACAGGGCAGTCCTTCTTCTGAATCTTCCACAAGTCCAGGAGAGTTCTGATGAGAGGTTCTGAAGGTGCGACATTATACCTGGTGCCAGCCTTTGTGTTTGGGAAAATCCCTGGACTACTTCCAAACTGGTTGTGGTCAGAACTTCCCCTTTTCTTGGGTTTGGCTCCAAACTGTCTAGGTGGAAAAAGTCAGGGGTAGACATGGGGTCAGGTGGCTTTGTGTGTGCTGCAGGCAGGGTTCTTATATGTGTAATAAGGGCTGAGCACAACTTCTCCCCAGTCATCCTGTCAAGAAGACGTACTCCCTCCACGTCTAGGCCCCTTTTGACCCCATGTCTGGAATGAATATATAACACACCACCAGAAAGCAACTCACAGTCATGTGACCCTGGACACTTGCAGAAAGGCAATTTAGTTTAGGCAAAAAACTTTCTAAAAGCGGCATTTTCAGAATAGTAACGTAAAAGTCTGAGTTAACCATTATAGATGATTTTAAGTTATAATTCAAATGTGAAAGAAGAATTTATCTGTTCACATACTAAAGTTACCACTTATTAAGTGTAATAAGGTAACCCAGTGTTAGTCTATGGGAGAGACAGCCTTACAACAATAAAACCGACTTTAGGAGTTTTTTTACTGCCCGGACACGTAAAGCGTAAGTACACATGTCCTATTTTTAGGTCGAGCCTAGCGTTGCAGCGCATGCGCTGCTCGCTTTGCGAGGCATGCAGTATTCAGTATAGCGTGGAAGCTTCGTGGAAGCTCCACCCACTCTCCGCCCATCTTTTTCATTGGCTTAGGTCCTAAATGCTGCCTTCCGATTGGTTTTAGGCTTGTTAGTCCCTCCTCAAGACGGCCATGTCGTCATTTGTGTCCTTCCATGGCTACTGGCCCCTTTACTCCGAACACTATTTTCTTCCCTGTCTCCCCCCCCGCCCCCTCCCGCAGTCCGTGACTTCTCGGGCCCCCCTGACCCTCCCTCTCCCGTTCGTGCCTTCTCGCCCGCCCGCACTCCAGTTTCCAATGCAATAGGTCTTGCGTAAATGCGAGTCCTATTGCATTGCAAATGCTTGTTTTGGCGAGAGGGCTGTCTGGGCTGTGCTCCTATGGCCAGGGGGTGGGGAGGAGAGCGAGGAGGCAGGCTTTCACTTTCCTGTTTGAATTTGAATACCCAAGGTAGCAGCGGAGCTCGCCAGTGGAGTCCTGTCAGCAACTTCCAACTTAGCGCAGACACTGCTTTCATACGCAGTGCTCGGAAAACTGTGTTCTTTCCTGCGTGGGGTTGGCCCCTGTGGCTTTTAAACACAAAAGCATCGGTTTCCAGCCGCAGCGCAAAACATATGCGAAGTGACAACAAACCCTGGTTTCTGCTTCCTGCCTGTGAGGGAAACAAACCAGCAGGAAACCACCAGGCCTCCGAAGAGCTACAGGACAGTACAAAGGACACATGGAAGTGGTGGGATTTTATTTCGGATTTTTCTGTTTCGCCCACATGGGGATGCGCTGTGACCCCTGAAGGGTTTCTGGGGAGCCTGCCGCCAGGATGCCTTTCCACAAGCGGGCTGTGGGGCCCGGTGGACGCAGCCCGGCGGGGCCCGGGGTGCCGGTGGGCTCGCTGCAGGAGGTGAGCGCCTGATCCCTGCTGCTGGTCCTGCGGCAGCTGTCCGAGCTCTCCCGCCAGGCTGGCAGCATCTTCGAGGAGCTAGAGGCGGAGGCGGGCGTGGTGTGCCTGCGGGGGGCCCGTCTGGAGCGCCGCCTCGGTGCCCTGGTGCACAGCACCCGCCGCCTGCACCACCGGAAGGTGCCCGTCAGTAAGTGATGCGCTTTTCTGCCTAATTCAAAGTCGGCATGTTATCTTTGTGTGTGTAAACCTCCAAATGTAGAAACACGTGTTGAGACTCAGAAGAACTACTTGTAGTATTTAAGCTTCCAGACAGTACTTCTAGTGACACTTTTTAATATGTTTTTCACATTTCGCATAGTTCGGACCACATCAGTGACACGTTATAGCGCTTTGTATATGGACAGTAAAATATGCATGGCAGTTGTAGCATCTCATATACGTTTATATTTAAATGTACATCCCCTTAAGTGGGGTGCCGAAGCACGTTTTTGGACGGGTCAAGTTACACCGCGGTGGAGTGTGTGTTTGGCATAGTGTTGTATATGTTATGATGCTGTGTGTGAAGCCTTTTGGTGTCGTGCCGAGCCACCAGAGAGATGCTTGGCGCAGTGTTTAGTAGCGTGATAGTCAGGGCAATCCCACTGCATTTATATGATGCCACATATTCCATCGTTTGCTGCATAATTTACAGATTTTAACAAAAAAGTTACTAAAAGCACTGCCACTTAAATGTACTATTTAATGATTGATTTGATGCTAACGAGGTTAAACTTTTGCACAAACAGTATTAAGGTGTAAAAATGACAACATCGTGAAGCAATATTGCCACAAAATGTGGTGAATTACGTTGCATAATTTACCTTTTCTTGCAGCATAATTTGGTAAACCCAGGTCTATAATTTTGTCTTTCCCTGTTGTATAGTGGCACTGGTCATAGATGTATCCAAGAAAGGAAAGGGAGTGCAGTAGAGGACAAAGTTATGTAAATCAGACACCTGGAATACGTAGTTGCTTGCTTTGCTAAGGGGGCCTTTTATCATTAAACTGTATCCTTTCACACTTGTTGTAAAGGCTTTGTATCATGGGTCATACTTGGTTCCAAAGGGATGTTATGTTATCTTGTGGTTTTTTTTAAACACAGTTTTATTGAGTTTTTTCAATTCTTGTTGCAGTTGAGATACATAGGGGCTGATTACGATGGCGGGCGGTAGCACATCCGTGGTGCTGGCGGTGGCGGAAAATGCCCTTTTCTGCACTCGATCGGCGGTCCTTGCGTCCGCCGTATTATGATGGGCAAAGATAGCCCATTTCCCGTCCGCTGCGGTGTTCCGGGAACCGCCAGAAATCCCCCTCCGCAGCGGTGGCGGACGGAGCCAAATGGGAGGGACCGCCGTGCGGAATGCGGTTACGACTGCCGGTTGTATTACGATGCCACAAACAGCCCACCACACCGCTGCGGAGAATCCGGCCAATCGAGGATGGCGGTGGCAATACTGCGGATAGCTCATGTGTTCCTGGCCACTGGGTAAAGGGCGGTCTTTGGCCTTTCCGCAGCAAATCCGACCGGCGCCGACGGATTTTCAGCTTTTCCACCTCTGAATCCTGGAATCTGACCGCCGCGGTAGGGAGTTTCTGGCGGTGCATCCTAATCTGGCCGGCGGTTTTGCCGCGGTACCTGCGGGCGGCAATTTCCCGCTAGCACGGTGGTCAGAGTGCTTTTCCTTCCGCCATCGTAATGAGCCCCATAGTTGGCAATAAAAAACAGAGTTTTGAACCTGTAATCCTGTGATAGAATAATACAACTATTCTGTAAACGTATATATGAATAGTTATACAAAATAACATCATACATTACAGTGGAATAAGAAATATAAGAAATTAGGATTAGAAGTGTAGATATACAGCCATATATTATAAAACTCGCGTTTATGCAATTAGTTATACACTACTATATTTTAACTGGAAATACCCCCCTCCCCCCGATTCTCTGGCTTCCTATATAAACATGATCATAACATGAGATTATATTCTCTCGTTTAAAAAACATGTAGTTATATTAATCATTCGCAGTTATATGCTTCTAGGTATTAAGATATTGTGAGAGATATGGCGTTACACGGGTTCAGTCGATTGGCTAATAGGGATGTGGGAGGTGTGGGTGGTGTGGGTGCGACCTGAGATGTTGGAGGAGTCAATGGATCTGTGGCTTTAAACGCTTCCAACATCTGATCCCATTCCATAGAGATGGGAATTTTACGTAGGCTACGAAATTCTTCTTGTCTAATAATCGCACTCTCTGCGGTGCCCCAACGGGTCATTTCTGCATGCCAAAAAAATGGTGTAAGAGGAAAAGCAGATTTTTCCATCTCATGGTGATGGCACGTTTCGCTATTAGAATAGCCATGTCAACGAATCTGTATTGGGCCTTCTGCCCTTTTGGACACTTGTGTAGTCCTAATAGACAACTTTCTGCTGTTGTCCAGACATCTGTGCCAGTGGTCTCCTGCACCCCATATCTTATCGTGTGCCAGAATACTCGTAACCAAGGGCACTCCCACAACATATGGAGTAAATCAGCGTCGGCCTCCTGACATCTAGGACAAGAGAGTTGTGCATCCGGGTACATGCTATTAAGGTGGTGAGGCGTGAGATATGCCCTATGTAGAATCATGTACTGTATATATTTAAATTTCGCGTTTCGGGATACTTTCTTAGGGAATTACAATACGTAGGCCCACTCTTTATCTGTCAGGTCCCTGCCCAGTTCTACAGACCATTTCGTTCGGAGTGGGGTTAGTGCTATTCCGGAATGTGCCCTGATGCCCCTGTATAACCAATGGGTAAGGTGACGTCCCTCTCCCATTAAATGTATTGCATGGACTAGCTCGTGGGTAGGAGGTTCAATCCCTTCAGGGGACCCGCGGCGTTTAATGTAATGAGAAATAGTGGCATGAAGGAGAAACAGTGTCGGAGGGACCCCTTGAGTACGAGTAAAATTATCGTAATCTGCTAGTGTTCCTTCAATGAACAGTGTTCCAATCGTCGTCACATCTTCTTGTATCCATGGGGATACAACACGTTTCGAAATTAATCCAGTCGCTGTAGGTATCCCAAGCAAGGGGATATTGGGAGAGTATGGGGAGATACTTTTGGTGTATTGGAGTGTCCGCCTCCAGTACGATAGTGCTGTTTTAAGCAGAGGGGGGACTGTGGGCGGAATCTTAGCGTGTGGGAGTAATAATGTATGAAGAGTACCCTGGCTAAGGAGCTGTGGTGTATAACCTATTTCATGTATATGTCGTCCTGCTAGCCAGTACGATAGCCATTGTAGCTGACTGGCCATACGGTATGCTCGAAAGTCTGGAGCGCCAAGACCTCCCTCCTCAGGTCGCAATTGCAATTTAGCCAGGCTCACTCTCCTACGTCCTCTACCCCAAATAAGTTCCGATAGGAGTGTATCAAGTGTATGAAAGAGTTTGGCTGGAATTATGACCGGTAGATTAGTGAAAAAATATAAAAGTCGTGGGAGCATTACCATTTTAGAGATGGCCACTCTGCCCATCACAGACAGTGGTAACGAGGTCCAAAAAGAGACCTGCATCCGCAAGGATCCTATCGTTTTCAACAAATTTCCATCAATTAGGTCTTGGGAAGTTCTATATATTTGTATGCCCAAATATTTAAAAGTGTGTGGGGCAGTCGATAAAGTAAAATCACCAAATGTAACAGGGTCTGGTTTTTCTTTATATCTCATATAAAAAGCATGTGATTTGTTCGCGTTCATTGCTAGTCCTGACACCTGTTCGAAATGTTTAAATATGGGTGGGATAGGTTCCAAATTTGTAGTAAGGTCGTTTAGGAAAAGTATAAGGTCATCAGCATAGCCGGACACTATATGCGTTGAGTTTCATATTAGAATCCCCATATCCATGGCCTCTTTACGGAGCTTAATGAGAAGGGGTTCCAGGGCCAAGACAAATAACAGTGGCGACAGGGGACATCCCTGCCTAGTACTTCTTGCTATTGAATATGAAGAGGATATATGAGAGCCAGTCCTGGCTTGAGCCGTGAGGGCAGTGTATAATAATTCGACCCATTGTAGATATCCTCTTGGGATGCCAAATTTTTCCATAGATGCCAACATGTATGTCCAATTAAGTGTATCAAATGCTTGGTGCAGGTCGAGGGAGATACACCCGGTTTTACAAGAAAGGTCTGCTGCAGCTTCCATTATATAATGGAGACGTCTGATATTTAGGGAGGTATTGCGGCCAGGTACAAATCCACATTGGTCAATGTGGATTCGTTTTGGGAGATAAGGAAGGAGGCGTTTGGCTAGTATTTTACTACGTATTTTATACACAGTGGGTAATAATGAAAGGGGGCGGTAACCCGACATGTCACGGGGATCTCTTTTTGGTTTAGGGAGAGAAGTAACTAGCGCTTGCATAGTCGTTAGTGGAAGAGTGCGCTTCTCAAAAGCCATCTTGTATAGGTTCTCTAGGCATGGGGTCAATTTATCAGCATATGTCGAGTAAAACTCAGACGGTAATCCATCAAGACCCGGAGTCTTATTATTTGGAAGGTCCTTGATGGCGTCTTTTAAGTCAGTTTTAGTGATAGGGGCTTCTAATTCCGATTGGGCGTCAGTTGTCAATTTAGGGTATGTAAGGGTGTTCAGAAAGGCTGTTATGTATTCAGGTGATGCAACAGCTGGGGCACTATATAGTTTTTTGTAATAGGCACAGAATGCAAAATTGATCTCTGCTTGAGTGAGCACAACAGTACCATCTGGGAGAGAGATTTCCGGTATCGGGACTGGGGGGGGGGAGAGCATTGCGTATGAGACGTGCCAAAAGGGTACCTGATTTGGCTGCCTCTTTATGACTATACTGGGTGTATGCATTATAGTCTATCAGGCGAAGTTGTTCAAGAAGTTCAGCGTGTTTGATTCTGGCTTCTTGTAGCTGTGCTTGTTTATTCGGGTCAGTAATAGCTGCGTTTTCCAGAGTGTTTAGGGAGTCTTCCACTATGGAAAGGTTCCTGTGTGTTTCCTGCCGAGCTCCTACAGTTGCCCCTAACGCCGTGCCCCTGATCACTGAATTAAAGGCATCCCACTCAACCAGGCGGGAAGATGCAGAATTACCATTTTCTATGAAATAGTTAGTAATGGCAGTGCCTATTTTATCTCGGAGAACCGCGTCCTCCAGAGTTTGTGGCCATAAGCGCCAAGTTGGGACCGGGGTGGGCACCCTTCCCCATTCAAGAATTATTTCAAGCGGGTTGTGGTCAGAGAGCGTTTTACCAAGATACGTGGATTCGGAAATCTGGGATATCAAAGCCATGGAGCAGAATATCCTGCCTAGTCTGGTATGCAATTGATGTGGGGGGGAATAGAATGAATATTCCCGACTAGTAGGATGCTGTAGGCACCACGCATCTTGTAGTGTCCAACCCGCAGCCCAAGCTTGTAAAAACTCTGAATTTTAGTGGATATAGCTCCTCGAACCGGGGGGTGAGACCGATCTAAGTGGACATCTAAAATAGAGTTGTAATCCCCACCAATGACCCATGGATATATAACCCAATCTGATAAAACTGCATTTAGGTTAGTAAGGTAGGCATTTTGTTCATAATTTGGGGCATATACACTGCCAATAACTATCGGATTACCATCCAGCCTGCCCTGTAGTAGTACATAACGCCCAGCTGTGTCTATACGCTGTTCCACAAGAACAAAGGGTACCCCATGCCTGATCCAAATTAGTGATCCTCTAGCAAAGGCAGAATAGGATGTATTAAATATTTGGCCTTTCCACTTTTTACGCATTTTGGCCACTTCTGAGTTGGTTAAGTGTGTTTCTTGGATAAGGGCTATTTGCACTTTTCGTCTATTCAGTTGGGCATAAATTCTATGACGTTTGTGAACTGATCCCATTCCCCGCACATTCCATGTCAGTATTTTGTATTTACCCAACACAGCCATTCAATATCAGACAGGTATAAGGAAATACCATGGGGAGGCACGAGGAATACAATACATTGTTTAAGATAAGGTGAGCCAGGAACCCATAAGCCCTCAATAAACTACAACACCCAATACTAGGGCCAACGGTTAAACTATGTTGGTCCAAACATTTCCTATAACATACTAATTCCAAACGGTTATGTAATGCAGTAACTGCAGGGGGGTGGGCCCTATGCCGGACATGACTTTACATTTCCAGACAGAGCTACACTCATGGCGGGACCCTATAACATGGTAAAAAGAGCAGAAATCCGGTGAGAAGAAACAAAGTAGTAGTACATTGATAATGTCTTACTTCCCTCCGGCATGTTGGGTCAGGTCTTTAGTTGTAACAGTCCCTTGTGCATCGTTCCAAAGTTTTAACCAAATAAGTCTTTTACGATCTGTGGGGTGATCGAGGGGAAGAGGATATCATTACTTTCTGAATCAGAAGGCATCAAGTTGTCGTCTGATTGTTCCGGAGACGTTATCTGGGTAGGGTCTCGCATTGAGGCAGCCGCTGCCAATGCTGATTCTTGTTCTCGTAGGGCCTGTTCCGGTAATGGTTTCTTAGTGGAGAATTTTCGTGTTGATCTGTTGCGACGGAACCCAGGTTTGTTTGTCTGTGTTCGGACATGTCGTAGCTGTTGATCAATATTGTTCAGTGTCTGAGAGGGAAGAGTGGATTCTATCAAGTCATTTGCTGCCTCAGGGCATTCAAAAAAGTGGGATTTCTGATTGTGAATAATTTTTAGCCGTGCTGGGAATAGTAGGGCATATTTCAAGTTGAGGGCCTGGAGTTTTCGTTTAACCCCTTCGCTGCTAGGCCTTTTCCCCCCCTGTGCTAAGCCTTTTTTTGGCTATTTGGGGTAGTGCGCGCTTAGGCCCCTGTAACTTTTTGACCACATAAGGTATCCATGCCAAATTTGCGTCCTTTTTTTCTAACATCATGGGGATTGTAAAGGTACCCAGGGTTTGTGGATTCCCCTGGAGGGAACCCAGAAATTAGCCAAAATACAGCTAAATTTTGTTTTTTGGGGGAAAAATGCGAAAAAGGGCTACAGATGAAAGCGTCTTGTTTTTTCCATGCAAATGGCATCAAAAAGGGGTTGTGGTGCTGAAATCACCATCTTCCCAGCTTTCAGGGACAAGCAGACTTTTGTCAGAAAACCAACTTTTTTACACAGTTTTGGCATTTTTCTGGGACATAGCCTATTTTTGCTATTTTTTGTGCTTTCAACCTCCTTCCAGTTAATGGTAGAAATGGGTATGAAACCAATAATGGATCCTGGAAAGCCATACATTTACGAAAAGTAGACAAAATTCTGAATTCAGCAAGGGGTCATTTGTGTAGATCCTTAAAGTTTTCCTTATAGAAACTAACAGTTAAATAAAGGAAAAATTGAAAATTAGTTGAAAAAACAGCCATTTGTGTCAACGTTTTCACCTGTAACTTCTTCTAATTATGACAGATATTTGAAGGCAATATACCGTTATATCCGCTGGACCTTTCTGGTTGTGGGGATATATAGGACTTGTAGGTTCACCAAGAACCCGACGAACCCAGAGCCAATAACTGAGCAGCATCTTGCAATGGTTTTTTATTATGTACCGGGTATATAGCAATTATTTTGGGAAAATGCATACATGGAAAAATTGTTATGAAAGACACCTATGTATTTCTGAAATGGGAACAAAATGTAGATTTTAGAAACAGTAGATATTTGCACATTTCCGAAATTGGGAGTACCCATACTAGCATGAGAATTATAGGTCATTTTTCAAAATGACTTAATTTTTACACATTGTCTTTCATTTGGAAGGCAGAAATGCATCGAAAGTCAATAGGTAATAACAGTTGCTCTACAATTCTGTGTTACCCTAAGTCTCCCGATAAAAATGGTACCTCACTTGTGTGGGTAGGCCTTGTGCCCACAACAGGAAATGGCTCAAAATGCAACGTGGACGTACCACATTTTCACAATGAAAAATTACCCTTTTTTGCAAAGTGCCTAGCTGTAGTTTTTGAACCCTAGCTCTGCGGGCACTTAGGGAAACCTAGCAAACCTATACATTTTTGAAAACTACACACCCAGGGGAATTCAGGATGGGGTGACTTGACTGGCTCCCACCAGGTTCTGTTACCCAGAATCCCTTGCAAACCTAAAAATTGGCAAAAAAACACATTTTCCTCACTTTTCTGTGGTGGAAAGTTCTGGAATCTGCGTGGATCCACAAAATTTCACCCACCCCGCGTTCCCCAAGGTCTTCCGAAACAAATGGTACCTCACTTGTGTGGGTAGGCCTAGTGCCCGCGACAGGAAGCAGCGCAAAACGCAACGTGGACGCACCACATTTTCACAGTGAAAAATGACCCTTTTTTGCAAAGTGCCTAGCTGCAGTTTTTGAACCCTAGCTCTGCCGGCACTTAGGGAAACCTAGCAAACCTATACATTTTTGAAAAGTAGATACCCAGGGGAATCCAGGATGGGGTGACTTGACTGGCTCTCACCAGGTTCTGTTACCCAGAATCCCTTGCAAACCTAAAAATTGGCAAAAAACCACATTTTCCTCACTTTTCAGTGGTGGAAAGTTCTGGAATCTGCGTGGATCCACAAAATTCCACCCACCCCGTGTTCCCCAAGGTCTTCCAAAAAATGGTACCTCACTTGTGTGGGTCAGCCTAGTGCCCGAGACAGGAAGCAGCGCAAAGCGCAACGTGGACGCACCACATTTTCACAGTGAAAAATGACCCTTTTTTGCAAAGTGCCTAGCTGTAGTTTTTGAACCCTAGCTCTGCCGGCACTGAGGGAAACCTAGCAAACCTATACATTTTTGAAAAGTAGACACCCAGGGGAATCCAGGATGGGGTGACTTGACTGGCTCTCACCAGGTTCTGTTACCCAGAATCCCTTGCAAACCTAAGAAATTGGCAAAAAAACACATTTTCCTCACTTTTCTGTGGTGGAAAGTTCTGGAATCTGCGTGGATCCACAAAATTCCACCCGCCCCGCGCTCCCCAGGTCTTCCAAAAAAATGGTACCTCACTTGTGTGGGTAGGCCTAGTGCCCGCGACAGGAAGCAGCGCAAAGCGCAACGTGGACGCACCACATTTTCACAGTGAAAAATGACCCTTTTTTTGCAAAGTGCCTAGCTGTAGTTTTGAACCCTAGCTCTGCCGGCACTTAGGGAAACCTAGCAAACCTATACATTTTTGAAAAGTAGACACCCAGGGGAATCCAGGATGGGGTGACTTGACTGGCTCTCACCAGGTTCTGTTACCCAGAATCCCTTGCAAACCTAAAAAATTGGCAAAAAAACCACATTTTCCTCACTTTTCTGTGGTGGAAAGTTCTGGAATCTGCGTGAATCCACAAAATTCCACCCACCACGCGTTCCCCAAGGTCTTCCAAAAAATGGTACCTCACTTGTGTGGGTAGGCCTAGTGCCCGTGACAGGAAGCAGCGCAAAACGCAACGTGGACGCACCACATTTTCACTGTGAAAAATGACCCTTTTTTGCAAAGTGCCTAGCTGTAGTTTTTTAACCCTAGCTCTGCCGGCACTTAGGGAAACCTAGCAAACCTATACATTTTTGAAAAGTAGACACCCAGGGGAATCCAGGATGGGGTGACTTGAATGGCTCTCACCAGGTTCTGTTACCCAGAATCCCTTGCAAACCTAAATAATACGGCAAAAAACACATTTTCCTCACTTTTCTGTGGTGGAAAGTTCTGGAATCTGCGTGGATCCACAAAATTCCACCCACCCCGCGTTTCCCAAGGTCTTCCGAAAAAATGGTACCTCACTTGTGTGGGTAGGCCTAGTGCCCGCGACAGGAAGCAGCGCAAAACGCAACGTGGACGCACCACATTTTCACAGTGAAAAATGACCCTTTTTTGCAAAGTGCCTAGCTGTAGTTTTTGAACCCTATCTCTGCCGGCACTTAGGGAAACCTAGCAAACCTATACATTTTTGAAAAGTAGACACCCAGGGAAATCCAGGATGGGGTGACTTGACTGGCTCTCACCAGGTTCTGTTACCCAGAATCCCTTGCAAACCTAAATAATTGGCAAAAACCACATTTTCCTCACTTTTCTGTGGTGGAAAGTTCTGGAATCTGCGTGGATCCACAAAATTCCACCCACCCCGCGTTCCCCAAGGTCTTCCGAAAAAATGGTACCTCACTTGTGTGGGTAGGCCTAGTGCCTGCGACAGGAAGCAGCGCAAAACGCAACGTGGACGCACCACATTTTCACTGTGAAAAATGACCCTTTTTTGCAAAGTGCCTAGCTGTAGTTTTGAAATCTAGCTCTGCCGGCACTTAGGAAACCTAGCAAACCTATACATTTTTGAAAAGTAGGCACCCAGGGGAATCCAGGATGGGGTGACCTGACTGGCTCTCGCCAGGTTATGTTACCCAGAATCCCTTGCAAACCTAAAACATTGGCAAAAACACATTTTCCTCACTTTTCTGTGGTGGAAAGTTCTGGAATCTGCGTGGATCCACAAAATTCCACCCACCCGCGTTCCCCAAGGTCTTCTGAAAAATGGTGCCTCACTCGGGTGGGAGGCCCAAGTACCACGACAGGCAAGGGCCCACAACGTATTGAGGCTACCTCAAAATGGCCCATCACAAAACGACCTGGTTTTGCAAGGGGGTCCCATGACGTTTTGGCCCGGGGCTCGTGGCCACCTAGGGAAACCTACCAAACCCACACATTTCTGAAAAGTAGACACCGGGGATTCCAGGAGGTATGGCTTGCGTGGATCCCCAACGTTTTCTTACCCAGAATCCCTGCAAACCTGACATTTGGTGAAAAATCCCTTTTTCACACATTTTTGTGTGGTAAGTTGTGGCATCACAGGGCTGACACAAATTTCCTACCACCCAGCGCTCTCCCAGGTCTCCCGATCAAAATGGTGCCTCACTCGGGTGGGAGGCCCAAGTACCCGCGACAGGCAAGGGCCCACAACGTATTGAGGCGACATCAAAATTGCCTATCACAAAATGTTTTGGGCCCTTGCCTGTCGCGGGTACTTGGGCCTCCCACCCGAGTGAGGCACCATTTTTATCGGGAGACCTGGGGGAATGCTGGGTGGTAGGAAATTTGTGTCAGCCCCGTGATGCCACAACTTTACCACACAAAAATGTGTGAAAAAAGTGATTTTTTCAGCAAAATATCAGGTTTGCAGGGGATTCTGGGTAAGAAAACGTTGGGGGATCCACGCAAGCCATACCTCCCTGGAATCCCCGGGTGTCTACTTTTCAGAAATGTGTGGGTTTGGTAGGTTTCCTAGGTGGCCGCCGAGCCCCGGGCCAAAACATCATGGGACCCTCCTTGCAAAACCAGGTCGTTTTGTGATAGGCCATTTTGAGGTCGCCTCAATACGTTGTGGGCCCTTGCCTGTCGCGGGTACTTGGGCCTCCCACCCGAGTGAGGCACCATTTTTATCGGGAGACCTGTGGGAACGCTGGGTGGTAGGAAATTTGTGTCAGCCCCGTGATGCCACAACTTTACCACACAAAATAGTGTGAAAAAAGTGATTTCTTAAGCCACATTTCAGGTTTGCAGGGGATTCTGGGTAAGAAAACGTTGGGGGATCCACGCAAGCCATACCTCCCTGGAATCCCCCGGGTATCTACTTTTCAGAAATGTGTGGGTTTGGTAGGTTTCCTAGGTGGCCGCCGAGCCCCGGGCCAAAACGTCATGGGACCCCCTTGCAAAACCAGGTCGTTTTGTGATAGGCCATTTTGAGGTCGCCTCAATACGTTGTGGGCCCTTGCCTGTCGCAGGTACTTGGGCCTCCCACCCGAGTGAAGCACCATTTTTATCGGGAGACCTGGGGGAACGCTGGGTGGTAGGAAATTTGTGTCAGCCCCATGATTCCACAACTTTACCACACAAAAATGTGCGAAAAAGTGATTTTTTCAGCAAAATATCAGGTTTGCAGGGGATTCTGGGTAAGAAATCGTTGGGGGATCCACGCAAGCCATACCTCCCTGGAATTCCCCGGGTGTCTACTTTTCAGAAATGTGTGGGTTTGGTAGGTTTCCTAAGATGGCCGCCGAGCCCAGGGCCAAAAACCTCACTGGTGTGAGTGGTTCAAGTACCCGCAACAGGCAAGGGCCCAAAACGTATTGAGGAGACATCAAAATGATCTATCACAAAACAAGCTGGTTTTGCAAGGGGAGTCACCTGGGTTTTTGGCCCCGGGCTCGGCGGCCATCTTGGGAAACCTACCAAACCCACACATTTCTGAAAACTAGACACCCGGGGAGTCCAGCGAGGTATGGCTTGCGTGGATCCCCCAACGTTTTCCTACCCAGAATGCCCTGCAAACCTCAAATTTAGCTGAAAAAACACTTTTTCTCAAATTTCTGTGTGGGAAAGTTCTGGAATCTACGTGGTTCCACAAATTTCCTACCACATAGTGTTCCCCATGTCTCCCGATAAAATGATACCTCACTCGCGTGGGTGGGTCAAGTACCCGCGACAGGAAAGGGCCCAAAACCTATTGAGGCGACATCAAAATTACCTATCACAAAACAACATGGTTTTGCAAGGGGGTCCCATGAGTTTTGGCCCTGGGCTCGGTGGCCATCTAGGGAAACCTACCAAACCCACACATTTCTGAAAACTAGACACCTGGGGGAGTCCAGCGAGGTATGGCTTGCGTGGGTCCCCTAACTTTTCCCTACCCAGAATCCCTGCAAACCTCAAATTTAGCTGAAAAATCACTTTTTTCTCAACTTTCTGTGTGGGAAAGTTCTGGAATCTACGTGGATCCACAAATTTCCTCCCACCCAGCGTTCCCCCAGGTCTCCTGATAAAAATGATACCTCACTCGCGTGGGTGGGTCAAGTACCCGCGACAGAAAAGGGACCAAAACCTATTGAGGCGACATCAAAATTACCTATCACAAAACAACCTGGTTTTGCAAGAGGGGTCACCTGGGTTTTGTCCCCGGGCTCGGCGACCATCTTGGGAAACTACCAAACCCAAACATTTCTGAAAGCTAGACACCCGGGAGTCCAGCGAGGTATGGCTTGCGTGGGTCCCACAACGTTTTCCTACCCAGAATCCCCTGCAAACCTCAAATTTAGCTGAAAAAATCACTTTTTCCATACATTTTTGCGTGGGATCACCGTGCCGGCACAAATGTCCTACCACCCAGCGTTCCCCTTGTTCTCCCGAGTAAAATGATACCTCACTTGTGTGGGTGGGCCAAAGGCCTGTGACTGGGAAGAGCCCAAAACATAGGGAATTAGGGTATAGCACCGAGAATTCTAAGCGCTATATTTTTTTAAAAATACGTTTTTAGCCAGTTCTGCTTTGGACACCCACACAAGTGAGGTATCATTTTACTCGGGGAACAAGGGCAACGCTGGGTGGTAGGACATTTGTGCCAGCACGGTGATTCCACACAAAAATATGTGGAAAATATGGTTTTTTCAGCTAAATTTGAGGGTTGCAGGGGATTCTGGGTAGGGAAACGTTGGGGGATCCACGCAAGCCATACCTCACTGGACTCCCCAGGGTGTCTAGTTTTCAGAAACGTGTGGGATTGGTAGGTTTCCCTAGATGGCGGCGAGCCCGGGGCCAAAAACCAGGTGCCCCCCCAAAACCAGGTAGTTTTGTTATAGGTAGTTTTGAAGTCTCCACAATACGATTTGGGCCATTTCCTGTTTCAGCCACTATGCCTACCCACACAAGTGAGGTACCATTTTTATCGGGAGCCCTGGGGGAATGCAGGGTGGTAGGAAATTTGTGGATCCACGCAGATTCCAGAACTTTCCCACACAGAAATTTGAGTAAAAAGTGATTTTTTTCTGCTAAATTTGAGGTTTGCAGGGCATTCTGGGTAGGAAAACGTTTGGGGACCCATGCAAGCCGTACCTCGCTGGACTCCCCAGGTGTCTAGTTTTCAGAAATGTGTGGGTTTGGTAGGTTCCCAAGATGGCCACTGAGGCCGGGGCCAAAAACCCAGGTGACCCCCTTGCAAAACCAGGTTGTTTTGTGATAGGTAATTTTGATGTCTCCTCAATACGTTCTGGGCCCTTGCCTGTCGTGGGTACTTGACCCACCCACGCGAGTGAGGTATCATTTTTATCGGGAGCCCTGGGGGAAAGCTGGGTGGTAGGAAATTTGTGGATCCACTTAGATTCCAGAACTTTCCCACACAGAAATTGGAGAAAAACGTGATTTTTTTCAGCTAAATTTGAGGTTTGCAGGGTATTCTGGGTAAGAAAATTTTGGAGGACCCACGCAAGCCATACCTCGCTGGACTCCTCCGGGTGTCTAGTTTTCAGAAATGTGTGGGTTGGGTAGGTTTCCCTAGATGGCCGTTGAGCCCGGGGCCAAAAACTCATGGGACCCCCCCTTGCAAAACCAGGTTGGTTTGTGATAGGTAATTTTGATGTCGCCTCAATAGGTTTTGGGCCCTTGCCTGTCGCGGGTACTTGACCCATCCACACAAGTGAGGTACCATTTTTCACGGAAGACTTTGGGGGACGCGGGGTGGGTGGAATTTTGTACATCCACGCAGATTCCAGAACTTTCCACCACAGAAATGTGAGGAAAATTAGTTTTTTTGGACATCTTTTTAGGTTTGCAAGGGATTCTGGGTAACAGATCCTGGTGAGAGCCAGTCAAGTCACCCCATCCTGGATTCCCCTGGGTGTCTAGTTTTCAAAAATGTATAGGTTTGCTAGGTTTCCCTAGGTGCTGGCAGTGTTAGGGTTCAAAATCTACATCTAGGCACTTTGCAAAAAAAGGGTCCGTTTTCACTGTGAAAATGTGGTGTGTCCACGTTGCGTTTGGGCCGTTTCCTGTCGCGGGCACTAGGCCTACCCACACATGTGAGGTGCCATTTTTCTCGGAAGACTTTGGGGAACGGGGGATGGGTGGAAATTTGTGGATCCACACAGATTCCAGAACTTTCCACCACAGAAATGTGAGGAAAATGTGTTTTTTTGACAAATGTTTCGGTTTGCAAGGGATTCTGGGTAACAGAACCTGGTGAGAGCCAGTCAAGTCACCCAATCCTGGATTCCCCTGGGTATCTAGTTTTAAAAAATGTATAGGTTTGCTAGGTTTCCCTAGGTGCCGGCAGAGTTAGGGTTCAAAATCTACAGCTAGGCACTTTGCAAAAAAGGGTCCGTTTTCACTGTGAAAATGTGGTGTGTCCATGTTGCGTTTTGGGCCGTTTCCTGTCGCGGCCACTAGACCTACCCACACAAGTGAGGTACAATTTTTCTCGAAAGACTTTGGGGAACGCGGGGTGGGTGGAATTTTGTGGATCCACGCAGATTCCAGAACTTTCCACCACAGAAATGTGAGGAAAATGTGTTTTTTTGGGACAAATGTTTAGGTTTGCAAGGGATTCTGGGTAACAGAACCTGGTGAGAGCCAGTCAAGTCAGCCCATCCTGGATTCCCCTGGGTGTCTAGTTTTAAAAAATGTATAGGTTTGCTAGGTTTCCCTGGGTGCCGGCAGAGCTAGGAACCAAATTCAACAGGTAGGCACATTCCGAAAAAAGTCAGTGCCTAGTGGGCTTTCTGCCGCCCTGGGGAGGGGGAAATCAGGGGCTATTGCCCCGATATGCCTCCGAGGGGGCAGAAAGACTGTGGCTATTCTTTTGGGGGTCGGGGGCATTGGGATGCCTATTCTGGTCAGCCCCCACCCCTCCGTATAAAAAGCCAGCATAATCGCTGGCACATAGTGGGCTTTCTGCCCCCGGGGGCAGATCAGGGGCTACTGCCCCATCTGCCTCCTGGGAGGGGCAGAAAGACAGTGACATCTTTTTGGGGTGGGTGGGGGCATTGGCATGTCCATTCTTGGCAGCCCCCACCCCGAACTTTGTAAAAAAAAATCCCTGGTGGCTAGTGGGCTTTCTGCCCCCCGGGGGGCAGATAAGGTGCTATTGCCCCATCTGCCTCCCAGGGGGGGCAGAAAGACTGTAGCATTTTTTTTGGGGTGGGGGCATTGAAATGCCCATTCTGGGCAGCCCCACCCCTACCTATATAAAAAAAAATCCCTGGCGCTTAGTGGGCTTTCTGCCCCCTCCCTGGGGGGGCAGATCAGGGGCTATTGCCCCCATCTGCCTCCTGGGGGCAGAAAGTTATTTTTTTTCTTTGGGGGTAGGGTGGGGGCATTTGCATGCCCATTCTGGGCAGCCGCCACCCCGGGCCTATAAAAAAATAATCCCTGGCATCTAGGGTATTTCTGAACCTCCGGGTGGGGCAGATTGGTGGCCACTGCCACCATCTGCCCCCTGGGGGCAGAAAGACTGGAATTTCGTGGGGGAGGGGTGGGGGCATTGGCATGCCCATCTTGGGCAACCCCCACCCCTAAATGTATCGAGGGAAAAAACCCTGGTGTCTAGTGGGCTTTCTGCCCCCCGGGGGCAGATTGGGGGCTACTGCCCCCATCTGCCTCCCAGGAGGGGCAGAAAGACTGTACCTTTGCGGCGGGGTGGGGTGGGGGCATTGGCATGCCCATATTGGGCAGCCCCCACCCCTAACTATAATTTAAAAAAAAATCCCTGGTATCTAGTGGGCTTTCTGCCCCCCCGGGGGGGCAGATTGGGGGCTACTGCCCCATCTGCCCCCCAGGGGGGGCAGAAAGACTAATTTTGTGGCCGGGGGGTGGGGGCATCAGCATGCCCGTTTTGGGCAGCCCCCACCCCTAACTATAATTTAAATAAAAATCCCTGGTGTCTAGTGGGCTTTCTACCTCCCGGGGGCAGATTGGGGGCTACTGCCCCCATCTACCCCCAGGGGGCAGAAAGACTAATCATGGCAAATATTTTATGGGGGGGAGCAAAGGCCCTTGCCCAAGGGGCCGCTCCCCCCTCCCTGGTTCCTAGTGGGTGGATCCCTGCTTGGAGATCGCCCTCCTGGGGCGATCTCCAAGCAGGGATCCACTAGGGAGGGGTACCATTGGAAAGGGGAGATTCTCCCTTTCCAACGATACCTCTCCTGAGTTTCAACGTGCTCAGGGGGCTGAGATAGCCCCTGAGCACGTAGAAACTGAAACTGAAATGAGCCGCTTGGCTCATTTCAGTTTCAGTTTCACTGAAATGACATCAGCGCGACGTGCGCGCCGATCGTCATTTCAGGGAAACCAGGGGGGGGGCCTCGGAAGCTGGGGAAGCTCTTCCCCAGTTCCCGAGGCTTTAGGGGATTAAAGGGAATCCCTCTGGTGCCCGCACCAGAGGGATTTCCTGTGCTGGGTTCCATGACGAGCTGGACTCGTCATGAGCACACGAGCACTGTGTGCCATGACGAGTCCAGCTCGTCATGAGCATGGAAGGGGTTAAGGATGCCCTTTGGCGCTGCACTTGCACAGTATAGTCTGGATAGAGAGAGATCCGAGTATTTTCGTATTGTATTGGAGCATTTTCTCTAGCCTTTTGAAGTAAAAAATCACGGTCCCTGAAATTGAGGATACGGGCTATTAGTGGTCTGGGCGGCGTTCCTGCTGTTGGTCTGCCTGTAGGGATCCGGTGTGCTCGTTCCACACAAAAAAAGGTGGAGAGACCTTCTGGGGCTATGTGCTCTTTCAGCCATGTTTCAACAAATTGGGTCGCATTGGGGCCTTCTGATCGTTTCGGCATTCCAATGATGCGAACGTTGTTGCGTCTGGCTCTACCTTCTGCATCTTCAACTCTATCCAGAAGGGTGGTCAATTGTTTTTGCATTTGCACTAGTTGGTCAGCATGTTCCTTATGTTGTGGTACTATTTCTAGTAATGTTTGTGCATAGTCCTTGACCGTATCAGACAATTTATTATGATCCGCACGTAAGAGGGTGAGACCAGAGGTGAGAGTGCCGATTTGATGCTCAATAGATTGGCGTGAGTCTTTGATTTCCTGTAATATTTGATCCAGTTTGTCAGGAGGGGATGTTAAATTCGTCGGTGGGACACAGCTTATTGAGGATGATTGAGAGGCCAAGTCAGAGTCCCCCTGGGTGGATACTTCCGCTGATGGCATATCAGACTGTTTTCCTTTTGTGCGCCCCATTTCAATGCGTACAATAGTACAGTAGTGATAGGAAGAGCCACTAGGGATGTGACCACAAAATATAGGGACTGTGCTGATATTTGTGCCAACAATATACACCAGTCGATATCAGTGGTCGTAGGGGATTGTTAGTATTAGAAGCAAGCGCCTTTACTGGTTCACTCTTTTTGAGTCCAGTGAGGCAGGTCAGTGGTCCTGTGATTAAGAGGTCTACTCCAATCCGCTTTCAACGATGCTACATCGGGGCAAGGGAGACTCATCCGCACTGTTTCTCGAGTAATGTTATCTTGTGTTATGATGATTTGTGTAGCGCACTAATCACCCGTGAGGGTATCCAGGCGCTTGAGCAGGTGCGTAGGCATGTAGTCCCCGCAGAGTTACCCTAAGATCCAGGTCTTCAGACTCTTGCGGAACTCAAGAAGTGGGGAGTAGGCTCTGATGTGCTGAGGGAGGTCGCCATGTTTTGGGTGCTATGCAGGAGAATGAGTAGCCTTATGCATAAGCAGCCTTGTGCATCAACATATTTCCTCATAGACACAGAATGGGTAACACCCTCTGGTTCATCAGGCCCTTAGGTCCTTATTCCGGCTGCTGCCCCATAGCAGGGTTGATTGAGTGTTAATATACTTTCTTGACTGTGGGGGCACTGTTTAACAGGACTGTGGTGTGTTTAATGGCACAGCACTGGCAAGTCTCTGAAGGACTGTAATATTTTAACGGGACAGTAGTGACACTTCACATCTGTATTTCAAAGGGCATTATTGGCACGTCTCAACAGTGCTGCTACACAATTTGGGAATGCTGGGGTTTGTGTGGTCAGCTGTTCTTGTAATGGCCAGCTCAAGCACTTTGCAGAAGAACCAGCAGACATTTAGAGGACCACACCAGCACGTAGACTGTCAGATGTGTACAGAATACTAGTAGTACAGACCGTTGGCCACATGATGATAGTCCCCGATTCTTCTCCCAGCTTGAGGTAGATTGGTATATTGTCATTTCCGTAATACCCATTCTTGTAATCTTTCACTCTGTCCTAGAGTCTTGAGTAGTTGTTAAAGAGATTGAGTGAGTGAGTCGACACGTCTCCAACCCACAATAGAGGACAATCACTTCCACAGGACTCTTTAATGGCAGCTTAGGCAACTTAAATGCTAAATATGTTATTTGCAGTGTATGTTAAGAGCCTGTAAAGTAGTGGATTCTCAGTTTTTAAGTCGAGCATTCGAGACCTCTTGTATATACTTTAGTATATACTTATATATTAGTGTTGTAAAACAAATGCCCGTGAGCTCTCGGGCAGCACTCGACAGATCGCCTGACATTTGAATATGTAATGGAGCATCCACAGCGCCACTTGACTGCTACAATGCCTCTGAAGAAACGGCGTGAGCCGTGGAAACGCCTCAGGCATCAGGAAATCACAGCGGGAAGATCACGGCAAGCTGATATTTGAAAAGGCGATCTGTCGAGTGCCGCCCGAGAGCTCACGGGCAATTGTTTTACAAAATTATGGACACGGCGGCCCTGCCGTGAGGGCAAGCACCATCTCCAAATTGATGAGAGGCTGAGGCGGGAACTGTGTCCAAGCCATTCAGCACAGGGAGCCAAATATGAAGAGAGTCTTGCCGCGAACTTCCCACTACCTACGAAGGTTTAAAGATAGCAATAATGTTTACAAGTCAGCACTGGGAACTCACTTAGAGAAAGTAATACTGCTCCTAGGACTACATGTCCCAACAGGCTTTGCAATATCAGCACGCACTTTGCGAGTCCCACGAGGGCCAATAACCAATAAAAATACGCCTGACATTTGAATATGTAATGGAGCATCCACAGCGCCACTTGACTGCTTCAATGCCTCTGAAGAAACGGCGTGAGCCGTGGAAACGCGTCAGGCATCAGGAAATCACAGCGGGAAGATCACAGCAAGCTGATATTTGAAAAGGCGATCTGTCGAGTGCTGCCCGAGAGCTCACGGGCATTTGTTTTACAAAATTATGGACACGGCGGCCCTGCCGTGAGGGCAAGCACCATCTCCAAATTGATGAGAGGCTGAGGCAGGAACTGTGTCCAAGCCATTCAGCACAGGGAGCCAAATATGAAGAGAGTCTTGCCGCGAACTTCCCACTACCTACGAAGGTTTAAAGATAGCAATAATGTTTACAAGTCAGCACTGGGAACTCACTTAGAGAAAGTAATACTGCTCCTAGGACTACATGTCCCAACAGGCTTTGCAATATCAGCACGCACTTTGCGAGTCCCACGAGGGCCAATAACCAATAAAAATACGCCTGACATTTGAATATGTAATGGAGCATCCACAGCGCCACTTGACTGCTTCAATGCCTCTGAAGAAACGGCGTGAGCCGTGGAAACGCGTCAGGCATCAGGAAATCACAGCGGGAAGATCACGGCAAGCTGATATTTGAAAAGGCGATCTGTCGAGTGCTGCCCGAGAGCTCACAGGCATTTGTTTTACAAACTTATATATTAGTATATACTTATATGTGTATGTAGTTTGTGGGCTCTGGAAATCAGCCCTAGGACTTGTCTGCTTCCGCTTAGGGACTTTGTTTCCCGTTCAACTGCCTCTATTTAACTGTCTTAATAAAAAAGGACCAGTAGAGGTTAGTAAAATACCAGAATTGCTTTCTGCTGAGGGACAGTAAAATACCACAATCACTTTAGCATTCTCTAGATTCCAGTCCATAAAAATAGTCTTCCACAAGCACCTGTAGACAATAATATTTTTTCCAATTCTTGTATTTTCAGTGATATGACCACCGAAGGCCCTGATTTTATATTAATAACAGAGCTTTGGACTATACCATTTTCCGCTGAAAGGCAATATTTCTCTCCATGTGTTCGCATACCTGGCGTGTCACGCAGTTTGTTGCTTACTTTCTACCATGTTAAAGAATAGTAGATGTTTCAGCACCCAGGATAATGTGCTGCATAGCTAAATACATATAAGGTCCCAAAGGTGAGACCGATTGCATTACAAATGCTTGTTTAAATACCATGTAATTTCCCCAATGAGCCTTTAAGGCCTACCTTAGGGGTGACATACAAGTATTGAAAAGGAAGGTTTAGGCCTAGCAAAAGGTTTATTCTGCCAGGTCACAATTGTAGTTTATATTTGCACTACAGGATTCAATGGCAGGGCCCAGACATACTTTACAGTGCTACTTTAGTGGGTGACACAATGAGTGCTGATGCCCACTAGTAGCATTTCATTTTCTGCCCCAGAGTACCTGGACTACCATTTACTAGAGACTTATAAGTAAATTAGGTGTAATACAATTGTATCATGTTCAGGAGACTGAGCACAATCACTTTACCACTGGTTAGCAGGAGTAAAGTGCATAGGGTGCTAAGACACAACAAAAACAAGTTCAGCAAAGGAAAGCAAAAATCTGGGGTACTCTGCAAAAAGGGCCTGGTCCATCATTCGGTGAAGCTCTCTGAAGCAATCGAAAGGAAACACAGTGCTTTATATAACTTCTCAATAAATACATCATGCTTCTCTTCCTGCTCTTTACATTTTAAGAGTGAGTTTGTTGCAGATAATGTATGCCCCACACCTCCTTGCCATAAATACCCGATCCATTATCTGGGAGTCTTGTTAATACCGAAGCAGAACCAGAACAATTGACAGGTGGACCACAAATAGCGGAGAAAGTGTGGAAGGGTACCTGAACGAGTGATAAGAAAAAGGGGGGCTCATTGTAATGTTGGTTATCAGCAAGTAATCAAAAGCAATAGCACTTCATCATTTCTTGTCGCAGCTCTAACATTTTGTATTACAGGAGTGTTCAACCGACAGCCCTCTGCATTCACCAAAAGAGCATAAACACCATGAGTGCACTGGTTCCAAAAGGCCTATTATTATTGCCTGATAAACCCACAAGTTGAGGGTTAAAGAGGACTGCCACAGTTACCCACACTTGGAGATCATGAGTCCATCCACACCTCAGAGAGCAGTGCTAACAATAAGTGAAACAGTGCTCAATGTCCTTTTGATAATCTCGTGAGGAAGGGCCCAGCCACCGAAACAGGAAACCACCCTGCCAAAGTCTTGTACAACAAGCTGCTTGTCAGACTGTAAGGTAAAGTGCCACATACAATGAGGTCCTAAACCAGATCAAAGGTAATAGGCCACAAACTTATCAACATTATATTTCCATCATTTCCTTTTAAATTTGAAAGTAAGATGTATGGTTATTTAAAGTGCGATCCCGTCTGCTTAAAAAAAAAAAAAACACCTGAAAACCAGCCATTTGGCATACAGCACAGGTCTTGAAAATGTTTTGCTCAGAGCCCCCCTAAGCAATATGTTTTGTTTTCCAAACATTTATGGCAAGAATAGAATAGGAGCAGTGGGAGGGGCAGGGCTGAGTGCAGGGGACAGAGATTATGATCATTTCCGGAGGTATATTTTAGTAGCTCATAATCCACACGGATGTTTGTGGACGGTAAGGAAAGGCAAGGCCCTGCCATCCGTCAAAGAGGCCTTGTACACCTAACAGATGGAATAGAACAACATCAGCATCTCTTTAAAGAGAAGCAACAATATCAACATTTCTTTAAAGAGAAACTTAGAGAAAATAAGTTACCTGGCGGTAGACAGTAACCAAAACCTCGGACATCAAACAACAGTTACAGAAAAACTAAATCACATCGACGTGAGGAGGCTTCTCAACAGTCAACAAAATAAGCCACAGGCTGGATATTTTAAAATAAACAGATATGTCACAGTGGAAGGAAAGGGAATTCAGAATGTTGCTTATTTGTATTAAAATTCAGGGGGTTTCATATTATAATGTAAAGGAGTAAAATATTAATCTGAGGGGTTTTTTAAGACTTGAAGCAGATGAACAGGAGTAGAGATGGTTAACAGAGCAGTAGTTGTAAAGTACTACCACCTAAGACTGCTGGCAATAGAAGTGACATCAATATCACCCCAAAGCCAATTCTTGCAAACAGCCACGAAACAGAAGATACAAACCAGGACCAGAAACTGTGATCAACAGTTGCCACGCAGACCTCGGCGACAGGCACTCATCCGAGAGAGATAACCCACCCATCCCAATAGATCAGAGCATCACAGAGGAAACACAACGCAGTGTGTGGAGAGGAGCATCTGTCTCAGACAAAGTAAGCAACACTTGTGCCCAATGGCAACCTGACCAAGTGGAATTTACCACCATGGCACAGTAGAGAAAGTCTCCGAGCAAACGAGAGAGTGACTTGGAACATATGTTACAATTTGAGGGAGTAGACAGAAAATGAACGTCAACATTCATTAAGTAAATCCCCCCGCCACCCCAGCTTACACATGGACACTAATCTCTGTTGAGGACTTTCATCGCCCACAAACCCACCTGGCACTTACTGCACCCAATCCACAAACTGAAGGCCTGGTTGACAGTTGTGTGGTTCAGGATGGCTCTACAAGCATTGCTCCTGCCCCAGGTACAGGCAGCACTCCACGGCTTTGTAGCTAGTTTGTGCTATCTAACACACCAGCACACCCACAACTGGGCAGATTACTACAGCACTCCTATATTTAGAATGAACATATCTATATATGGTTAACCAACATAATGCCTACCACAAAGGTACCTGATCCCTCCACATTCTGATCCACAGTTAAATATTTATCCATAAAGGGCCCCTTGCTTGAGAGTACTTGCCTCAGATTCGCTCATGTATTAGCTTTGAGGGTATCAAATGGGTCCAACTTGAGAGCAGCAGCACAAGTGTATGCTAGTAGCAGATTCTGGTCACCAATTAAGTCCTGTCCGAAAATTCTGCCTCAATAATTGATGCATGGATGTATATAAATATATACTACTAACCTAGCCATAAGGAAGTGGTGTGCTGTGCGGTGTCAAAGGTAAAGACACAGTCAACATGTGAGAGGAGGCGGGGTAGCTGGTCTGTGGACTGTGGTTGCATCATGATATAGTGTTCTTTAAAGAGTTGTGTCTTCAGCTCTTTTATAAATTGATTATTCCTTAAACTGATTATGGAATGCAACAATTTGCACCCACAAAATGAGCTGTACGGTTACCAAATAAGCTTACAGGAAAATAAGGAAACCAAGAGATTAGTTGAGCCAATGGAACAAAAATGCTAATGTCTTTTTGTAGTAAGTGGTACACCAAACGAAGTGTTGTAGTTGATGTAAAGCTTTATTGACAACAGGTGCTGCGCAGCAGCCGGCTAAGAAAACATCAAGCAGCAACTGAATTCAACATTTCAAACACAGACTTCTATACTCTAAAGTGGAATGCTCGCGACCAGAACATCAATGGCACGAGCATTCCAATGAGCAATACATGGATAACGGACCACTACATTATCCTCCTCCTCATAAATGAATTAAAACAAGATATTAAGGAAAGAAAAGAGACTAGAACAAGAAGAGAAAAAAATACTGAAAGAAGGAAAAGAAAACAAGACAAAAAGAGAAGAAGAAAAAGAGAAAAGAGATAAACAACATATGCGGGAAACGACAAGTTAACCAAAAGTGATTAACGGAATCTGCTAGGAACAAAACGTTGTCTCCTGCTCCTGCGTAAACATACAGGTGAGGGAACATTGGAGGACAAAACCTCAGCTACATCAGACTTTCCACAATGCAAACTTCTGTTGTTATTGTGCCCAGACAATTTGACAACTCTGGATACATTCCACCAATGTTTGTTGTTCACCCTGACAGCATTTCCACAAACTTTATCTATTACAAAGAGATCGGAGAACTTTAAGTTCCCCTTCATGCTGTGTACAGGGATCTTCACACGTACAAGATCACCAGCAACCAATGTGTGAGGGACAGATCTTTTTCTGGCATCGAAATATGATTTTTTGCGAGATTGTGCTTGAGAAACATTATCCCTTACAAAATCGTCCACATCAATTACAGAATCCATCTTCACCCACTTTGACATCCACCCAGGACACACCTTGGAGCACGGTTTTCTTCCTCATAAAAGTTCATAAGGAGACACTTTTGTAGACGAGTGAGGCGTAGTGCGGTAGAACCATAACATGGACCAAACAGCATTCTGAACATTACACTTTCCTGCTAGCGCCCATTGCACACAGTTGTACAAAACCCTATTCATGCACTCCACCAAACCATTTGTTTGTGGGTGATAAAGTGAGCTTTTTGAATGAGTTATACCCCCTTGCTGGAGAAAACTTTCAAACTCTTGACTGACAAATTGTACACCATTATCAGATATGATAGTGGAAGGAAAACCTTCACGCAAAAAGACATCTTTTAGAAAATCAATAACATTTTTTGAGTTTGGTTCTCCAATGAAACGTATCTCCGGCCATTTAGAATAATAATCAATAGCAACAATAGCAAACCTTGAGGAAGTTGGAAGCACATTGAAAGGGCCAACAAGATCAATACCAATCTTCTCCCAAGGTCTTGCAGGAAGATCGATATTTTTAAGAGGGGGAGTTCTCAAATTAAAACTTTTTTCAGCATTGGAACATACAACACACTCACCAACGAAAACATCAACATCCTTGTCCATTTGAGGCCACCAAAAATATTCACGCAATCTCCTTTTTGTGAGTGTTTTGCCCAAATACCCTTCATGAGCACCCTTGACCAGTCTTGCTCTCACCATTTCTGGAGGAACTAACCTGTCGCCACGCACCAACAAACCATCCTCCACAGAAAGCTACAAAGAGACTTTCACAAATGTTTGCAAAGAGTAATGCGCATTTTTCTCTCTTGGCCAACCATTTTTGACACAGTTAATAACTTGGCTGAGCAAAACATCTTTAGATAATTCATATCTCCATTCCCTTTCACTCACAGCACACATGTCATTCAAAACCAAACTGGCGACAAAACAGTCGTCTTCATCACCATCATCAACCACGCCAGAAAGTGACTCGACTTCTTCAATGGGAAACCTGGAAAAATAGTCAGCTCTACCATTTTGTTTCCAGGAATATACGAAACTTCAAAATCATACTGAAGCAACTTGGTAGACAAGCGAGCAATCCTTGGTGTGTGTTCTTTGAACTTATCCCCAGAGAGGATAGAAACCAGGGGACTGTGATCCGTACGTAATTGGAAATGTTTTCCCCAAACGTAAGGATTAAACTTCCTGATGGCCCACCAGCATGCTAAAAGTTCCCTTTCAATCACGGCAAGGTTCATCTCAGATCCACGCAACACTCTTGAGGCTTAACCCAACGAGTGTTCTGTACCATTGATATTCTGAGTAAGAATAGCTCCTAGACAAAGATCACTTGCGTCTACGGTAATAGTGCACATAGCATTAGGATCAAAAGGTTTGAGAATCTTGGGACTGACTAATTGGGCTTTGATCCATTCAAACACTTCTTGACAACGGTCATCCCACACAAAAGCCACACTCTTTTTCAACATATTGGTTAATGGTTGTACCCGAGCAGCATATTCAGGCACGAACCGTGAGTAAAATTCACAGAGCCCAACAAATGATTTCAGCCCTACTTTATCCTTTGGAGCAGGACTGTCAACGATAGCTTTGGCCAGGCCTGGGTTCTACACCATGCTCCGATAACACATGCCCTACATATTCCACCTTCTGTACCTTAAATATGCATTTTTCCTTCTTTAAAACAACATCCCTTTCTTGCATGACATCCAAGACACGATACAGAGAATCATCATGAGATTCACACGATTCTCCATAAATCAAGACATCCTCTTGGAAAATGTCAACACCTTTTATTCCCTTGAGCATAGAAGACATAATTCTCTGAAACACTGCCGCCGCAGAGGCTAGCCCAAAGGGCATTCAGCAGTATTGAAAAGGACCAATGGGCGACACAAATGCTGTGAGATGCCTAGAAACAGGATCCAAAACCACCTCGTGGTAAGCAGACGCTAAATCTAGCTTGCTGAACCATTTTGTACCATTAATCATAGACAACATGTCAGAAATTTTTGGAAGAGGATGTGAATCTATCCAAATGTTCCTATTGAGGCTACGTAAGTCAAAGCAAACGCGAAGTTCGCCATTCTTCTTCTTTGCGACAACTAATGGAGAAAGCCAAAGAGAAGACTCAATCGGCTCAATTATTCCTTTTTGACACAATCCATTAAGTTCCTCTTCCAACTGATTCCTGACGCTGAAAGGAACATTCCTGAGTCTGTGCTGGATAGGAATGGTGTCATCCTTAACCTTAATAAGATGTGTGAGCCCCTTAATCTGACCTAGGCCCCCACCAAAAACAAATGGATAGTGTTCGAACAAATTTTCATTAAAGTCATCTGAACGAACACTAGACACTTGATTCTTAGTCCAGGTCTAAGCACCATTTTAAATAGTCCTTGATGGAACCATCCTAGAATGGACATGCCTTTAATTGCCACATAAACTTTCCAATGAATTTTTCTACCCCTGAATTCAAGGATGTCTTCAAAAAAACCTACTAGTTCAATCCTCCTTCCTTCGTACGGAACTGGGGACCTATCAGAAGGTTCCAAAGGTCGAGAGCCCCAAACTTTACTAAACAATTCTTGGGTGACCATGGTGATCCTTGCTCCCGGGTCAACTAACAAACACACCCTTTTGTCTCCAATAGTAAAATCAACGTAAGGATCCACACATTCAGAAATGTTACACTTGGTAACATCAGCCTCGCCGACAACCACAACCATGTCTCTAAGGTCATCCTGAATATTATTGTAACTGTCGCCTGTACATTCTACCACAAATACATTTGCAACTGAAGAGGGAGAAGAAACTTGTTTTCCATCTTGAGTGGACGGACTCCCACGCTTCACACTTTGGCATACTTTCGCGAAGTGACCCAATTTCCCACACACTCTGCAAATAACATTTTTAGCCGGACAACCCCTACCCGACTTGAAGTGAGAGAGATTCCCACAACAAAAACAAACATTGGTTTGTTTGAAAAATTTGTTATCAAAACGTGAGGCTGCAATGTTCTTTCCATCTTTTGACTTAACAACATTCACTGTATCATTTTATTTGTCTTTTTCCTCTAACTCCTTAACTGATACTTTTGATAACTCAATACTTTTTGCAGTACGAATGCTTTCTTCAAGGGAAGGATTCCCCATGGACAACAATTTTTGTTGAATATTCTTATCTGAACACTTACAAATGTATTGGTCTCTGATCAACTGCTCCGTAAAAGTCTCGAATTGACAGTCTGCACTCAAATTCCGTAGTGCAGAGATAAAGGCATCAACATCCTCACCAACTCTTTGTTCACGTTTGAAGACCTTGTGTCTTATTACTACTAAACTAGGTTGAACATCAAATCGTAACTCCAACTTCTTGACAGCTTCCACAAATTCATCCATGTCCTCTTCATTTTGTGCTCTTACTAAAGCTGGCAAATGTTTGAAGATAGACCTCCTTCGAAACCCAATGAGTGTAAAAGGAGGCATTTCTTTCTTTCTGCCCTATAACGAGATGCCCCTATAGCACCTAAAAAAGTGACGAAAGCATCATACCAATTCTTCCATGAAATTGGCGGATTACCCGGAAGATCGAGGAAGGGTGGTGGTGGAGACACTGACTGCATTGGTATTTCGAACAGAATACACTACTATATGAATTGTAAAGAAGTACAAAACAATTAAGAATTATACTGTTAAGACTGGGATTTTTAAAATGTAAAATCAAAACATACATGGTTCTAAAATATAATATAAATCTCCTACGAGTGAAGTAAAACTCGTTGACACACCTGGTGTGCGTGTCACCGTTGTAAATGATACGTTTTTTTTTAATATGACACGTTGACACACCTGGTGTGCGTGTCACCGTTGTAAATGAATTTTTTTTCCGTCACATTGACACACCTGGTGTGCGTGTCACTGTTGTAAGAGATGCGTGTAGTAATCTGTAATGTCTATTATGGCTCGTTGACACGCTTGGTGTGCGTGTCACCGTACTGATAGTATGCGTGTTTAATTTCATAGACACTATTCTGAATTCGTCATCACTGTTTCAATTTTTGTTGACAAATCAGATGTGCACAACACCCCCCTTGAATGCGTGCTCGATTTTCTCGTTGACACACCAGGTGTGCGTGTCACCATGAAAGCAACGTTTGTTTAAACATTAGAACTCGCGAAACCGATGTTCCACTGTGTTCCCTTAATGCTTTTACTCTTTTTTAAAAAAAAACAATTAGCCCGTAACTTTATGTCTGTATTAGATCGACAAACATCCACGAAGGAGTCAATTTCGCCAATCTAAATATGGCCGCGACGTTACTTGTGACGTCGTACGAAAGACGTACCTCCCAAACGCTGCTTAAGCAACATGCAAGATGTCGCCTACGCTGCTTGATTGGCTTGCGTGCGTCAAACAACTAGCACACTGATTACCATGCCATAGTTTTTTTGTCTGATGACGTCACCAACAACGCGCAATCCCTCGCTATGCCGCTGCCGCAATGCTCCGAAATTTTTACAGTACCTTACAGTCCGGAGTTGAAACGAAGTATCTGGCTTCAAAATATGATTAATACTTGACGATGCTTCCCGTCGAGGTTTCCTCCTACCTTATGAGGACAGCACAACTGCAAACAGAGTCCGTGAGGTGCTGTGGGTTCTGCAGTCACCTGAAGATCGTCGCCATCAACAATGTAGTAAGTGGTACACCAAACGAAGTGTTGTAGTTGATGTAAAGCATTATTGACAACAGGTGCTGCGCAGCAGCCGGCTAAGAAAACATCAAGCAGCAACTGAATTTAACATTTCAAACACAGACTTCTATACTCTAAAGTGGAATGCTTGTGACCAGAACATCAATGGCATGAGCATTCCAATGAGCAATACATGGAGAACAGACCACTACACTTTTGCACAAAGGCAGGGATTTAACTTGACAGGGTGCACAGCACAATCTAAGCACAGAGTGGCAGCATATATTCAAGAATTTAGGACTGTTAGATTTGGAAGAGAAGGAAGACAATTCATATTCATATAAAGGGCCTTATTACGATGAGGCCCGGAAAGCCTCTGACTGCAGGCCAGAGGCTTTCTGGGCCCCATCGCGGTTTCAATTCCGACCGCCTAATTACAATTTAGGCGGTGTTAGACCTGGCATCCTTGGCGTGGGTCTCCCTTCCATTTTTTCGTAATGCCTCCACTGTTGCCGATATGTTTTTGCTGGACTAGATGCTCATGGGCACTTTGCCGCTGCTAATCAGTGCCAAAGTGCAAGTGCTCCCTATCGGTAATTGATATATGTATTAGTGACTCCATGATTGGATGATTGGTTTACTTGTCAGTCCCTAGTACAGTGCACTCAGTGTGCCCAGGGCTTGTAAATCCAATGCCGCTGGTGGGCTTGCAGCACTGGTTGTGCCACCCACAGAAGCGGCTGGTAAAATGTGTCTCAGGCCTGCCATCGCAGAGCCTGTGTGCAGCCTAGGGCTGCCATGTCGACTTGGTGAGTACACCCACTTACCAGTCCCTAAAACCTTCCCTTTACTGCATGTTGGTCACCCCTAAAGTAGGCCCTAGGGCAGGGTGCATTGTAAGTATAAGGTAGGACATGCCCTGGTGTGTGTGGCATGTCCTAATAGTGAATTACAGCCATTTTCGTTTTCACTATTGCAAGGCTACCTGCTCCCCATAGGCCAGAATGGGCAGACTGACTATTACACCTTATAGTCAGAACTGACCCCGGGAACATGGTAGAAAAACGAATTTAGTATGCCTGAACTCAGGATGATAAAATACATCTTTTAGTAAAGTTGGTTTTAACATTCTGTGTTTGAAAATACCCCTTTTAGAAAGTGGGTATTTTCTTGCCTAACTATCCAAGCCTGCCTCTGCTAGGTTGTGTATTCCTTGTCTGGAGATTGAGTGACAGGGGCTGGGGGTGGCTACAGGAGACAGGGTGAGTCAGCGCAGGGCTGAATAAAAGATTTGCATCCAGAGTGGAGGGAGGAGTTGCACCTGGGTCTGAATAGGGCTGTGCCTGCCTTCCACAATGCTGGCTCCACCTCCTGCCGGGCGGCTGAGCACTCTGCCCCACATTCTGAAAGGAAAGAAGGAGTCAGAAAAACAAAGTGCTCCAGGACTGACCAGAACTGGTTTTGGACTAGGCAGAGGACTCTCTGCCTCCAGAGAACAAAGAGAATCAGGGTATAAGAGGGGCACCCAGACCCCAGGAAGATTAGATCACTTTTGGGAACAAGAAGAAACCTTTACTGAGGAGCGGAACCAAGAAGAAACTGAGGAGAAACTATCCCTAAGCCTGAAGTGCTGCTTGGGGGATTGGCCTGCAGTGGTTTGCCTGACTGCCAAAGAGAGGAGAAAGGAACTTTTGCTTTGCTGTGACTTTCATCAACTTGTGAAGGATCTCCAAGGGCTTGGAAGAGAGCTTGCCCCCTGACCGAAGTCCCAGGACCATTGGACTTCACCCCCTTTGTGAATTGCTGCTGGAAACTCTGTTTCAGTGGCTACAGAGGTAGGGAGCTGTGACCGACTCTCACGACCGACTCGGTGTCCTGCAAGCACCGCATCGAAGCACCGTCTCGCCCTGCAACGCACGGCCCTGGTCTCACCGACTCCGTCAACGAGCCGCTGCCTGCACCGCATCGAGGGACAACGCGTCCTGCAACGCTCGCTACGCCGAATCGAACTGGTCCGACCGACACGGTCACTGCTGCTGAGTTCGAGTCCTGTGACCGCACCGGAGTTGGGCACCGCTCGCACGCTTTGCGACGCACCGCCCGACTCGCACCGCTGTCCGGACTGATCGACGCCAGCTCCTGAATCCGGCTCCGTCGCCGCACCGCAACCTGCCAGCACCGCATCGAAGCACCGTCTCGCCCTGCAACGCACGGCCCTGGTCTCACCGACTCCGTCTCGACGACGTCAACGAGCCGCTGCCTGCACCGCATCGAGGGACAACGCGTCCTGCAACGCTTCCATTTTTGCATCGCGACCGCGACGAACAGCCATCCGGCTCGCACGCCCGTGCCTGCCGCTTCAAGTAAAAGGTACTGTGACCGAGTCTGTCTACGCTGGGTTGGCCCGTCTCGACGCGGTCAGCTGGATTTGTTAGACTCTGTTTGTTCTCGACATCGCCGTAGCCGGAGGAGGCTACCGACTCGCACAGAACCTTGAATTAAGCCTTTTTGATCAGAACTAAGTATTCTTAACAGTATTGTGGATTATTTTTGTCGTTTATGGTCTTGTGATAAATCTATATAAAGTATACCTATTTTTATAAATATATAACCTGTGTGGTGTCCATTTGTAGTGTTGTCACTTGATTACTGTATGTGTTCACAAATGCTTTACACACTGCCTCTGAACTAAGCCTGTCTGCTCGTGCCAAGCTACCAAGAGGGTGAGCAGGGGTTATTTCGGGAGTGTACCTACTTTCCCTGACTAGACGCAAGGGTCCCTATTTGGACAAAGGTACATACCTCTGCCAACTAGAGACCCCCAAATCTAACATTGGTGGTCAGCGGTGAGGATTCTGGACTTGCATTTGTGACTCATGTACAGTGATTGGTGAACACTACTTAGTGAGTGCAGACCAAAACGCAACCACATACTTTAATAGCAGTTTTTCTGGGATTTCCTATTTTTGCAAATGCCAAGTTCAGTCACTATGGAGAAACCAGCATCAGTAGCCTCTGTTGAATGTGATTGGGAAGAAGAGAGGCTAGAATGCTACACCCTTAAGCAGCTCAAGCAATTCTGCAAAAAGTTTAAAGTGTCCATGACCGGGATCTCCAGGAAGGAGGACCTCCAAAAGGCGCTGAGGGCCTGGGTCGAATCAAGGAGTGCCCCTGTGGAGGGGGCTGAGAATGCAGAAGGGCAGCTGGAGGGGCTATTGGGTCTAGGGGCTAGAAGACCACCTTCCCCAGTAGGTAGCAGTGTTTCTGCCAGAGGACTGTCTCCAGAGGAGTTGGAGGACAGGAAAGAGAGTAGGGTGCACGAAATGGAGCTGACCAAACTCAAGCTGAATAAGCAGTTAGAATTCGAAATGCAAACAAGGAAATTAGCCCTAGAGGAAAAGAAAATGCAGTTTGAACATGAGAAAGTTTTGAGGGAGTTGGAATTGAAGGCCAAGAGCTTAGAGATTACTCCCTCTGGTGGCAGTGTACCGCCTGTGCCTGTTGAAGCTAGAGTGTATATTCCCAAAGATGTGGTGAAGGAGTTTTTTAAAAATGACGACATAGGGCAGTGGTTCAAAGCCTATGAGGTAGCCATGTCTTCCCACCGGGTCCCTGAGAAGGATTGGGGAGCGGGGTTGTGGGGACGGTTCCTCAGTGAAGGGCGGGATACCTTGTTGGATTTGCCCTCTGAAGTCTATAATTCGTACAGCCACATGAAGGATGCCTTAATGACTAGATATGGTTTGACCCCTGAGCTTTATAGGCAAAGGTTCAGGAACTGTAGTAAGATTGAAAGCAGTACCTGGGTTGAATATGTGACCTTCTTTTGCAGAGCCTTGGATGGTTGGGTAAAGGGTAGCAAAGCGACTGATTTTCAGGCGCTCTTTGATTTGATTGCCTGGGAGCACTTGTCCGGTAATTGTTTTCCTGAGCTACGCCAGCACCTGATTGATAGTAAGCTGACTAACCCTAGGCAGCTTGCTGAGGAGGCGGACCGCTGGGTGAGTACCCGGGTCCACAAGGGTCACGTGGGAGACTCCGCCAAGGGTGGGCAGGGTCCCCAGCAGAAGAGTGGGGGGGACAAGGGTAAACAGAAGGAGTTCCATAAAGGGCCCCAAAGTAGACCCCAAGGGAACCAAGGGAAAGGTTCCCAGCCTCCCCCTGAGAAGAAGCCAGTGGCCCTGACAGGCCCCCTGTTCACCAGGGACCACTGGTATGTTACAAGTGTGGCGCCCCTGGCCACAAGGCAAACGATCCTCGTTGCCCTTTGCATGGAAAACCAGCACCCACCAGTGCAGTCCCCCGGCAGTTGGCTAGTGTAGCCCTGGGGGAGGAGTTGGGTGCCCAAGGTGGGGGATCCCACAGTGTTTTCCCTTGTCTCCTTAGGAGACTCTGAGATGGTCCCTAGGACCCCGCTGCCTGAGAACACTAAGAAATACAGGCAGTGGGTGACCATCAATGGCCATAGGGTGGAGGCTCTGAGAGACACAGGAGCCAGTGTGACAGCTGTCAAGTGTCACCTGGTGTCTAAAGAGCAGGTTATCCCTGATGCATTCTATCCGGTTGTTGCCGCTGACAACACAGAGAGTCACTGCAAGGTGGCTCAGGTTCCCTTTGAGTGGGGGGTCTCGGGTACTCTTCAAGTAGCTGTGAGGCCAGCCATGCCTGTTGACTGTTTGTTAGGGAACGATTTGGAGAGCTCACCTTGGGCTAAGGTGGAGCGGAGTGCGCATTTAGAAATGTTGGGCTTGCCTGATTGGGCATGTGTGACCACCCGGTCAATGGCAGCTAAAGGTGTTCAAGAGGACCTGGAGCCTGAGAGGGAGGCCCAGGTGCCTGCCGGAGAGAGAGGAGGCAGGGGGCGCGGGAAACCGGCCCCGAGGTTCCCACGGTCCAGGAGGAGGCAGACCCTGAGGGGGATGCCCTGGAGCCTACAGGGGAACAGGTAGCTGAACTGGGGGACCTACCTGAGCTGACCCATTGGCAGCAAGAAGGAGGACCCTCCAGGGAAGAGTTCTGCAAGGAGCAGAACACATGCCCTTCTCTCGTGGGTCTGAGGCAACAGGCCACAGACCAGGCAGCAGGTGCTCAGTCTGGATCACATTGGGTTTACTGGGATAATGGTCTCCTGTATTCAGAGCCTAAGGTTGCTGAGCCTGGGTCAGCCCGTGTGCTGGTGGTACCCCAGCGCTTCAGAGCCTTCCTACTGGGGTTGGCTCATGATGTACCGTTAGCGGGACATCTGGGGCAGGACAAGACCTTTGACAGGCTTGTTACCCATTTCTATTGGCCCCAGATGCGCAGGAGTGCCGCCACTCACTGCAGAACATGCCAGACTTGCCAGGCAAGTGGAAAGAGTGGGAGGAAGCACAAGGCTCCTCTCCAGCCATTCCCTGTGGTCAGCACCCCCTTTGAACGGGTGGGTATTGACATTGTGGGGCCACTGGACCCCAAGACAGCCATGGGCAACAGGTTTATCCTGGTCTTGGTGGACCATGCCACCCGGTACCCTGAAGCCATCCCTCTGAGGACAGTGACGGCCCCCGTGGTGGGACGGGCACTGATGGGAATTTTCTCACGTGTGGGATTCCCTCAAGAGGTGGTGTCTGACAGAGGTACCAACTTCGTGTCCAAGTACATGAAGTCCCTGTGGCAGGAGTGCGGTGTAACTTACAAGTTCACCACTCCTTACCACCCTCAAGGAAATGGTCTGGTTGAGAGATTCAACCGGACCCTCAAGGGCATGATTATGGGTCTGGAAGAACCCATGAGGCGTAAATGGGACGTCCTCTTACCATGCCTGTTGTTTGCATACCGGGAGGTGCCACAGAAGTCTCTAGGGTTCAGTCCCTTTGAGCTCCTCTATGGACACCCGGTGCGAGGACCTCTGAGTTTGGTCAAGGAAGGCTGGGAGCAATCTCCCAGGAAACCTCCCCAGGATGTATACAGTTACATGCTGGCCTTCAGGAACCAGACTAGGCGTTTCAGAGAACTTGCTGAGGCAAATCTGGAAGCCAGCCAGGAGGAGATGAAGCGGTGGTACGACCAGAATGCCACTCTGGTAGAGCTTCAGCCTGGTCAGAAAGTGTGGGTCATGGCCCCTGTGGAGCCCTGTGCGCTCCAGGACAGGTGGACCGGCCCTTTTACGGTGGTGGAGCGCAAGAGTCCAGTTACCTATTTGGTGGACTTGCAGTCTCCCAGGAACCCCTTGCGGGTCCTGCATGTGAACCGCCTGAAGCCCCACTTGGAGAGGTCCCAAGTGGGCATGCTCTTAGCTACAGATGATGGAATGGAGGAGGAGACCGAGCCTCTTCCTGACCTCCTGTCAGCCCGAGAGCAAGATGGATCAGTGGAGGGAGTAAACCTCTCTACCTCCCTGACACCTGAGCAGCAGGGTGACTGTCGCCAACTGTTGGGACAGTTCCCTGACCTGTTCTCCCTGGTTCCCAGTGTCACCCATTGGTGCGTCCATGATGTGGACACTGGGGACAGTCTTCCTGTGAAGCACAAGGCTTACAGGGTGACTGACAGGGTCAGAGCCTGCATCAAGGAGGAGGTCTCCAAGATGTTTGCGCTAGGGGTGATTGAGTCCTCTAACAGCCCTTGGGCCAGCCCCGTGGTCTTGGTTCCAAAAGGTGCCGCGCCTGGTGCCACACCAGAACTCCGGTTCTGTGTGGACTACAGGGGACTCAATTCCGTCACCAGGACTGACGCCCACCCCATCCCCAGAGCTGACGAGCTCATAGATCGGTTAGGGGCTGCGCGGTACCTCAGCACGTTTGACTTAACGTCTGGATACTGGCAGATCGCCTTGACTGATGGGGCCAAAGAGAGGTCAGCATTCTCCACACCAGATGGGCACTACCAGTTCCGGGTGATGCCCTTTGGGATGAAGAATGCCCCTGCCACCTTTCAGAGGTTGGTCAACCAGGTGTTGGTTGGACTGGAGGATTTCAGTGCCGCCTACCTGGATGACATCGCAGTGTTCAGTGCCCGTTGGGAAGAGCATCTGCGCCACCTCTGGGAAGTGTTGATGGCGCTGCGGAGGGCAGGCCTCACAATCAAGGCGAGTAAGTGCCAGATTGGGCAGGGTTCTGTGGTGTACTTGGGACACCAGGTTGGGAGCGGCCAGGTGGCGCCCCTCCAACCGAAAATTGATACCATTCTGGCTTGGGAGCCCCCAAGACCCAGACAGAGGTGAGAGCCTTCCTAGGACTCACCGGGTATTACCGGAGATTCGTCAAGGGGTATGGCAGCATTGTTGCCCCCTTGACCGAGCTGACTTCCAAGAAGCAGCCCAGGAAAGTGATTTGGACTGACGCCTGTCAAAAAGCTTTTGACACCTTGAAGACTGCCATGTGCACGGCGCCTGTGCTCCAGGCACCCAACTTCTCCAATGAGTTCATTGTTCAAACCGACGCTTCAGAGCATGGTGTAGGGGCTGTTCTATCACAGATCAATGAGGAGGGCCTAGACCAACCTGTAGCCTTCATCAGTAGGAGGTTACTTCCCGGGAACAGAGATGGAGTGCTATTGAGCGTGAGGCATTTGCTGTGGTCTGGGCACTGAAGAAGCTGAGACCATACCTGTTTGGGACTCACTTCCGGGTTCAGACAGACCACAGGCCCCTCAGATGGTTGATGCAGATGAGGGGTGAGAATCCAAAGCTGTTGAGGTGGTCCATTTCCCTACAGGGGATGGACTTTACGGTGGAACACCGCCCTGGTACAGAACACGCCAATGCTGATGGACTGTCCAGATTTTTCCGCCTTAGCGATGAGAACTCCCTAGGGGTAGGATAGTTCTCCCCACATTTCAGCTGGAGGGGACACGTGTTAGACCTGGCATCCTTGGCGTGGGTCTCCCTTCCATTTTTTCGTAATGCCTCCACTGTTGCCGATATGTTTTTGCTGGACTAGATGCTCATGGGCACTTTGCCGCTGCTAATCAGTGCCAAAGTGCAAGTGCTCCCTATCGGTAATTGATATATGTATTAGTGACTCCATGATTGGATGATTGGTTTACTTGTCAGTCCCTAGTACAGTGCACTCAGTGTGCCCAGGGCTTGTAAATCCAATGCCGCTGGTGGGCTTGCAGCACTGGTTGTGCCACCCACAGAAGCGGCTGGTAAAATGTGTCTCAGGCCTGCCATCGCAGAGCCTGTGTGCAGCCTAGGGCTGCCATGTCGACTTGGTGAGTACACCCACTTACCAGTCCCTAAAACCTTCCCTTTACTGCATGTTGGTCACCCCTAAAGTAGGCCCTAGGGCAGGGTGCATTGTAAGTATAAGGTAGGACATGCCCTGGTGTGTGTGGCATGTCCTAATAGTGAATTACAGCCATTTTCGTTTTCACTATTGCAAGGCTACCTGCTCCCCATAGGCCAGAATGGGCAGACTGACTATTACACCTTATAGTCAGAACTGACCCCGGGAACATGGTAGAAAAACGAATTTAGTATGCCTGAACTCAGGATGATAAAATACATCTTTTAGTAAAGTTGGTTTTAACATTCTGTGTTTGAAAATACCCCTTTTAGAAAGTGGGTATTTTCTTGCCTAACTATCCAAGCCTGCCTCTGCTAGGTTGTGTATTCCTTGTCTGGAGATTGAGTGACAGGGGCTGGGGGTGGCTACAGGAGACAGGGTGAGTCAGCGCAGGGCTGAATAAAAGATTTGCATCCAGAGTGGAGGGAGGAGTTGCACCTGGGTCTGAATAGGGCTGTGCCTGCCTTCCACAATGCTGGCTCCACCTCCTGCCGGGCGGCTGAGCACTCTGCCCCACATTCTGAAAGGAAAGAAGGAGTCAGAAAAACAAAGTGCTCCAGGACTGACCAGAACTGGTTTTGGACTAGGCAGAGGACTCTCTGCCTCCAGAGAACAAAGAGAATCAGGGTATAAGAGGGGCACCCAGACCCCAGGAAGATTAGATCACTTTTGGGAACAAGAAGAAACCTTTACTGAGGAGCGGAACCAAGAAGAAACTGAGGAGAAACTATCCCTAAGCCTGAAGTGCTGCTTGGGGGATTGGCCTGCAGTGGTTTGCCTGACTGCCAAAGAGAGGAGAAAGGAACTTTTGCTTTGCTGTGACTTTCATCAACTTGTGAAGGATCTCCAAGGGCTTGGAAGAGAGCTTGCCCCCTGACCGAAGTCCCAGGACCATTGGACTTCACCCCCTTTGTGAATTGCTGCTGGAAACTCTGTTTCAGTGGCTACAGAGGTAGGGAGCTGTGACCGACTCTCACGACCGACTCGGTGTCCTGCAAGCACCGCATCGAAGCACCGTCTCGCCCTGCAACGCACGGCCCTGGTCTCACCGACTCCGTCAACGAGCCGCTGCCTGCACCGCATCGAGGGACAACGCGTCCTGCAACGCTTCGCTACGCCGAATCGAACTGGTCCGACCGACACGGTCACTGCTGCTGAGTTCGAGTCCTGTGACCGCACCGGAGTTGGGCACCGCTCGCACGCTTTGCGACGCACCGCCCGACTCGCACCGCTGTCCGGACTGATCGACGCCAGCTCCTGAATCCGGCTCCGTCGCCGCACCGCAACCTGCCAGCACCGCATCGAAGCACCGTCTCGCCCTGCAACGCACGGCCCTGGTCTCACCGACTCCGTCTCGACGACGTCAACGAGCCGCTGCCTGCACCGCATCGAGGGACAACGCGTCCTGCAACGCTTCCATTTTTGCATCGCGACCGCGACGAACAGCCATCCGGCTCGCACGCCCGTGCCTGCCGCTTCAAGTAAAGGTACTGTGACCGAGTCTGTCTACGCTGGGTTGGCCCGTCTCGACGCGGTCAGCTGGATTTGTTAGACTCTGTTTGTTCTCGACATCGCCGTAGCCGGAGGAGGCTACCGACTCGCACAGAACCTTGAATTAAGCCTTTTGATCAGAACTAAGTATTCTTAACAGTATTGTGGATTATTTTTGTCGTTTATGGTCTTGTGATAAATCTATATAAAGTATACCTATTTTTATAAATATATAACCTGTGTGGTGTCCATTTGTAGTGTTGTCACTTGATTACTGTATGTGTTCACAAATGCTTTACACACTGCCTCTGAACTAAGCCTGTCTGCTCGTGCCAAGCTACCAAGAGGGTGAGCAGGGGTTATTTCGGGAGTGTACCTACTTTCCCTGACTAGACGCAAGGGTCCCTATTTGGACAAAGGTACATACCTCTGCCAACTAGAGACCCCCAAATCTAACAGGCGGTCAGAATAGAAACCAGCTAGTCATTCCGGCTCGATTCCGATGGGCTCATGGAGCCCGTCGGCCAGTCGGAGACCGGCCTGTAGTCCCAATGGACGGCATTTCGGCCGTTGGGATTCCGATGCTTGGTTTCCAACAGGATTTCCATGCCTGACTTTCCGACATGGAAAGCCTGTCGGAAAGCAAGTTTGGGTGCCCCTAGCAGGGCACCCTTCTCCTTGCGGCCTCCGGTTGGGGGCACCTATGGTGCCCCCTGTTAATCCCTGAACCACGTAGCAGGCACCTCAAGGTGCCTGCCACGCGGTGCAGGGATTAACACAATCTCCCATTTCTCGATGGGAGCTTGTACTGTGGCCTGTTTACGGGCGCAGCACAAGCTCCCATAGAGAAATGGGAGTATGCGACCGCACCATGTGTGGTCGCATTGTAATATTGGTGTTGGGGCTGCCGACCGGAGGTCTGTCGCTCCCGAGACTGCAACGGTGTCGGTCGGAGGCAACTCCAACCGACATCGTAATCGAGCTTAAAGTGTTGCCCAAGAAGTCTCACCTCATTGCAGTGTTGTAAATAAGAGCTTTCATACAAGCAAAGCCCACATTCACATATATTATTGGCAGCCTCTCTACTCTCAAAACCAATACAAGCAAGACAACCTTCTTCCATGCACCACTATGAAGTGCCTCTTAGTAGCCACCACTAAAATAGTCGATACCTCCCTGACACAAGCTGTCCATCCCAGGGCTCTAACAGTTGGTTAAATACTCTTGTTGGATTAAAAAAACAATGCCAACCGATCAACTTCACCATCTACCAGATAACCACACAGCTACCCTTCCTGGAACAGCCATCGAGAAAGAAGCATCCAACATCAAAGACCGATCCAGTGACAACATACTCTCCACCACAGGCAGTCAGGCTTAACGCCTTCCCTGGCACAGAGACCGCAGCCATTCAGGCTGCAGACCGTGTCCATCTGAGGGACGATAACAGCAACACCAGCCTTTTGGCCCGGCTTGACCTATCTGCAGCTTCAGGCACCATTGACCATCAGGCACAGAGAAAGCAGATATTCAAGTAGCAGGTAGTGTCCATCTGAGGGCCGCTAACAGCAACAATGGCCCTTTGGCCCCGCTTGAGCTCTCGGCAGCTACAGGCACCATTGACCATCAGCCACAGAGACAACACATATTCAAGTAGCAGGCAGCGTCCATCTAAGGGAGGATAACAGCAACACCAGCCTTTTGGCCCCGCTTGAGCTCTAGGCAGCTTCAGGCACCATTGACCATCAGGCACAGAGATAGCAGATATTCAAGTAGCAGGTAGTGTCCATCTGAGGGCCGCTAACAGCAACAATGGCCCTTTGGCCCCGCTTGAGCTCTCGGCAGCTACAGGCACCATTGACCATCAGCCACAGAGACAACACATATTCAAGAGGCAGACAATGTCCATCTGAGAGCAGCTTACAGCAACACCTGTCTTTCGGCACGCTTGAGCTCTCGGCAGCTTCAGGCACCGTTGACCATCAGGCCTTGTTCAGAGTCTTTCCAGCTTGCATAGGGTTCCTTAACCTAGAATTTGAACAGCTGATTCCATTCCACATGCTATCGATTCATTAGATGGGCCCGTCAAGAGCTGAGCAATGGCCAGTGACATGCAGAGTCCCTCAAGACTGCAGCCTCTCATGGGGGGTCTTCAACTCTGAACCATTGGGCCCTCATGGCCATTAAGGGACCCAGGCTCCACTAGGATGCCGACTACATTAACCTCTAGCAAAAAGTCTCCGCAGGCAAGACTTGGATGCCTGGGGACTTGCAATCCCCTTATTCCTACTCCTGGACCAGCGCCTACATTAAACTTTACTGCTTCCCATGGTGCAGCGCTACAAAGGAGCAGTGGGTTCCTCAGGGAATCTAGCTGCCACTGGATACTTTATCCATGTTATCTATGTGTTTGGCGTGCATGGGTGCGCGTTGCCTACTTGCCGCCATTCTAACAAGCACAAAACACAGCAGATGGAAGACACAACTTGTTGACACGCAACCTGATGACAGGAATAAAGGAGAGCACGCAGCCTCCCCACAAAGTGCAGCACCACCAAGTGCCGGGAAGTAAACCGTCGAAACAGAACATTGTCAGTCACAGCTTTCCAGACCTCCCTGTAAATCCCAGCCTAAACTAAGCCATCAGGCAATACATGGCCTCATGTACTGCCGGTGACACGCCAGCACACAACCGTAACACTAGCACTGCAGGCCACTCCAGCCATCTTGTATCCACGACATACCACACACCTCAACCTGAAATAAAAAGAAAAGCGCTCTTAATGCAGTAAATCCCCTCCTCTTCTTGCGCATGCTGGAATGTAAAAAAAAAAACGAACAGACGTTTTGTTGATAACATTATGAAGCATTTATTGTTTTGTTCTCTGGTATTGTGTGCTTGGTGTTTTCTTTGAAGTAATTTTGCTGTCTCTCTGCGAAGCGCGCCGGCGCTGCAGACAGCGGTTGCCATGGTTACTCTGCCGGCTCCAGGTGGCAGACGCGCTGCAGATGAAGGTTTGAGTCATTTTCGCTCGTGTCGAAGGAGACTGGCGGGAACTGCCCTATAGGGCCCGGAGAGATTTCCCCACAGATCGTTGGCGGCGCTATGTGGATCGTAGGGCTGGAACTAAGTCAGTCGCTCATTTGCCCCCGAGATTCAAGTGCCAGAATATGGCTGTCACTTCCCTAACCGCAGTGGCCGTTCCGAGGCGAATCTTAAGAAAATCTCTGGATTTTACTAGAGGTAATTTCACCAATGTGTAGAGTGCGAGAGAGAGGAGTGGAGAAAAAGAAAAAAAAATCCTCAGCGTTACAACTCTGTTATTAGTGAATAGAGGAAAGGGGAGAAATGGAGAAGAGAGAGAAAAGAAGTGAAAGAAAAAGGAAAGGCTGACACGGAGGAGGAGAGTAGGAGCAGAAGTGTAAGATCATGTAAGAAAAAGGAGATTCAGGTGAGATAAAAGGGCGAGAGGAAGACAAACAGGGATGTAAGGGAGTCAAGGGAGGAAGAGCATAAAAAAGAGTGAGAGACAGAATAGGTGTGGAGAGAGAGACAGGGGAAAGCATTAGGAAGGAACGATTAAAAGGGAGAAATGAGATGAGAAGTAAGAGGAATGGAGGAGAGATGGAAAGACAGATAGAACGAGGACCTCGGAGACCCGCCAGCAGGGCTGCAGTTTTTAATGTGGTAGGTGCCCTGACTCTAGAGTCCAGAGGTGTGAGAGGCCCACCGCCCCCTAATTCTGTCCTTATTTTAATATGGAGGGTGAGCAGGGAACCCATTTTCCTTTCTTCGAGCCCCATGTCACGTAGGCTACACCATTGCCCTATTAGGTCTTTAATGCTAACGTTCTGTGTGTGTTGGAAGCCCTGAGGAATCCATGAGCCCATGGAAATAAATGTTATCAAAAAATGAGTGAGCGCTGTGCGCTGAGGCCAGTTTCAACCCCCTTTACACAGCCCTTGATCAGCAAACATACCTAAGCTGTGTCATTTAGTAACTAAGAAAACTCCACTGCTGTCAGACACTCATTGGCCACTGTCTTCTTTCTCAGGAAGCTGGGTTTATTTACATCATCACAAGTTCAACTCTATGCTTCCCCAAAACAAGTAGCTGAAGAAAAGAAAACGCCTAAGTCCTAAATCAGTAAGGTTGGCAAGGATGTGCATTGAAGACATAGCTCTTTACACTATATTCGAAGACCGGTCCTGGCGCTTCAGCTCTACCAGGGCCATTAGTCCATCAGAGGTAGAAATCCCCTGAGGCAACACACACCATAGATTCCACGAAGGACACTGCCCATTACTCCGAGTGCTAGTCTTCCTCACCACTATATAGTTTCCCATCCCATCCCATCCCTCCCTGCCCTGTTTTGTTTGGGGCTTCATCTTGCTTGTGGCTTTGGTTACAGGATAGTATGTGTGTGTGTGTGTGTGTGGGGGGGGGGCTGTGTTCCCTTTATGTCATTGGTGGATGACAGAGTCAGCCATATTGGAGGCATGGGAGGCTGGTATGTTGACTTTAACTTTTGGAGTTTCTGTGGGACGCTAAAGCTCATTGTGTCATTTCTGTGGAGAGGAAGACGGATGAGGAGGTAATGCTCTATTCTCATCACCAAAGTCACCAGACTTGCTGCGGCCTATTACACTGATTTTTTCCAGAATCACTCAATTTCTCTTCTCATCCTGAAATTTGCCCATACATTGACCAATTCAATAAACAAAAAATGATGCTTCACTCATTCTACCTCATCCCTTTCTTGATTACCTTGTTCTTCTTCATCTCTTCGTTCTGAATTATTTTGCCTACCGCAGTCCCAAATCCATCCTTAATCCCACCAGATAGTAAAGGGCAACATGTTCTTGACTCCTCTTATGGCTTGAATAGACAACCATACTATTGACCACACTGACACCCTGCTTGATTGACAACTGTCTGCCAAATTTTATCAGATGCCATCTGCAATATTTTTCACCATTTTCACAATTTCCCATTGTTTCATGTGCCTCACAGTCTTCTGTGAAACTGATACCATGATGCAGACCAATCCAGCTGGTGAACATCATATGCTCTCATTTGTTGTGGTTCTGTATCTCAGAAGAGTTCCTTTTTGTTGAACCTCTTTGCTGATCTATTTAATCTGGGATGATAGAAATACTTGGACTTGGGGTGAGGTGCGCCTCTGACCAGACCTACATCTGTCCACCACCCTTTTATTCAAGACTACGGCTGCAGAAGGTAATTGTGCTTGATGAATTCTTGAAGATTTTCTGATGGGGATTCCGCAAAGACAAATACCATTGATAGAGCTATTACTAGCTACATGCTGGTGGCCACCACCAACATCCCCCCACCTGCATCACAAGGGCATGTAAAAATCAAGCGTTGAATACTGCCACTTGATTCTTACATGGCATAGGTTTGATTAGAGTTTGCAAAAGGTGGGGCTATTGCCGTCTGATAGGCATGATCCCAGCCACTACTATTTAACTAGCAGCTAGCCAAGTGATGCAAAAGGATACCACCTTGTAGTGCAATTGGCAATAGAATGCAACTTAACCATTTCCACAAATTCACACTTTAAGCCACTTACAAAAGGAGTTCATTCATATTATTATAAACTGAAGATTTGTAACACTACGTGCACGGGTTTTATTTACTTATTTATTTATTTATTTAAAAGGTTTTATATAGCGCTGGCTGGACCCAAGAGTATCAGAGCGCTTTACAGGCTTTGGTAATACAGAATTACAATATAACTTTTGTACATTGAGGTAATGAAACAATGCAATTTGAAAATTTGAAACAGTGTTTTTTTTTTATTTTTATTTATATATATGGGGTAAATTAACTAGGAAGACCTAAGTCAACCAACAGATCGAAGATAGTAGGACTGGAAGAAAGCAAAGTTTGTTAGTGGATGAGGAGGGGGGAGGGCGAGAAAGTGAAGGGCGACTGTGGAGGATGAGGGGTAAGGTGAAAGCAGGTGGGAGAAGGTGGGTATTATCCGAAAAATAAAGAGGAGGGGGGGAGGTGGTCGTAAATGAAAGAATTGAATGCGGGGGGGGAAGGGGTGTCTTGTGGTTTGTTGCCTGCCTTGTTATGTTGGCCTAGGACTAGCTGCCATGCTGCTTTTCTTTGCGCACGTTACATTGAGCCAGGGCTCCCTCGCCCTTTGCTCTTGCCAAGTTCTTTTGCGCAGTCTGCACTTTCTGTCTTTCACCTTTTCTCTTGTTCGATTTGGGCTCAGACTGCACAACATGTACAAGGTCGCATAACAATGTATTTCGGTTCTTCCTGATATGGCCAGTCTCGCGCACCCAGACATAACATTAGGCGCAAATGACATGAAACTTTGTGTGCCTTTAATACTGGGGTTTTTACTGGCGCTTAACACAGTTGGAGAAATCCTTTTCAGTGAGAAGAGCTATGATGTCCTGCTGATGTAATTCTGCATCTAGAGACTGAGGTATGGGGGTTCGCTAGTCAAAGCCCAGAGGTCTTCTATTTTTATAATAAACTATCTTACTGCACGGGGAGGGTGGTAATGTTATTTAGACATTTATCCACTGAGTTATGAAATGTTTTCCTCGTTTGTATTCTATGGAATTGTAACCATGCTGCTTATATTATTCATATGCATTATGCTATTAGTACTGACACGTGTACTGTACATTAGAGCACGTAAGTTGGAATAAACATTTTAACCTATCCAGTGTCTCTTCCTACGCACCTTGTGGACAAGTACGAGTGAGTGACGAAAGAGTGTTCTTGCTTCTGCGAGTCCTGAGATAAAGATACCGTGTTCTGGGTTGTCCAATCATTGGTACTTGGGTGCTAATGGGATGCTAAGCTAGTTGTGTTGGGGTTTTTGGGTGCTACGGTATATAGTAGGCAAACCACTGTATTCCGGGGTCCCATTATCCTGTGCATAGCTCTGTGTATGTGCAGAAACCTTATGACATGGCGCGACCACCGTGGGGCTGCTTATCTGCGAGACGCTTGAGTAGTACTTGTGCTTGTCCACAAAACCCTCACGTACGCTTCCGGAGGCGTAAGTGACGGTGATACCTCCTATATTGAACGTTTTATAGGTTCTTTCAAGCTTGAAGTTATTAAAAAGGTTACATAAAAACCCATTTTGTGCTCCCTGTTAGGTTGTCGAATACAATTGTTTAGTTATGGCTGGTGTGGCGATAGCTGCACATAGCCGAGGACCACTCCGAGAACACCTAGGTGTATATGGAGTGCCCGATACTGGGGTCGAGTTGGTCTTTGTGGTTCAAGCCGATCCGGCTTATCACTTTGAAGTGTTTTACACTTGGATCACTTTTGAGGCGGTGGATGCAGGTGATAATCTGTTTCATGAATATAAACTCACCGCTATTCCTGCTGCCTATCGACCCTATACTAATCTTGAAGTGCCTCTCACGGCTTGGCAGCACCGTGTTTGGTTTAATGGCGCCCTCCCACAACCAAATACCGCAGTTCGTTTAGGCCCTTATCCATTGAGGGGGCCACTTGGCCTGTATTGGCCGGGTATACCCCGCATCCAAATTATCTGGCAATACCGATTGCGGAACTGCGCACTATGCATACCGAACTGGTGCGAGTGCATCGAGCCTTAGTGACATACGTTACAGGTAGCCTACATGGAGCTGCCCCTGTAGTCGCTGGCCAACCAGCTATTGCAGCTGGAGTGACCATAAGTCCTGTCATGGTAAATTCTGTGATGGGCAAACGTCCACAAAATAAGGACGATTATCCTTACTGGCTTGCAGAAAAGTTCGATCAGATAGAAGCGGTGTTTCCACATACATCCCCGGTGGATAAACACCGCATCCTTACGATAAGTTTGCCGAAAGACTTAATCCCCGATTTGACATCATGTGAAAACTGGGGTAAGGTATTCGCAGCAGTTTATTCAAAATGTTTTGGTACTCCTTCCATGACGGTTCTACCCTCTGTAATTAAAAAGTACAGGATGAGCATGGCCCTGAAGCGGCTGTGGAATTAGGGATGAGACTAGTGGGAGTGTTTGATGTAGTAGCTGAACTGATCCTTGGAAATGTCAAGGGCGATGCTATGAACTTTCAAGTAGCGAATGCTTTGGCTTTAGTCCCAGAGTTGGACAGGCCTCGCGAATTACCGAAAATTATAGCCCGGGCTTATAAAACAATTGGAAGAAACAGCCTAGGCAACAAGCCTTTTGTAAAAATGCAAACTCAATCGCAAACACAGGTTACACAAACAAAAAGTACATCTGAGAAAGATGATAGACCGGTCTTCACTAAAAAGAGTTGGAGACAGAAAAAACAGGGTAAGCAACAAAAGAAGCCGGGGTCGAGAGGCGCTTCCCCAGTTTCGGTTTCTTCTGAACGTACTTATGATTTACGTGATAGGTCGAGAATTAAATCACCAGAAAGGTTTCAGAGCTCTGATACCCGTTCTCCTCGTTCTTCACAGGCCCAGACGTCGTCACAGGCTGGTGGAGGAGGACGGCAAGATAGAGGAAGGGGCCGAGAGGCTTCCCAGGAGCGAGACCAACCTCGACAACAAGTCAGAGGGAAAGCAGAAGACTTTCACCTTCCTCGACCGCAATTTCAAAAGAAAAAGTTGCCGCTGTAACAGCGAAATATGCCACAGACCGTGAGAACGAGACTCCAGAATTGGACGTGGGCAGTGACCCTCCTAGACAGCGCCGCGGAAGTTACCATAGTGCGGGAGGCGCTACGTCCTCATATGGAGGCGACAGCAACTGAAACATTCGTTACTGTAGAGACAGCTGACACGAGAGTGGCACCCCTGACAGACTTTACAACATAGTCATACAAATTGAAGGTGACATACCGCGTGAAATAAAAGGGATTTTTGGGAAAATCTAACCTCTTCATATGACATTTTGTTAGCAGAGGTGGATTGGCCACCCCCATTCGTTTTAGCTGCACATAAAGGAGAGGAGGTAATCCTTCCAAGCTTTTCAAGGCATGTCCCAAAAGACAAAGCTGAAGCACTTGCAGCTGAGTGGGCTGTGTACCTGGCACCGGCATTATACCGCAACCATGTGGGATGGGATGAAGAATCACCTCCCCATGCAATACCTTGCGGTCACTACCGCAGCCACAACCCCAATATCCCATCAAACGGCAGGCAAAAGGCCCCGTCTCCGAAATTCTGACACAGTTGGAATATCAGGGAGTAATCGAACCATGCGTATCACCTATGAACAATCCCCTATTCGTGGTTTCTAAACCCGATGGATCGTACCGCTTAGTTTTGGATTACCGGCATTTAAATTCTCATTGTCGGAATTTTGCGGTGCAGAATACACACAGTTCTGCGCTTGTAGACAGTCTTGTTCGTAAAAAATACAAAACGACACTTGACCTTTCAAACGGTTTCTACACGCACAACCTAGCCCCGGAGAGTGGTCAATGGACCGCATTCACATCCGGTGGTAAATTATTCCAGTTCCGGCGTTTACCCATGGGCTACAAAAATAGTCCGGGTATATTCGCCGCCCGTGTTGTTTCTTTGTTAAATGACATTGATCAAGATGCATGTTCGTACGTAGATGACATCTATCTGACAGACGACGAGTTATATCAGCATCTGTCCCGTGTGGACCGCATTATTCTTGAATTTGCGGAGCAGGGTTACAAATTTAACTTTGCTAAGTCACACATTGCTGAATTTACCGTTCTGTTCTTGGGCTATGAGCTCAATAACGAAGGTAAGGGCTTAGCCCCCATTTCTTGGAAAAATGTGCACATTTGTGCCCCCAAATACTCTGAAGAAACTTCAGTCTTTGTTGGGTTTCCTGAATTTCGGGCGTACTTACATTCCCGAATATGCCCAGCGTATCAAGCCTTTGTATGCTTTGATACAACCTACTTATTCAAGGTCTTGCTGGCTGCCTGAGCATACCTCAATTCTGCAGTCTTTGCAGACGGACCTTTTGGAGTCTAAATATCTTTTGACTCGTGATAACCACACAAACCTGGTGATTAGAATAATTCCGGGGGCGGTGGGATTCACATACTTAACCTTTAATGAAGGTGATACAGTACCCATCGCATACAAGTCACATCTGTACACTTCCGCTGAATTGCGCTTTACATCTGTCGAAAAGTTCTAACTGCAGTGCAAATGGCGATTCTAAAAGAACGCGCACTGGCACAGGAAAGCGAATTCTGGTGGTAACACCCTGTCCTGCCCTAGAGGCAGTAACAAAGGCAAGTGTACCGAACTCAAAAGCAATGCATCCCCGTTGGATACAATGGGCTACATCCTTGACGTCTTCGGACGTCACTTTTGTTTTTGATTCTTCTCTTCAGACTCAGGAGTTTTTGCAGTATGAATTCGTTCATCCTCCTCCTTTGTTTTTACTACCGCTTGAGGATTACAAATGTGTGATCTACACCGATGGTTCGGCACAACCGGCCACTGGGTCCAAGCACGCTTATTCAGCTGCATGTGCTATTGTTGCGGGTTCCTTTGTAAATGGAACGTTCAAATCCTCTGTAGTGCACACTCGCACACTTGGAGATAGTACCGCACAATTGGCCGAGCTGCATGCATTGCTACTTGCGCTTGAGTTCGCTTCTCAGGATGAGACTACTCTTATTGTATGTGATTCCTTCTACTGTGTACAATCTTACAATGACAATCTGTTTTTCTGGTCAAAAAATGACTACAAGGACGCAAAGGGAGCACAATTAAGCATAAAATGCTTTGGGTTCGAGTGGCAGAATTGCAACAACGTCTGCCCCTCACACAGGTGGTTCACACCTTAGGCCATCAGCGGGTGGGCGCACACGCTATTGGTAACGATCTGGCAGATGAAGCTGCCCGTTCGGCAGTAGTCACGCGTTCAGTAGCAGCGGTTACCAGGTCCATGTCTAAAATTGACTCTGTTATTCTAGCAGCTATTGCTGCAACCAAGGAAGGTGATAATTACCCTACAGGGTTCCCTTCCAAGTATTCTTACAAATTAAGTCCCGATCAGGTTCCTTATGTAACAATACCTGACGTTGGAGATCGGCTGATCCCCAACGCGGACCGCAGGAGTGCCTTGATATCAGCTGCACACGAAGGCATGGCTTCGGCTCATGCAGGTGTGTCAGCTACAGTTTCCATCTTGCAGCAGCGTTATTGGTGGCGTGGATTGTATAAAGACACCCGTGCTTTTGTGCTTTCTTGCGACGTTTGTCACCAGATTAAGCCTTCCACGGTAACACGCCCTCCACAAACCCCGCTCTGCATTGCTAACAGACCGTTTGGGTGTGTTTACTTGGATCACTGCGGTCCATTCTCATCAGACACTGCCTATAAATACATCTTAGTAGCAGTGGACTCGTGCACACGGTTCCTCTGGGTCTGGCCACAACGTAGTGCTGACGCTCGAAATGTAATCAGGGATTTGCGTGTCTTTGTGGGAATTTTCGCATGCGGCACCTTCCATTCGGACCAAGGTCCGGCGTTTGCCTCTAGGGCTTACAAGGATGCAATGGCTTCGCTTGGGGTGCGGGTGAAATTTTCGTCTCCGTATAGGCCTGAGGGCAACTCTATCGTTGAACGAATGAACCGTGACTTAAAGCAATCCTTAACAGCTAGAGTTATAGGTACTGGCAGGAACTGGCTGGCCCACTTGTATACCGCTCAACGTGCACTTAATAATCTCCCTAGAAGACCTCTGGGTGGGCGGACCCCATACGAAATGCTCTTTGGCATAAGAATGTTTGTGCCTGACCTTGAAGGTCCAGACATCGCGGCGCAATCCGCCAAGTTTGATGTAGATAACCATTCTGCTATGTTACAGGACTTACAAGAAGCCCGAGACAAACTTGCAACTACACATTTGCCTTCAGCCACAGATCCTGCGTTGCAGATTCCGGTAGCCGGCTGGCTTCCAAAGGTTGGAGAACTGGTTCGGGAGAAGGTTGAAAACAAAAAGAATTCGGCCCCTCTTTTCGTGCACCGGTTCCAGTTCTGGGCTTGAAGGGAACACGTACAGTCATTTTACCACCGCTTCCTGGTCGCAAGGAGAACAGATACATCTCAGTGGAAAATGTCAAGCTACAGCGCCTGGCCGATCCTGAATAGTGTCACACCAGCGGTCTCTTGTCCTGCCATTTATCGGACATATGTTCGTGGCCCATCTACACGAACGGTCGCTGATACTGTAATTGAGATGGTTGACTTGCCTGAAACTACAATTGATCCCCAACTCTCCACCAATATCGACGAGGACGAGTATACTTATCCTGCATCTGAATCGGTGGCACATCGACCAACAACGCCACTTGGCCCGACTCGTTATTCCTTTGATTCGGATTCCACTTCTTCAAAAGTCCCATCCAAGTTCAGTATTTTTGTATCCTGGTTTAGAGACAATTTTTGATTCCACCCTGGACATACATCTGGTTGGTACTTTTCTTGATTTTTTGTTCATGTCCATTGGCTTTGTCACAGTGTTTTTTCTACTAATCAATGGTCACTATTTACCTGAACGCTCTGCTGTAGACTATGTTTCTGGAACTTTGGCTCCTCATTCCTCGTCTCACATCATGAAGCGTGACCATACATTTGTGAACATTTCAGCTTTTCCAGTTGCTGATGGCATCGTATGGGATGCAGTGAACTATCAAATCCATGGTCCGACAGAAATTATTAATGTACCTAATGTCCTTCGTGTTTCAATGGGTGATGTAGTACAAAATAACATTCATTCTGATGATTGGGATGTGCATGCCGTTGAAGCATTGTTTGCCGATTTAAAATATTATGCATCTTTTAATGCTGAAGATTTATATATGAATTCTGCGAATTATGCCGATTTGTATTGTTACCAACATTGGGGTAATCATTTTCTCCATAAGCCAAGTGCCCTGCGTAGTTCTGTTAACTACACCCAATGGGAACATTGTCCAAACCCCTTGCCAGGTAGCTCACAAACTCTTCGAAATAAGTTTACCTATTTTACTGATTTTAATCGGTCGAACCCTGCATCCTATTATTTTAGACTTAATACCACATCAACTCAGAAAATTATGTTGACACACACCAAATTGCTTTATTCGGGTTCCTTTTTAAGTGCCCTAGCTGTGGGTGGTTATGAGTACTGGGAGGATACAATAGATTTGAAATCCATTTGGGGCTCCAAGCCATGGCAGGTACAGGGAACCGAGGCGTTGCATCGTGCTTGCCTCATCCCTACCCAAATTATGTTCCTAAATGCTTCCATCTATCAAACTACGTGTTGGGGCTTAGCTACCACTAAACAATTAAACTCGCCCTCAATTCCATCCCTTTCGAGTTTTCCCAATGATAGCTCACGTCTTAACCTGTCCCTGGCGACCCTACAGGCTCTGTTACAGAATAATTCGTTTAATGTTTCCGAAATCGATCTGTCACCCTGGTTGGTATGGCCTATATCATCTAATGCATGCCATATGCGTTTTCACGACTCAGGTACTGGCTACACACAGGATAGGCCTGATCCGAGATTTACTGCTTCCCGTACTGTCACTACATATTCTGTTGGTAAATTATGCAAACAATGGCTACAACATTCGTCCCTTGATTCTGTTAAACAACATTTGTCCCTCCTTTCAGGCACTATTGATCTGTCCGACTTTGTTTTGGGACCTCGTGGTCCCCGACCTAAGAGATTCATTTATGAAACGTATAATGAACTCTGGAAGCTATCACAAATGGAAGCTGCTTCCCGTCTTCGGGAAATAGATCAAGCAAATTTGGAAAAGGTGCTTGCTGTTGTTGACAATAGTATTAATACCCTGTCTTCTCGCATTTATACTTTAGAGAATATTGTGTCCTCTGTTGTTGATATTGTACAAGATGATGTTTCTGTGTTATATCATGGTCAGAATCAATTGCGCTCAGTTATGCAGTTTGCATGGACTTTACAAACGCTTAAGTTAGGTAAAGTTCCTTGGCATTTTTTGAACACCTCTGCCTTGTTTCTACCTTTTAATTTAACTGACAAACAGCAATTTATGTCCATGAAAGATGCAACTTACACACTATTACATATCGAAAAGATGGATCCTTTGCCGTTCTCTATAGCAGAACTTGATTCTGCTGTGTGGCTAGTTCATGGGGTTATCGCTTTACCTTTTTCCTTGTTTGAATTTGACTCGTGCATGAAACATTATCCTGTGGGCCGTTACCGGCCCTTGGGCAGTGCTTTCCTGCATGAACTCTGGTCCTGCCTTTCATGTATAAATGCCTTCGGGACGGCAAGGAAGTCTTTCTCACGGGGGAGTACTGCGACTCGACTATGGGTCATTCGCTTATTTGTAAACACATTAAATTGCATGGCTCATGTAGCGTTTCCGCTCCTAATCTTGCTTGTGTGCTGAAAGGTATTCCTGCTCCTGTTATTTCTCCTACTTTCACTCTTCTTTCCAATGGTAGTTATTTACTTTTAAATAACGAAAACTGTTGTGGCCTGCAGGCTGGCATTCCTTACATTGTAACAGTTTCGCACAGGGTTGTCTGCTGCAAAAATGTGCTTTTTCCTCCCCCTCATGGCAAGGTTGATATCTCTATTTGGCCTTCCATCCCTACCATGGAGGCAGATTTCAATAGACTGAGCAGAATAAAGGCACTATTATTGAACGAGGAAGTTATGCTCACGTCCGCCCGGGAGACATTCATTCTCCAGGTGGCGAGTACCCACAGTGAAATACAGGCCCTTTTGAACACTAATCTCCCCCAACATTTTGGGGAGTTAATTCATCGTATTTTTAACGCATCTAACACAGAGGGTCTGGTACACTTTTTTAAAGTCGTGGGGTCTGGTTTGGTGTCCTCCTTCCAAACTATTTTTGGTGTCATCCCGGCGTTTATTCATTCTATTTTTTCCAGCGTCTTTGGCGGTTTCCCGTTGATCATCGCCTTAGCGGCTGGTGTCCTGTTATTACTCTGTTTTATGCGCAATGGCTGCTCCCCGATGGGACCTGCTCGTTCCAGAACGCCTCCAGCTGCTTCGTGAGCGCCTTTTGGCTGGTTTTGGTGTCTTGCCATTGGCGACACTGAGTGTATCATATACTCTTTCCTTTCGCTTTGCGTATTTCACTTGCGTGCAACCTGTAATGACTTGCATCCGCTGTCCTTTCACCTGGACCTTGGATTATTGCCTCTCCAATTCGTCATTGTCTGTTCCGGATTTTGTTCAGTTGATGGGTCCCTTAGAGGCCCATGAGCAGGACTGTTCCGTTGCCGGCTGTATGGCGCGTGCGGCTGCACTGGGGATTTTGGCGCAATGGGATATCTGGGCGGCTGCCCAGGATCTCCTACAACAAAGCTGTTTCGTTTATCACGCAAGTTGTCCCGCATTGCTTTTGGATGCTCCCTCTGCTGAGGAGCATTCCTGCTCTTTGATCTCTTGGATTGGATGGCATCTATGTTTTTTGACGATTCCAATGATGCCCTTTTGGAGGGTATGGCTTTTTCTGCACTTACACTTTCATGGATTGACTTGTTTTTCGCCGTTTGGGCGCTCCCTGTGCTCTACTGGATATATTTTTTTGCCCTCTGTCTTGGACGCCGGACTGACCAGGGGAGGGTGTCTTGTGGTTTGTTGCCTGCCTTGTTATGTTGGCCTAGGACTAGCTGCCATGCTGCTTTTCTTTGCGCACGTTACACTGAGCCAGGGCTCCTCGCCCTTTGCTCTTGCCAAGTTCTTTTGCGCAGTCTGCACTTTCTGTCTTTCACCTTTTCTCTTGTTCGATTTGGGCTCAGACTGTACAACATGTACAAGGTCGCATAACAATGTATTTCGGTTCTTCCTGATATGGCCAGTCTCGCGCACCCAGACATAACATTAGGCGCAAATGACATGAAACTTTGTGTGCCTTTAATACTGGGGTTTTTACTGGTGCTTAACACAGTTGGAGAAATCCTTTTCAGTGAGAAGAGCTATGATGTCCTGCTGATGTAATTCTGCATCTAGAGACTGAGGTATGGGGGTTCGCTAGTCAAAGCCCAGAGGTCTTCTATTTTTATAATAAACTATCTTACTGCACGGGGAGGGTGGTAATGTTATTTAGACATTTATCCACTGAGTTATGAAATGATTTCCCCGTTTGTATTCTATGGAATTGTAACCATGCTGCTTATATTATTCATATGCATTATGCTATTAGTACTGACACGTGTACTGTACATTAGAGCACGTAAGTTGGAATAAACATTTTAACCTATCCAGTGTCTCTTCCTACGCACCTTGTGGACAAGTACGAGTGAGTGACGAAAGAGTGTTCTTGCTTCTGCGAGTCCTGAGATAAAGATACCGTGTTCTGGGTTGTCCAATCATTGGTACTTGGGTGCTAATGGGATGCTAAGCTAGTTGGGTTGGGGTTTTTGGGTGCTACGGTATATAGTAGGCAAACCACTGTATTCCGGGGTCCCATTATCCTGTGCATAGCTCTGTGTATGTGCAGAAACCTTATGACAGGGGGTGACACAGTAAGTAAAGGGGACCTATACAGTCAAGGCAGGGGTAAGAATTAGTGTCCAGTGACAATGTATTAAGGACCCCAGTATTTGTTGAGAAGGAGCAGCTTGAGGTCTTTTTTGAAGCTAGGGTAGGAGGGGTTGCAACGTAGATCTTTAGGGAGGGCATTCCAGATGGATGGCGCGTTTCCAGAGAAAGAGCGAGACTGAGTTGATTTCTTTTTTAATAAAGGAGGGACAACGACGAGAGCGTTAGTGCTCCTCATTGTTCTAGTACAGCCCGCTTTGTGGAGTTTGTCAGTGAGGTATGACGGGGTGTTTTGATGGAGGGCTTTGTGTGTGAATCAAGCAGTCTTGTAAGTGGATCTGCCTTCAATAGGAAGCCATTTAAGGTCTTTGAGAATGGGGGAGATGTGATCGAAACGCTTACAGTCAGTAATAAGCCTGGCAGCAAGGTTAAGAATGGATTTGATAGGGGCTAGGTGGATTTTAGGAGTTCCAGAGAGAGTGGAATTACCGTAGTCAATTCTAGACAGGACCAATGATTGCTCCACTGATTTAAAGTCATCAGCAGGAATAAATGGTTTAATTTTTTTGAGATGGTGGAGTGTGAAGGGAGCACCTTTGGCGGAATTTTTTATGTGGGGAGTAAGACTGAGGCTCTGGTCGACGCTGATGCCGAGGGATTTGACTGAGTTAGAGATGGAAAGAGAGCAGTTTAGAGCTTTGATGTCAGAGATCCGGTGTTGAATAGGGAGCAAGTTGTTTTTAGGAGAGAATAGAATGATTTCTGTTTTTTTAGGGTTGAGTTTGAGGTGGTTATGATGGAACCACAATTGAATCTTAGTCAAGGCATCATTAAGATGTAAAGCATCGGCATGGGATTTGATCCTGTAGTAAAGTTGGGTGTCATCAGCATAGAGGTGGTAACTGATTTTCGCTTGCTTAAGAATAAGGGTGAGGGGTTCCATGAAGAGGTTGAATAGAGTGGGAGAGAGAATAGAGCCCTGGGGGACGCCCAAGGTGACTGGCAGAGGTTTAGAAAGGCAATCGCTGACTTTAATTTGTTGTGTTCTATGTTGGAAAAAGGAGGTGAACCATTTGAGAACAGTACCGTTAAAGCCAAAACGGTCTTTGAGAATATTGAGTAAGGCAGGGTTGTGCAGTACGTATTGACTCTATATCATGTGGCAAGCTAGGGAACTTACCGGACATCAAGCGGTGTCTTAAGCTATGGTGGGTCTTAGCAGCCCCCTTCAAGAGCACACAGCTCATCAATATGTAAGTCCTGTGTAGGAGAGTAGGATCTGCTTCACATGGGTACCCCCACTTTTTGCTAATGCTTCACTGTTTTTCGACTTTAGTCTGGCTGGGGCCCTGCTAATCAGAACCCCAGCCTAGCTGCTTCCTCTCTAAAATGGTTTCCATGTGCCTTAGGCACATCTCTGATTGGAATCTGGAGTGCCCTTATAAGTCCCTAGTGTATGGTATACTATGTACCCAGGGCATAGGTACCTCAGAGACCTACCAGGGGCTGCAGCATGTATTGTGCCACCCCTGGAAGGCCATCCAAAATGACACCGCAGGTCTGCTACTGCAGCCTGGGTAAGGTGGTGCGTGAACCCTTTTCTGTGATATAGGTTACCTATATCACTACATATATAAACACATATAAACCTATAAGTCACTCCTATGGCAGGCCTTATCAATCCTGAAGGCAGAGTGCTTGGTTCTTATGTGAGAGGGTGCCACTGCATGAGCAGAGCCCCTCTGCAGCGTTCGGAGACCCTTCTCTGATGCTGTTTGTAGTGCAGCCTGACCATATACTCTTAAGTGCATTATATCCTCGCGGTACAATGCTAACTTTGGACTGGCTGCACCAAAACATGTCGTGTTTGGTGTCAAACATCTTGGAATACTACCCCCCGCCAGTTCTGGTGGCGGGGGTTGCATTCCACTCTTCTAGAGGGAGAGACATGTACACACCGGCCTGCCCGGTAACTTCTTTCCAGAGCCCTGGCATCACAAAATGGATGCCGCTGCCACAGACACGGGTGTGGCCTCCTGCTGCTGACTGAAACTCCGGCAGGGGAGGCCTGGACAATAGGTTTCCTGTCGCAGGGAGGTGTAACCACCTCCCTAGACAGGATAATGTGTATTGGGGCTGGGCGGGAGCACTCTCTGGTGCTCAGAAGTCCTGCACTGGGGGCACACTTGGTGTCCCTGTGCATATGCCAGTTCAAACCGGTTGCAGGGGCTACCTGCCCCTGCTCTGGCTCGAAAATGGACAAAGGGAATGGGTGTAACCACCCCTCTTCCCTGACCCTCCCATAGGTGGGTCCCCAGAGTATGTCCAACCCCTAACTTGGTATAAGTATGGGACCCCAGTCCTTAGGACTTTAGATTTACCTGGACGAAACTCTGATACAGAATCCTGGACCTTCGACGCTCTACTTTAAGATTAGAGGACTGAAGAATCTCCCTTGGGGTCAAGGAGTGACTCCCCTGCTTGGCAGGCACCAAAGAAGCAATTGTCCATTCTGCATCGCTGAAGCTCCCGCCGGACGCCGAAGTCTTTGCATCACCAGAGGTGGATTTCCAGACTTCCCCGAGGCTGCCCTGAGTCCCCAGCAAAGCTGAGGCCCATAGCTATCGTGGGTAACGTGGAACCGTGACCCCTGGACACCGAGCACATTTGCAAGTGCATCCTCTTTCTGGTCTTCCACGAAGTTGTGCTTTGGGCTCCGAGTAGCCCTCGCCTCCAGCACCGACTGCACCGAAGATCACTGGCTTCCACTCCACGAGTGTCCTGTAAGCCAGCTCCAAGTGCGTCCACTTGAGGCTCCTTCGCGGTCGCTAGTCCATTGGCTAGTGGGCCCTCCCGAAGGCAACTCTTCTTTTGCTTGGGCTTTCCTGGTTGCTCCAGATGTGCCCTGACTTACCCTCGCTGGGTGAGTCCCCCAGACCTTGCTGGTCTGCATCAACGTCCTTTCTTTGTTTCTACAAGACTTGCCGTTGCCAAGGCTTGTTGGGTCCAATCTGGTCGCCGACACCCCTGCAATGGACAGACGTCATGGTACAGCTGGAATCCAGCTTCTGGTTGTCATCGACGCCTCCTGGACCTCATGGCTGAAGAGTCAAGACGACCGTCAACCTACCTGAAGCACCCGACATCGGTGGGCATCTGCTCATCGCCTTCCTGGTCACTGGCTAGTGACCCAGACTCTGTCCCCTCTGCTTTCAGGTTCTTCAGATCTTCGATCCACCTTTGGATCCACCGAACACTTTCGACTTGGTCGCCAGGAGCACTTTGCAGCAGATCGCCATTGAAAACGACGACGAAACCCGACCCCGAAAGACACCTATGCACCCGGCTTCCCTGGGTGAGGTAACTCGAGTACTCCGGTGCTCCCGTGGGTATAGACTCTAGAACGACCTAGTTCTAAAGGGGTTTGCTGCAAGTCCTCCTCTAAGTGTCCCTTTTCTTTAAAACTCCAACCGCGACATTCCCCATAGAAGTCAACGGCGGCTCGCGGCTGTGTTCTCACACTGCACGCGTCCCCCGTGGGTCCCCTGTGTCACTACCTTGGGTGGTTCCTTGAGGGCCAAGCACTTCTACAGGCTCTAGGCCTTGTGTCTAGCTCAGTCGTGGTTCTTATACCACTTTATTGGTATATGGTCTGAGTACGCCCCTAGGGCTCAAACGTGTATTTGTGCTATTACTGTTGATAACTGACTTGTAACTTATGTACTTCGAACTCTAGCCTCATAAAGAGACTAGAGGGGTGTGTTTAAGACTAAATACATATATTTTAAATATATACCTGGTGTGGTCCTCTTTCATTTGGTCACTCAAGAGATTATAGACTGGTAAAACAAGCTGCTTTACATTCCTCCAAGACTTAGCCTGAAGGCTGCTCTCCATAGCTACCACTAGGATAGCTTTCAATAAAGGTTGTCTTTAACCTATCTCCAATAAGGGGTTGTTTGGACTGGTGCAAGGTGCCCACTATAATTAGTGGACAGCATATACCAGGCCAACTTCTCACATCCGTAACAAGGAATAAATATTGCGTTTCACCCCACACTCGCCTCATCATACCCATCCTCCCACTCTTGCTTCGAGATCCCCCCTTTCAGCTAACACCAAGTTGCTAGTACCACACAGTCATCCCATTCCGCACCTTCACCTTCTTTCATCGACAACAGCATCCTTTATAAGACATTAGCAACAATACTTTTTACACCTGGCATGTTAATCACACTATATTTGCATTTCTGTAAGTTTATTGTAGTTCTAGTTATCCTTTCAGGCTCCTTCAACTTTCCATTAATGATCAATGATATAAATGGTTTAAAGTCACTTCTTAAACAGAATTTGCAGCACCAGATAAACAGTTTTAAATGAATGATGTTTCCAAATCATTGCAAATCCTCTCTTTTGTTAACAGAATATACTTCTTTACTGCTTGACTCAAAGATTGGAAAGCAAAACTATGAAGTTTTCTTCTTTCCTCTGTTCATTTCAACAACCTGCCACCCAATCCACTGAGTTCAGCAGTAACTATACTTTCAGCTTCCCCGTTAAATTATTGAAGACGGGTGCCTTTTGTTGAAAATGGCCCTTTCTGCAGTCACCCCAAACGTTTTGCCTTCCTCCTCCGCTTTTTGCTGGTTTCTTTATTGTTGGCTTTAGGACTGCTAACCAGTGCTAAAGTGCTGGAGCTCACTTCCCTAAACATAGTTTGATTGACATATTCCCAATTGGTATATTCAATTTACCTGTAAGCCCCTAGTAAAGTGCCCTTCCTGTGCCCAGGACCTGTAAATTAAATGCCACTAGTGGGCCTACAGCACGGATTGTGCCACCCACTTAAGGAGCACTTAGACCCTGTGTGTGCAGTTTTCACTGCCATGTCTACTTGCCATTTAAAACCCTTCACATACCCTTAGACTCCCCTTTTACTACATATATGTCACCCCCAAGGGAGGGCCTAAGTAGCCCTTAGGGCAGGGTGCTGTGTAATCAAAAGGCAGAACGTATACTTTTAAGTTTTATATGTCCTGGTAGTAAAAAACTTCCAAATTCGTTTTTCACTACTGTGAGGCCTACGCCTCCTATAGGTTAACATTGGGGATTCCTTGTTACATCTAATAAGTATAATTCCGATTTGGAAGGAAGTAGAGCTGTCATGTTTAGTACCTATGGAATTGTAATGATATACCCTCTTTAATAGTAAAATCGACTTTATAACATCACAATCTTAAAAACGCCCCTTTTAGAAAGGTGGCATTTTTCTGCTCTTAGCCCTGTGGGCCGTCTGCCTGTCTCCAATACACATCTGGGGTGAGTGACAGCTGGACCATGTGCATTCCCTCTAGACAGCCACATACAAAGGGGGGTTAGGTGTGACTGATGGGCCGTTCACATCTTGAAGGGTCATTTTGGGCAGGATGGGAGGAAGAAGCTGGGCACAGCCTCATACGTACACCTGAATAGGCTGTGTCCTCACAGAAAGGACTGCCTAACCCCCTGTAGTGAGTCTGGAGCCAGGACAGGAAGGGAGGAAGGGAGGACCTCTGAGGAATTCAAAATCCCTCTTTGAAGTCTCCCCCACTTTGAAGGCATCACTGGGTATACGAACTGGACTTCTGACCCTATCAACTCAGTACTCCTCTGGACCTGCAGATACTCTGTCAGGAAGAAGGACTAATGTCCTGCTACAAGGACTGCTACTGTGTTGGACTGATACTCTGCTGGACTCCTACTTTGCTGTGCTAACCTGCTGTCTTCTGCCCACTTGCCTGGGAGTGAGAAGGACTGGGCCTGCATCTCTCCAGTCCAGAACCAGAGTGACTCCAAGCGCTTGCTGGCTTTCCTCCTGTTTGAAGTCTCAGGGACATCAAAGACTTCCAACTCACTCTGCTACAGCACCTGGACTCTGACATCTGTTTTTCTTGCCCTGCAAAGTGGTGCCAATCCTGTCCTGGGCACTTGGAAGTGGGTATGAAGTGCTGCTCCAGCCATAATCCATGCATCAACGCCATTGCATCGCTCGGTAATGGCGCATCTCCATTGAGGCTGACATATCACCGCTGTTTCTAGCATCGAGTGCATCACAGCACCTCCATATCGGACGCATTTCTGACTCTGCGCAGCTAAGAGCAGATGCATAGCCTACATCGTAAGGATTTCTGACAATGCATCGCCTCCTTTATTCCTCACATCTCCCTCAACATCAATGCAAACAAGATACTTTGCAGTGGGCCAGGGCTGGTCCATGTATCAGACCTGTGCTCCATCGCGGTCGGCCTGAAATTCTGGATATGTCCCAGTCTAGCACGACCAGATAGCTCTGGTTGGCGCTTTCTGCTTCTAAGCACTACATTTCAGTTTATTCTTTAAAAATTCAGAACTCCAGTCCAACTTTTTGGATTTTTGTCATTTTGATCTTGTTTTGTTCATGAATTAAGTTCTATTTTCCTAACCAGGTATGGTATCTTTTTGTATGGTGTTTCCACTGTTTTACTGTTTAAAATGTTGCACAAATACTTAACACATTGCCTCTTAAATTAAGCCTGACTGCTCTGTGCTAATCTACCAGGGGGTGAGCACAGGTTAATTTAGGGTGTGTTTGTGACTTACCCTGACTGAGATTGTGGTTCCTGCTTGGACAGGGTGCATACCCTCTGCCAACCATTAACCCAATTTCTAACACATTATAAATAGTTTTTTGCATATTCATTAAAGCCTTCTGCAATGACTTTCCCGATTGTATTGAACGTTTTGGTTAATCTGTGTCCTTCTAGGACATGATTTTGTTGCAAACCCTTAAACGTAAGTGGAGTAAGATGTATGCAACTACAGGGAACATCACAAAAAATCTTTCTCTTACAGGAAAGTCTCCGTATAATAGCCAGCCAGAGCAAAAATTTGGATCCCAAAGAATACGAGTCACAAAGAAACAAAATCGAGAAAGAAGTGACTCAAACAGATGGACTCAGAAAAGAACAAAAATATATCTCCACTTCAATGTTTCGGCTTCCGCCTTCATCTGGCAGTACAAGATTGTTCACTCAGTAAATGCCCAATGGTTTCTTTAGGTCAATTCAAACAGAATTATCTGCTTACGATAGTTAATGAATGCTTCCACAGAATCCATTAGAGAGTGAAGACACTAAACCCTATTAGAAAAAGAGAACAACAACTGGAAATAGCAATTACTATATAACCATAGCATGATTTCTACAAGCCATACAGTAAAAGTTAATAAAATAACTGTATTCAAGCTGGGGAAGCTGTAGCAGGTCTTACATGAAAAGTAAATCAGAGATCAAATATCAGATACAATGAAAAAGAAGGGATACAACAAGTTTTTGGGCTGCTTGACTGAAATACATCTACACTTTGGTTATTTCCATTCAAAAACTTGATATGGTATGTATCCATAAAGGACTCAGGAGATCGAGACTCTGCTCCTCGTAACATGTATCTGCTCTATGCTGATTGTCCAACGTAGAAGCCTACGAAGGCAAGAATTTATTTATCGGGGGATCAGATCCTATAGGACGGCCCTTGTGGAGTCAATGGACCCAGTCAATACAAGGTTGAACATTAGACTAGTGCAGTTTTTGAACAATTTAAAAGTCTTTTAAAAGAAAAATTGATTAATACAGAGCACTGAGTGAACTTGGGGGGGGGCAGAGGGCCTGGAACTTGATTTTAAGTCGTGACACCCCCGTCGCTTTTAGGTTAAATTCGCATGAGCAGGTAAGCTGCGAGAACGGGCTGCTAGGGTCCCCCATAGTGGTGGTTCCCTATCCCGTCCAGCCAAGGTTAATTTGCTCAACCTGGCCTTTTGCCTCGCACATTGGCACTTTAATAAAGCCCAGTCTCGTATGTAGGCACCTTATTTCGCTGAAAACAATTGTCCATTTAGCATAGCACTGATACCCGCTCCCCGACCCTGCACATAAGCACTTTTACTATCTATAGCGGTATATTTAGGAGCATGATAATTGTCAGCTCTGCATATTTTCATTTTACTCCATCTAGGGTTATTGTCGGTGTTTGATCAGCCATCCCATAATATTTAATTCTTGTACTGGGCATTTTTTTTTATCCTTTAAGATAGGAAGGTTTGAAAGAAAATGTAAAGATCTATCAATACGACATTCAATGGCTGAAGTAGACATATGATGACTTTTGTATTCTTTGTTCTGTATGATTGGGCTGTGCTTGTGGTTTTGATTGACTAATAAACTTTCACTATATTCATCATAAAGGACTAGCAAGATACAGGCAATCCAAACTAACATATCTTCAAAGTTTGACTCTTTGAGATATATTTAAACAAGTCTTCATCAGGATTACAAAGCACTCTTTGAAGAGATAAATATCACACATCAGAGTGGGAAAACCCATGTCAATAGATGTTTCAAAATTGGACATGGATTATACATGCTTACTTATATGAACTGGGTGAAGGGCAACAAAGTCTATGAATGAAATAACTAATTATTGAGTTTGTGCGTGCGATATTGTGGATGTGTGATTGGATGAATGCAAGAAAGAGCCAATGAATAGATGAATACGTTGAATGATGATTAACTCAGCATGTCGATTTTGAGTGACAAATGGAAGTATCTAGGTGCATTCAGATATAAACCAAACTTTTTGGGTTCCCCAATGATTGTACTTCATGCTACTGATGCAGTTGCCACATAAAGAGTGAAAAATAATCTCTTTATGTATTGCCAGGTTTGGGGTAAATTAACCTTTAGGGAAATTAATATGTCAGAAACCTTTTGTGCCGTGATTGATGCTTAGTTTCTTATTTCTTTGCAAGGCAAATAGTAATTCTAATGTCACAAAGAAACATTTTGAATTCCAAGCAATAAAAAGAGGTACTAATATATTTCTTTTGTTCATATATCAGGTACAAAAATAATGTTCCTAGTTTAACCTGCAGCTGCATATTTTTACACTCAAATTGTTATGCAGCACAGGATCAAGTTTTAAATCATTTCCAAAATGCCTTTGGCTATTACTATTCCATTACAGTGAAGATTGCTAGAAAGCGCAACCTATTTGATAGCCACTATTAAGCCACAACAGTAACTAGAATTATTTCCTAGACATGATTTCAGCAATATCTATCTATCTATCTAACTATCTATCTATCTATCTATCTATCTATCTATCTGTCTATCTATCTATCTATCTATCTATCTATCTATCTACCTACCTACCTCTCGCCACTGGGTAGTTATAGTTAGGACCATGTTTCCATACGAAAAGTGTTTTTTGTTTTGCTAATAACTTTGGTGTCGGTTAACAAAAATTCACGAAACTTTCTGAAATAAAGTCTCATTCACCTCAGCTCATTCCTGGAAAGTTTCGAGGTGATGCATCAAGCAAAGAATGAGAAAAAAGGAAGGGAGAGCCCGTGTTTTCACCATTCTTTTTTCTATAGGAAAATTGAACAGCAATACCGCAAAAACTGAATATACAGTCAGTCACGCACCTACTAAATCATCCATCCAGACACTTATACACCCACTCATTCTTCAATACACCTTGGCATATATATAAAACATATTTAAACTTCATAGAAACACACAGTCACTGGATGATGTCATCAATGATGTCATCAGTGATGTCATTTGAGATGTCATCAGTGATGTCACTAACCATGTCATGAATGATGTAATATGTGACGTCATCAGGAGTGCATTGCGGGGGCGCGAGTTATAGTTAGCTGAACAAACTATAACGGCCGAATTTCTCTGGTTTTGTACGAGTGAAATGTCCTACTAACTATAACGTCCCTGAAACCCGTGGTTTTTTCAGTGAATTTCTAAGGTTTTTTTAAATGATAATTTCTAACTATAACGTCAATGAAACCTATGTTTTTTTCAGTGAATTTCAAAGGTTTTTTAAATGATAATTTCTAACTATAACGTCCCTGAAACCTATGGTTTTTTCAGTGAATTTCAAAGGTTTTTTAAATGCTAATTTCTAACTATGCCCACAAAGGTAGGACATGTGAGGAAAGAGGAAGAAAAGCGCAGAAAGAAGCAAGACAAATGCAGAAAGAGGCAACAGAAGTCCAGAAAGACGAAGAAAAGTGCAGGAAGAAGCAAGAGATGTGCAGAAAGAACCAACAGAGGAGCAGGAAGTCCTCCTGACCCCCCAGCCTTTTGCTGACGGGTACTGGTGGTAACTGACTGACTAACCAGGCCTAGAGCCAGTGCTATGCTAAAAGACACTTAGAATACAGTGAAAACACCTACATACACTAGGGAACACTATGCGTTGGGGTACCCCTGTGATTAGCATGACCTCCTCTGTATTTGCCATGAGTTAGTGCCTGGGTCATTGCATGAGTACATGAATAGTGACTGGATGATTAGAGTGCTACAAGGAGAGTGCATGGTAATTTTATAAGTGCTTGGATTTTGGCAGAGTGATTGGATAAGTACATGATGCTGGATGGGTGATTGGAGGAGTGCATGGGTAGTGACAGAGGGATTTCTGGAGTGCATGGGTACTACCTGGGTAATTGGAGGAGTGAATCAGTAGTGTGTAGGTGGTTAGAGGTCTGCATGGGAAGTGCTCAGGGGATTGTAGCAGTGCATGTGTTAGTGCCTGGGCCATTGCATAAGTACATGGTGCTGGCTTGGTGATTGGAGGAGTGCATGGGTAGTGACTAGGGGTGGGCGGAATTTGCGTAATTGCGCTACGCAAAGCTCCGCGAAACGGTGAAAAATCTCCGCGAGCACGCAAAAGTTCCGCGAACACGCGGAATTGCTTGTTCCGCCCGTTCGCGATGCTTTTTTCCTGTTCGCGAACACTGTTTGCATGCTCGGGGGAAATATCTTGCGAACACGCATTTTGAAAGCGCTAACAATCAAAAAATTCCGCGAAGCTGCAGATCGCGGTATTTTTGGCAATTCCGCGTTCTCCGCGTAACGCGAAATTACCCAAATTCCGCGTGCGGAACAGAATTTACCGCCCAGGCCTAGTAGTGACAGGGCGATAGCTGGACTGCATGGGTAGTGCTCAGGGGATTGTAGCAGTGCATGAGTTAGTGCCTGGGTCATTGCATGAGTGCATGGGTAGTGACAGGATGATTAGAGTGCTGCAAAGAGAGTGTATGGTGAATTTATAAGTGCTTGTGTTTTGGCGGAGTGATTGGATAAGCACATGGGTACTGACTGGATGATGAGAGTACTGCAAGGAGAGAGCATGGTGAATTTATAAGTGCTTGGATTTTGGCAGAGTGATTGGATAAGTACATGGTGCTGACTGGGTGATTGGAGGAGTGCATAGGCAGTGGCAGGGAGATGGCTGGACTGCATGGGTAGTGCTCAGGGGATTGTAGCAGTGCATTTGTTAGTGCCTGGGTCATTGCATGAGTACATTTGTACTGACTGGATGATTAGAGTACTGCAAGGAGAGTGCATGGTGAATTTATAAGTGCTTGGATTTTGGCAGAGTGATTGGATAAGTACATGGTGCTGGCTGGGTGATTGGAGGAGTGCATGGGTGTGGGAGGGACAGGCTGTAGTAGAGTAGGATCTGCCTCTTATGGTTACCCCCACTTTTTGCTGATGTCTCACTGTTTTTCGACTTTAGTCTGGCTGGGGCCCTGCTATCCAGGACCCCAGCCTAGCTGCTTCCTCTCTAAATTGATTCCATGTACCTTAAGTACACTTCAGATTGGATTCTGGGGTGCCCTTATAAGTCCCTAGTATATGGTATACTATGTACCCAGGGCATAGGTACCCCAGAGGCCTACCAGGGGCTGAAGCATGTATTGTGCCACCCCTGGAAGGCCATCCAAAATGACACCACAGGACTGCTACTGCAGCCTGAGTGAGGTGGTGCATGCACCCCTTGCAGAGATATAGGTTCACTATATCTAACCTATCACTGCACATAGAAACCTATCAGTCACCCCTATGGCAGGCCTTATCAATCCTGCAGGCAGGGTGCTTGGTTATATGTGAGAGGGTGCCCATGCATGAGCAGAGCCCCTCTGCAGCCCTCGGAATCTCCTCTCCGGGGTTGTCTGTGGTGCAGCCTGACCATATACTCTTAAGTGCATTAGATCCTCGCGGTAAATGCTAACTTTGGGATGGCTGCACGGAAACATGTTGTGTTTGGTGTCAAACACTGTGGAATCATACCCCCACACCAGTAACTGGTGTGGGAGTATGATCCCACCCTTCTAGAGGGAAAGACATGACAGCACCGGTATACCCGGTACCAGCTAAACAGAGCCCTGGCATCACAAAATGGATGCTGCAGCCACAGACACGAGTCTGGCCTCCTGCTGCTGACCGAAACTCCGGCAGGGGGGCCTGGACAATAGGTTTCCTGTCTCAGGGAGGTGTTACCACCTCCCAGACAGGCCTTAGTGGATTGGGGCTGGGTGGGTGCACTCCAAGTGTGCTTTGAAGTCCTGCACTGGGGGCACATTTGGTGTCCTCGTGCATACCCCAGTTCAAACCGGTTGCAGGGGCTGCCAGCCCCTGCTCTGGCGTAAAACTGGACAAAGGAAATGGGTGTAGCCACCCCTCTTTCCAAACCCTCCCAAAGGTGGGTCCCCAGAGTTAGTCCAACCCCTTTCTTAGGTATAAGTAAGGAACCCCTGGCAACAGGACTTTAGATATCCCTGGACGAAACTCTGCAACTAAATCCTGGAACTTCGACGCTCTACTCAAGACTAGAGGACTGAAGAAATCTCCCTTGGGGTCAAGGAGTGACTCCCCTGCTTGGCAGGCACCAACAAAGCATTTGCCAGTCTGCATCCCCGAAGCTCCCGCCGGACTCCGAAGTACTTGCAGCCCAGGAAGAGAATTTCCAGATTTCTCAGAGGCCGGCCCGAGTTCCCAGCAAAGCTGAGACCCGCAGCCCTCACGAGTGACGTAGAACCGGAACTCCTGGACACCGTGCACATTTGCTAGTGCATCAACTTTTCGACAACTCTTGAAGACCTGCTTTGGGTTACATGTAGCCCAGGCCCTGAGCACTATTTGCACTGAAGATTGTGAGCCTACACTCCACGAGTGTTCCGTGGGCCCACTTCTTGCATTTCCGCTTGAGGCTCCTTTGCGATCCCTGGTCTGTCGACTGGTGGGTCCCTGTGAAGGCAACTCTGATTTTCTTTGGGCGTTTCTGGTTGCTCCAGATGTGCCCTACCTCCCCACTGAGTGGTGAGTCCCTCAGACCTTGCTGGTCTGCACCGAAGCATCTTTCTCTTTTCTGCGTGGGTTGCTGTTGCCAAGGCTTGTTGTGTTCAATCCGGACACCAACGCTGCAGCACTCGACATCCTTTGTGGAACAGCTTGAATCCAGCTCCGGTTGTCGTCGACACTTCCTGGTCCTCGTGGCTGAAGAGTCAAGCTTCACCTCTTTCACCTGAAGCACCCGACATCGGTGGGCATTCGACTATCGTGCCCCTGGTCACTGGCAAGTGACCCAGACTCTGTCCCCTCTGCTTTCAGGTTCTTCTCATCTTCAGTCCAGGCTTGGATCTCTTCGTACACTTCACATCTTCCCGGCAGCAGCACTTCTCTGCAGACTGCGATTGAAAACGATGACGCGACCCGACACCATGTGACACCTATGCACCCGGCTTCCCTGGTGAGGTAACTCGAGTACTCCGGGGCTCCCGTGGGTGTTGACCCTAGAACTGTCTAAGTCCAAGAGGGTTTGGTCCTAGTCCATTTCTAAGTGTCCTTAAACTCTTAAACTCTTACCGCGACTTTCCCATAGACTTTAACGGAGCTCGCGGCTGTGTTCACACCCTGCACACAGCCCCCGTGGGTCCCCTGTGTCACTACATTGGGTGGTTCCTTGGGGTCCCAGCGATTCTTCAGGCTCTAGGCCTTGTGTCTACTTAAGTCGTGGTTCTTATACCACTTTCTTAATATATGGTTTGGTACGCCCCTAGGGCTAATCGTATATTGTGCTATTTTACTGTGCTATTTGACTTGTAACTTGTGTACTTTCACCTCTAGCCTCATAAAGAGACTATTGGGTAGTGTTTAGTAATAAATACATATATTTTATATATATACCTGGTGTGGTTCTCCTTTCATTTGGTCATTCATGAGATTATAACTGGTAAAACAATAGCTTAACACTCCTTCAAGACTTAGCCTGAAGGCTGCTCTCCATAGCTACCACTAGGATAGCTTTCACTAAAGGTTGTCTTTAAACCTATCATCAATAAAGTTCGATTGGACTGGAGCAAGGTGCCCACTATAACTAGTGGACAGCATATACCAGGCCAACTTCTCACACAGGCTGCCCGAGCAGAAAGACTCACCCGATGCCGATTTTCCGAACCTCACGGCCGAGCGCTGGCAGGAGATGTATAGGGGAGGCGCTCAAAGGGTTAACCTTTGGCCTTCCCTACACAGGTGACCTCGCGGTCGGTTCTGCCGGAAAGCCAATCAGCTGCCCTGGACCGCCTAGAAGAGGGCGGTCCACACGAGGAGCCAGAGATCCACCAGGAAGAAGACGGGCGGTTGAGGAGAGAGGCGGAAGTCAGGCAGAGGACGGAGACGCCGCGTCACGATGAAAGCAAGACGCCGGGAGCCGCGGCAGAATCGGAAGCCCTGCAGCAAGACCAGGAGGGAGAGAACACCGACGATGAGTCGACGGAGGAGTGGTGGACCCCTCAGGAGAGCTGGAACATCACTGCCACAACTCAGGAGAGTTGCGGCCACCGCGGTGAATAATCGTTAAGCGGGAGGGAGGTGGGTACCGGTCTAGATAGCCTGAGTATGTAATGACGCACGGGGCTGTCAAAACGAAGAAAGAAAACAGCAAACAACGAAAGCAGCAGACAACCAGAAAAGAGAATCGGTTAGGATTTTTGCTTTCTTTTTTTGTTTTGTTTTATTGATTTTTTTGCCACAGAACTTCCTCGAGAGAAAAGAGAAAAAGAGAGGGGGGGGAGCTCTGTTATCATCAGCCTACCAAATGGCATTGATTTCTGTTACGAGACACATTTTTTTTTTTTAAGGTGTTAGTGCCATAGTGTTTCTGTAAACGAAAGGTAGTTGTAACACAGATAGAGAGAGCAAAGAAGGATCCAGGAGATAAAAGAACCCTCAGTGGGCGCCACAATAATACATAGACATATTTTTTTATTTTTTTATTTTCTTACCTCTTCTACCACCCTCAACCTCACCCCTCCCACTACAAGAGTAAAACAAACCTTATCACGTGTTTGGTGTGGTGAAGGCCTATCTTAAAAAGGATTAACAGTGCCTTTGGTTACTCACCATTATCTCTCCTTTCTTCCGAGCCTCCTGGGGTACGTCCCTCTCTTGCCTGAGAACCTGCGAAGAATGAAAAATCACAGTGTGAACAACCGGATCAAGTGTTTTGTCAAGATACCAACGAAACGAGAACATTGAAAAGACATTATAGGATCCGCGACATTATAGAAGAAGACCAGAGAAGGGAAGGAGACGAACATATTTGAGGAATTGTATTTACTTTGCCATAATAGCAATAAACCGGTCAAAATTGAGCACTACATTCGGCCTCCTAGATTTTGTTTCCGCCCATCCCTCCGACAATGGGTAGTGACAGGGCGAAGGCAGGACTGCATGGGTAGTGCTCAGGGAATTGTAGCAGTGCATGAGTTAGTGCCTGGGTCATTGCATAAGTACATGGGTACTGACTGGATGATTAGAGTACTGCAAGGAGAGTGCATGGTGAATTTATAAGTACTTGGGTTTTGGCAGAGTGATTGGAAAAGTACATGGTGCTGGCTGGATGATTGGAGGAGTGCATAGGTAGTTGCAAGGAGATGGCTGGACTGCATCAGTAGTGCTCAGGGTATTGTAGCAGTGCATGTGTTAGTGCCTGAGTCATTGCATGAGTACATGGGTAGTGACTAGATGATTAGAGTGCTGTAAGGACAGTGCATGGTGATTTTATAACTGCTTGGGTTTTGGCAGAGTGATTGGATATGTACATGATGCTGGATGGGTGATTGGAGGAGTGCATGGGTAGTGACAGAGGGATTGCTGGAGTGCATGGGTACTACCTGGGTAATTGGAGGAGTTAATCAGTAGTGTGTAGGTGGTTAGAGGTCTGCATGGGTAGTGCACAGGGGATTGTAGCAGTGCAAGTGTTAGTGCCTGGGTCATTGCATGAGTACATGGGTACTGACTGGATGATTAGAGTACTGCAAGGAGAGAGCATGGTGAATTCATAAGTGCTTGGATTTTGTTAGAGTGATTGGATAAGTACATGGTGGTGAATGGGTGATTGGAGGAGTGCATAGGCAGTGACAGGGAAATTGCTGGACTGCATGGGTAGTGCTCAGGGGATTGTAGCAGTGCTTGTGTTAGTGCCTGGGTCATTCCATGAGTACATGGGTACTGACTGGAAGATTAGAGTACTGCAAGGAGAGTGCATGGTGAATTTATAAGTGCTTGGGTTTTGGTGGAGCGATTGGATAAGTACATGGTGCTGGCTGGGTGATTGAAGGAGTGCATGGGTACTGACAGTGTGATGGCTGGACTGAATGGGTTGTGCACAGGGGATTGTAGCAGTGCATGAGTTAGTGCCTGGGTCATTGCATGAGTACATGAGTAGTGACTGGATGATTAGAGTGCTACAAGGAGAGTGCATGGTGATTTTATCAGTGCTTGGGTTTTGGCGGTGTGATTGGATAAGTACATGATGCTGGATGGGTGATTGCAGGAATGCATGGGTAGTGACAGGGGGATTGCTGGAGTGCATGGGTACTACCTGGGTAATTGCAGGAGTGAATCAGTACTGTGTAGGTGGTTAGACGTCTGCATGGGTAGTGCACAGGGGATTGTAGCAGTGCATGTGTTAGTGCCTGGGTCATTGCATAAGTACATGGGTACTGACTCAATGAAGAGAGTACTGCAAGGAGAGTGCATGGTGAATGTATAAGTGCTTGGGTTTTGGCAGAGTGATTGGATAAGTACATGGTGCTGGATGGGTGATTGGAGGAGTGCATGGGTAGTGACAGAGGGATTGCTGGAGTGCATGGATACTACCTGGGTAATTGGAGGAGTGAATCAGTAGTGTGTAGGTGGTTAGAAGTCTGCATGGGTAGTGCTCAGGGGATTGTAGCAGTGCATGTGTTAGTGCCTGGGCCATTGCATAAGTACATGGGTACTGACTGGATGATTAGAGTACTGCGAGGAGAGTGCATGGTGAATTTATAAGTGCTTGGGTTTTGGCGGAGTGATTGGATAAGTACATGGTGCTGGCTGGGTGATTGGAGGAGTGCATGGGTAGTGACAAGGAGATGGCTGGACTGCATCAGTAGTGCTCAGGGGATTGTAGCAGTGCATGTGTTAGTGCCTGGGTCATTGCATGAGTACATGGGTAGGGACTGGATGATTAGAGTGCTGCAAGGAGAGTGCATGGTGAATTTATAAGTGCTTGGGTTTTGGCAGAGTGATTGGATAAGTACATGGTGCTGGATGGGTGATTGGAGGAGTGCATGGGTAGTGACAGAGGGATTTCTGGAGTGCATGGGTACTACCTGGGTAATTGGAGGAGTGAATCAGTAGTGTGTAGGTGGTTAGAGGTCTGCATGGGAAGTGCTCAGAGGATTGTAGCAGTGCATGTGTTAGTGCCTGGGCCATTGCATAAGTACATGGTGCTGGCTTGGTGATTGGAGGAGTGCATGGGTAGTGACAGGGCGATAGCTGGACTGCATGGGTAGTGCTCAGGGGATTGTAGCAGTGCATGAGTTAGTGCCTGGGTCATTGCATGAGTGCATGGGTAGTGACAGGGTGATTAGAGTGCTGCAAAGAGAGTGTATGGTGAATTTATAAGTGCTTGGGTTTTGGCGGAGTGATTGGATAAGTACATGGGTACTGACTGGATGATGAGAGTACTGCAAGGAGAGAGCATGGTGAATTTATAAGTGCTTGGATTTTGGCAGAGTGATTGGATAAGTACATGGTGCTGACTGGGTGATTGGAGGAGTGCATAGGCAGTGACAGGGAGATGGCTGGACTGCATGGGTAGTGCTCAGGGGATTGTAGCAGTGCATGTGTTAGTGCCTGGGTCATTGCATTAGTACATGGGTAATGACTGGATCATTAGAGTACTGCAAGGAGAGTGCATGGTGAATTTATAAGTGATTGGATTTTGGCAGAGTATTTTGATAAGTACATGGTGATGGCTGGGTGATTGGAGGAGTGCATGGGTGTGGGAGGGACAGGCTGCCCGAGCAGGAAGACTCACCCGATGCCGATTTTCCGAACCTCACGGGTGAGCGCTGGCATGAGATGTATAGGGGAGGCGCTCAAAGGGTTAACCTTTGGCCTTCCCTGCACAGGTGACCTCCCGGTCGGCTCCGCCGGAAAGCCAATCAGCCGCCTAGAAGAGGGCGGTCCACACGAGGAGCCAGAGATCCACCAGGAAGAAGACGGGCGGTTGAGGAGAGAGGCGGAAGTCGGGCAGAGGACGGAGACGCCGCATCACGACAAGAGCAAGACGCCGGGAGCCGCAGCAGAATCAGAAGCCTTGCAGCGAGACCAGGAGGGAGAGAACACCGACGACGAGTCGACGGAGGAGTGGTGGACCCCTCAGGAGAGCTGGAACATCGCTGCCGCAACTCAGGAGAGTTGCGGCCACTGCGGTGAGTAATCATTAAGCGGGAGGGGGGTGGGTACCGGTCTAGATAGCCTGAGTATGTAATGAGGCACAGGGCTGTCAAAACGAAGAAAGAAAACAGCAAACAACGAAAGCAGCAGACAACCAGAAAAGAGAATCGGTTGGGATTTCTGCTTTCTTTTTTTTGTTTTGTTTTATTGATTTTTTTTGCCACAGAAGTTCCTCGAGAGAAAAGAGAAAAAAGAGGGGGGAGGGGGAGCTCTGTTATCATCAGCCTACCAAACGGCATTGATTTCTGTTACGAGATACATTTTTTTTTTTTTGAAGGTGTTAGTGCCATAGTGTTTCTGTGAACAAAAGGTAGTTGTAACACAGATAGAGAGAGCAAAGAAGGATCCACGAGATAAAAGAACCCTCAGTGTGCGCCACAATAATTCATAGACATATTTTTTTTTTTCTTAGTTTCTTACCTCTTCTACTACCCTCAACCTCACCCCTCCCACTAGAAGAGTAATACAAACCTTATCACGTATTTGGTGTGGTGAAGGCCTATCTTAAAAAGGATTAACAGTGCCTTTGGTTACTCACCATCATCTCTCCTTTCTTCTGAGCCTCCTGGGGTACGTCCCTCTCCCGCCTGAGAACCTGCGAAGAAAAGAAAAATCACCGTGTGAACAACTGGATCAAGTGTTTTGTCAAGATACCAACGAAACGAGAACATTGAAAAGACATTATAGGATCCGCGACATTATATAAGAAGACCAGAGAAGGGAAGGAGACGAACATATTTGAGGAATTGTATTTACTTTGCCATGATAGCAATAAACCGGTCTAAATTGAGCACTACATTCGGCCTCCTAGATTTTGTTTCCGCCCATCCCTCCGACAATGGGTAGTGACAGGGCGATGGCTGGACTGCATGGGTAGTGCTCAGGGGATTGTAGCAGTCCATGAGTTAGTGCCTGGGTCATTGCATGAGTGCATGGGTAGTGATAGGATGACTAGAGTGCTGCAAGGAGAGTGTATGGTGAATTTATAAGTGCTTGGATTTTGGCAGAGTGATTGGATAAGTACATGGTGCTGACTGGGTGATTGGAGGAGTGCATAGGCAGTGACAGGGAGATGGCTGGACTGCATGCGTAGTGCTCAGGGGATTGTAGCAGTGCATGTGTTAGTGCCTGGGTCATTGCATGAGTACATGGGTACTGACTGGATGATTAGAGTACTGAAAGGAGAGTGCATGGTGAATTTATAAGTGCTTGGGTTTGGCGGAGTGATTGGATAAGTACATGGTACTGGCTGGGTGATTGGAGGAGTGCATGAGTAGTGACAAGGAGATGCCTGGACTGCATGAGTAGTGCTCAGGGGATTGTAGCAGTGCATGTGTTAGTGCCTGGGTCATTGCATGAGTACATGGGTAGTGACTGGATGATTAGAGTGCTGCAAAGACAGTGCATGGTGATTTTATAACTGCTTGGGTTTTGGCGGAGGGATTGGATATGTACATGATGCTGGATGGGTTATTGGAGGAGTGCATGGGTAGTGACAGAGGGATTGCTGGAGTGCATGGGTACTACCTGGGTAATTGGAGGAGTGAATCAGTAGTGTGTAGGTGGTTAGAGGTCTGCATGGGTAGTGCACAGGGGATTGTAGCAGTGCAAGTGTTAGTGCCTGGGTCATTGCATGAGTACATGGGTACTGACTGGATGATTAGAGTACTGCAAGGAGAGAGCATGGTGAATTTATAAGTGCTTGGATTTTGGTAGAGTGATTGGATAAGTACATGGTGGTGAATGGGTGATTGGAGGAGTGCATAGGCAGAGACAGGGAAATGGCAGGACTGCATGGGTAGTGCTCAGGGGATTGTAGCAGTGCATGTGTTAGTGCCTGGGTCATTCCATGAGTACATGGGTACTGAGTGGAAGATTAGAGTACTGCAAGGAAAGTGCATGGTGAATTTATAAGTGCTTGGGTTTTGGTGGATTGATTGGATAAGTACATGGTGCTGGCTGGGTGATTGAAGGAGTGCATGGGTACTGACAGGGCGATGGCTGGACTGCATGGGTAGTACACAGGGGATTGTAGCAGTGCATGAGTTAGTGCCTGGGTCATTGCATGAGTACATGAGTAGTGACTGGATGTTTAGAGTGCTACAAGGAGAGTCCATGGTGATTTTATCAGTGCTTGGGTTTTGGCGGAGTGATTGGATAAGTACATGATGCTGGATGGGTGATTGGAGGAGTGCATGGGTAGTGAAAGGGGGACTGCTGGAGTGCATGTGTACTACCTGGGTAATTGCAGGAGTGAATCAGTACTGTGTAGGTGGTTAGAGGTCTGCATGGGTAGTGCACAGGGGATTGCATCAGTGCATGTGTTAGTGCCTGGGTCATTGCATAAGTACATGATACTGACTGGATGAAGAGAGTACTGCAAGGAGAGTGCATGGTGAATTTATAAATGCTTGGATTTTGGCGGAGTGATTGGATAAGTACATGGTGCTGGCTTGGTGATTGGAAGACTGCATGGGCAGTGCACAGATGATTGCACCACTGCATGTGTTAGTGCCTGGGTCATTGCATGAGTACATGGGTAGTGACTGGATGATTAGAGTACTGCAAGGAGAGTGCATGGTGAATTTATAGGTGCTTGGCTTTTGGCAGAGTGATTGGATAAGTACATGGTGCTGGCTGGGTTATTGGAAGAGTGCATGGGTAGTGACAGGGCAATGGCTGGACTGCATGGGTAGTGCTCAGGGGTTTGTAGCAGTGCATGAGTTAGTGCCTGGGTCATTGCATAAGTACATGGGTACTGACTGGATGAAGAGAGTACTGCAAGGAGAGTGCATGGTGAATTTATAAGTGCTTTGGTTTTGGCAGAGTGATTGGATAAGTACATGGTGCTGGCTTGGTGATTGGAAGACTGCATGGGCAGTGCACAGGTGATTGTACCACTGCATGTGTTAGTGCCTGGGTCATTGCATGACTACATGGATAGTGACTGGAAGATGAGAGTACTGCAAGGAGAGTGCATGGTGAATTTATAGGTGCTTGGCTTTTGGCAGAGTGATTGGATAAGTACATGGTGCTGGCTGGGTGATTGGAAGAGTGCATGGGTAGTGACAGGGCAATGGCTGGACTGCATGGGTAGTGCTCAGGGGTTTGTAGCAGTGCATGAGTTAGTGCCTGGGTCATTGCATGAGTACATGGGTAGTGACTGGATGATTAGAGTACTGCAAGGAGAGAGCATGGTGAATTTATAAGTGCTTGGATTTTGGCAGAGTGATTGGATAAGTACATGGTGGTGACTGGGTGATTGTAGGAGTGCATAAGCAGTGACAGGGAGGTGGCTGGACTGCATGGGTAGTGCTCAGGTAATTGTAACAGTGCATGTGTTAGTGCCTGGGTCATTGCATGAGTACATGGGTAGTGAATGGATGATTAGAGTACTGCCAGGAGAGTGCATGGTGAATTTATAAGTGCTTGGGTTTTGGTGGAGTGATTGTATAAGTACATGATGCTGGATAGGTGATTGGAGGAGTGCAAGGGTAGTGACAAGGAGATGGCTGGTCTGCATGAGTAGTGCTCAGGTAATTGTAGCATTGCATGTGTTAGTGCTCGGGTCATTGCATGAGTACATGGGTAGTGAATGGATGATTAGAGTACTGCAAGGAGAGTGCATGGTGATTTTATAACTGCTTGGGTTTTGGCGGAGGGATTGGATATGTACATGATGCTGGATGGGTGATTGGAGGAGTGCATGGGTAGTGACAGAGGGATTGCTGGAGTGCATGGGTACTACCTGGATAATTGGAGGAGTGAATCAGTAGTGTGTAGGTGGTTAGAGGTCTGCATGGGTAGTGCACAGGGGATTGTAGCAGTGCAATTGTTAGTGCCTAGGTCATTGCATGAGTTCATGGGTACTGACTGGATGATTAGAGTACTGCAAGGAGAGAGCATGGTGAATTTATAAGTGCTTGGATTTTGGTAGAGTGATTGGATAAGTACATGGTGGTGAATGGGTGATTGGAGGAGTGCATAGGCAGTGACAGGGAAATGGCTGGACTGCATGGGTAGTGCTCAGGGCATTGTAGCAGTGCATGTGTTAGTGCCTGGGTCATTCCATGAGTACATGGGTACTGACTGGAAGATTAGAGTACTGCAAGGAGAGTGCATGGTGAATTTATAAGTGCTTGGGTTTTGGTGGATTGATTGGATAAGTACATGGTGCTGGCTGGGTGATTGAAGGAGTGCATGGGTACTGACAGTGTGATGGCTGGACTGCATGGGTAGTGCACAGGGGATTGTAGCAGTGCATGAGTTAGTGCCTGGGTCATCGCATGAGTACATGAGTAGTGACTGGATGTTTAGAGTTCTACAAGGAGAGTCCATGGTGATTTTATCAGTGCTTGGGTTTTGGCGGAGTGATTGGATAAGTACATGATGCTGGATGGGTGATTGGAGGAGTGCATGGGTAGCGAAAGGGGGACTGCTGGAGTGTATGTGTACTACCTGGGTAATTGCAGGAGTGAATCAGTACTGTGTAGGTGGTTAGAGGTCTGCATGGGTAGTGCACAGGGGATTGTAGCAGTGCATGTGTTAGTGCCTGGGTCATTGCATAAGTACATGGGTACTGACTGGATGAAGAGAGTACTGCAAGGAGAGTGCATGGTGAATTTATAAGTGCTTGGGTTTTGGAAGAGTGATTGGATAAGTACATGGTGGTGAATGGGTGATTGGAGGAGTGCATAGGCAGTGACAGGGAAACGGCTGGACTGCATGGGTAGTGGTCAGGGGATTGTAGCAGTGCATGTGTTAGTGCCTAGGTCATTCCATGAGTACATGGGTACTGACTTTAAGATTAGAGTACTGCAAGGAGAGTGCATGGTGGATTTATAAGTGCTTGGGTTTTGGTGGAGTGATTGGATAAGTACATTGTGCTGGCTAGGTGATTGATGGAGTGCATGGGTACTGACAGGGCGATGGCTGGACTGCATGAGTAGTGCACAGGGGATTGTAGCAGTGCATGAGTTAGTGCCTGGGTCATTGCATGAGTACATGAGTAGTGACTGGATGATTAGAGTGCTACAAGGAGAGTGCATGGTGATTTTATAAGTACTTGGGTTTGGCGGAGTGAATGGATAAGTACATGATGCTGGATGGGTGATTGGAGGAGTGCATGGGTAGTGACAGGGGGATTGCTGGAGTGCATGGGTACGACCTGGTTAATTGCAGAAGTGAATCAGTACTGTGTAGGTGGTTAGAGGTCTGCATGGGTTGTGCACAGGGGATTGTAGCAGTGCATGTGTTAGTGCCTGGGTCATTGCATAAGTACATGTGTAGTGACTGGATGAAGAGAGTACTGCAAGGAGAGAGCATGGTGAATTTATAAGTGCTTGGGTTTTGGCGGAGTGATTGGATAAGTACATGGTGCTGGCTTGGTGATTGGAAGACTGCATGGGCAGTGCACAGGTGATTGCACCACTGCATGTGTTAGTGCCTGGGTCATTGCATGAGTACATGGGTAGTGACTGGATGATTAGAGTACTGCAAGGAGAGTGCATGGTGAATTTATAGGTGCTTGGATTTTGGCAGAGTGATTGGATAAGTACATGGTGCTGGCTGGGTGATTGGAAGAGTGCATGGGTAGTGACAGGGCAATGGCTGGACTGCATGGGTAGTGCTCAGGGGTTTGTAGCAGTGCATGAGTTAGTGCCTGGGTCATTGCATAAGTACATGGGTACTGACTGGAAGAAGAGAGTACTGCAAGGAGAGTGCATGGTGAATTTATAACTGCTTGGGTTTTGGCGGAGTGATTGGATAAGTACATGATGCTGGATGGGTGATTGGAGGAGTGCATGGGTAGTGACAGAGGGATTGCTTGAGTGCATGGGTACTACCTGGGTAATTGGAGGAGTGAATCAGTAGAGTGTAGGTGGTTAGAGGTCTGCATGGGTAGTGCTCAGGGCATTGTAGCAGTGCATGTGTTAGTGCCTGGGTCATTCCATGAGTACATGGGTACTGACTGGAAGATTAGAGTACTGCAAGGAGAGTGCATGGTGAATTTATAAGTGCTTGGGTTTTGGTGGATTGATTGGATAAGTACATGGTGCTGGCTGGGTGATTGAAGGAGTGCATGGGTACTGACAGTGTGATGGCTGGACTGCAAGGGTAGTGCACAGGGGATTGTAGCAGTGCATGAGTTAGTGCCTGAGTCATCGCATGAGTACATGAGTAGTGAGTGGATGTTTAGAGTGCTACAAGGAGAGTCCATGGTGATTTTATCAGTGCTTGGGTTTTGGCGGAGTGATTGGATAAGTACATGATGCTGGATGGGTGATTGGAGGAGTGCATGGGTAGTGAAAGGGGGACTGCTGGAGTGCATGTGTACTACCTGGGTAATTGCAGGAGTGAATCAGTACTGTGTAGGTGGTTAGAGGTCTGCATGGGTAGTGCACAGGGGATTGTAGCAGTGCATGTGTTAGTGCCTGGGTCATTGCATAAGTACATGGGTACTGACTGGATGAAGAGAGTACTGCAAGGAGAGTGCATGGTGAATTTATAAGTGCTTGGGTTTTGGAAGAGTGATTGGATAAGTACATGGTGGTGAATGGGTGATTGGAGGAGTGCATAGGCAGTGACAGGGAAATGGCTGGACTGCATGGGTAGTGGTCAGGGGATTGTAGCAGTGCATGTGTTTGTGCCTAGGTCATTCCATGAGTACATGGGTACTGACTGGAAGATTAGAGTACTGCAAGGAGAGTGCATGGTGAATTTATAAGTGCTTGGGTTTTGGTGGAGTGATTGGATAAGTACATGGTGCTGGCTAGGTGATTGATGGAGTGCATGGGTACTGACAGGGCGATGGCTGGACTGAATGAGTAGTGCACAGGGGATTGTAGCAGTGCATGAGTTAGTGCCTGGGTCATTCCATGAGTACATGAGTAGTGACTGGATGATTAGAGTGCTACAAGGAGAGTGCATGGTAGATTTTATAAGTGCTTGGGTTTGGCGGAGTGAATGGATAAGTACATGATGCTGGATGGGTGATTGGAGGAGTGCATGGGTAGTGACAGGGGGATTGCTGGAGTGCATGGGTACTTCCTGGTTAATTGCAGGAGTGAATCAGTACTGTGTAGGTGGTTAGAGGTCTGCATGGGTAGTGCACAGGGGATTGTAGCAGTGCATGTGTTAGTGCCTGGGTCATTGCATAAGTACATGGGTACTGACTGGATGAAGAGAGTACTGTAAGGAGAGTGCATGGTGAATTTATAAGTGCTTGGGTTTTGGCAGAGTGATTGGATAAGTACATGGTGGTGAATGGGTGATTGGAGGAGTGCATAGGCAGTGACAGGGAAATGGCTGCACTGCAGGGGTAGTGCTCAGGGGATTGTAGCAGTGCATGTGTTAGTGCCTAGGTCATTCCATGAGTACATGGGTACTGACTGGAAGATTAGAGTACTGCAAGGAGAGTGCATGGTGAATTTATAAGTGCTTGGGTTTTGGTGGAGTGATTGGATAAGTACATGGTGCTGGCTAGGTGATTGATGGAGTGCATGGGTACTGACAGGACGATGGCTGGAGTGCATGGGTAGTGCACAGGGGATTGTAGCAGTGCATGAGTTAGTGCCTGGGTCATTGCATGAGTACATGAGTAGTGACTGGATGATTAGAGTGCTACAAGGAGAGTGCATGGTGATTTTATAAGTGCTTGGGTTTGGCGGAGTGAATGGATAAGTACATGATGCTGGATCGGTGATTGGAGGAGTGCATGGGTAGTGACAGGGGGATTGCTGGAGTGCATGGGTACTACGTGGTTAATTGCAGGAGTGAATCAGTACTGTGTAGGTGGTTAGAGGTCTGCATGGGTAGTGCACAGGGGATTGTAGCAGTGCATGTGTTAGTGCCTGGGTCATTGCATAAGTACATGGGCACTGACTGGATGAAGAGAGTATTGCAAGGAGAGTGCATGGTGAATTTATAAGTGCTTGGGTTTTGGCGGAGTGATTGGATAAGTACATGGTGCTGGCTTGGTGATTGGAAGACTGCATGGACAGTGCACAGGTGATTGCACCACTGCATGTGTTAGTGCCTGGGTCATTGCATGAGTACATGGGTAGTGACTGGATGATTAGAGTACTGCAAGGAGACTGCATGGTGAATTTATAGGTGCTTGGCTTTTGGCAGAGTGATTGGATAAGTACATGGTGCTGGCTGGGTGATTGGAAGAGTGCATGGGTAGTGACAGGGCAATGGCTGGACTGCATGGGTAGTGCTCAGGGGTTTGTAGCAGTGCATGAGTTAGTGCCTGGGTCATTGCATAAGTACATGGGTACTGACTGGAAGAAGAGAGTACTGCAAGGAGAGTGCATGGTGAATTTATAAGTGCTTGGGTTTTGGCAGAGTGATTGGATAAGTACATGGTGCTGGCTTGGTGATTGGAAGACTGCATGGGCAGTGCACAGGTGATTGTACGACTGCATGTGTTAGTGCCTGCGTCATTGCATGAGTACATGGATAGTGACTGGAAGATTAGAGTACTGCAAGGAGAGTGCATGGTGAATTTATAGGTGCTTGGCTTTTGGCAGAGTGATTGGATAAGTACATGGTGCTGCCTGGGTGATTGGAAGAGTGCATGGGTAGTGACAGGGCGATGGCTGGACTGCATGGGTAGTGCTCAGGGGATTGTAGCAGTGCATGAGTTAGTGCCTGGGTAATTGCATGAGTACATGGATAGTGACTGGATGATTAGAGTACTGCAAGGAGAGAGCATGGTGAATTTATAAGTGCTTGGATTTTGGTAGCGTGATTGGATTAGTACATGGTGATGACTGGGTGATTGGAGGAGTGCATAAGTGGTGAGAGGGAGATGGCTGGACTGCCTGGGTAGTGCTCAGGTAATTGTAACAGTGCATGTGTTAGTGCCTGGGTCATTGCATGAGTACATGTGTAGCGACTGGATGATTAGAGCACTGCCAGGAGAGTGCATGGTGAATTTAAAAGTGCTTGGGTTTTGGTGGAGTGATTGGATAAGTACATGATGCTGGATGGGTGATTGGAGGAGTGCAAGGGTAGTGACAAGGAGATGGCTGGTCTGCATGAGTAGTGCTCAGGTAATTGTAGCAGTGCATGTGTTAGTGCCTGGGTCATTGCATGAGTACATGGGTACTGACTGCATGATAAGAGTACTGGAAGGAGAGTGCATGGTGATTTTATAACTGCTTGGGTTTTGGCGGAGTGATTGGATAAGTACATGATGCTGGATGGGTGATTGGAGGAGTGCATGGGTAGTGACAGAGGGATTGCTTGAGTGCATGGGTACTACCTGGGTAATTGGAGGAGTGAATCAGTAGAGTGTAGGTGGTTAGAGGTCTGCATTGGTAATGCTCGGGGGATTGTAGCAGTGCATGTGTTAGTGCCTGGGCCATTGCATAAGTACATGGGTACTGACTGGATGATTAGAGTACTGCAAGGAGAGTGCATGGTGAATTTATAAGTGCTTGGGTTTTGGCGGAGTGATTGGATAAGTACATGGTGCTGGCTGGGTGATTGGAGGAGTGCATAGGTAGTGACAAGGAGATGGCTGGACTGCATCAGTAGTGCTCAGGGGATTGTAGCAGTGCATGTGTTAGTGCCTCGGTCATTGCATGAATACATGGGTAGCGACTGGATGATTAGAGTGCTGCAAGGACAGTGCATGGTGATTTTATAACTGCTTGGGTATTGGCGGAGTGATTGGATAAGTACATGATGTTGGATGGGTGATTGGAGGAGTGCATGGGTAGTGACAGAGGGATTTCTGGAGTGCATGGTACTACCTGGGTAATTGGAGGAGTGAATCAGTAGTGTGTGGGTGGTTAGAGGTCTGCATGGGAAGTGCTCAGGGGATTGTAGCAGTGCATGTGTTATTGCCTGGGCCATTGCATAAGTACATGGTGCTGGCTGGGTGATTGGAGGAGTGCATGGGTAGTGACAGAGCGATAGCTGGACTGCATGGGTAGTGCTCAGGGGATTGTAGCAGTGCATGAGTTAGTGCCTGGGTCATTGCATGTGTACATGGGTAGTGACAGGATGATTAGAGTGCTGCAAGGACAGTGCATGGTGATTTTATAACTGCTTGGGTTTTGGCGGAGTGATTGGATAAGTACATGGTGGTGAATGGGTGATTGGAGGAGTGCATAGGCAGTGACAGGGAAATGGCTGGACTGCATGGGTAGTGCTCAGGGGATTGTAGCAGTGCATGTGTTAGTGCCTAGGTCATTCCATGAGTACATGGGTAGTGACTGGAAGATTAGAGTACTGCAAGGAGAGTGTATGGTGAATTTATAGGTGCTTGGCTTTTGGCAGAGTGATTGGATAAGTACATGGTGCTGCCTGGGTGATTGGAAGAGTGCATGGGTAGTGACAGGGCGATGGCTGGACTGCATGGGTAGTGCTCAGGGGATTGTAGCAGTGCATGAGTTAGTGCCTGGGTAATTGCATGAGTACATGGATAGTGACTGGATGATTAGAGTACTGCAAGGAGAGAGCATGGTGAATTTATAAGTACTTGGGTTTTGGCGGAGTGATTGGAAAAGTACATGGTGCTGGCTGGGTGATTGGAGTAGTGCATAGGTAGTTACAAGGAGATGGCTGGACTGCATCATTAGTGCTCAGGGTATTGTAGCAGTGCATGTGTTAGTGCCTGAGTCATTGCATGAGTACATGGGTAGTGACTAGAGGATTAGAGTGCTGTAAGGACAGTGCATGGTGATTTTATAACTGCTTGGGTTTTGGCGGAGAGATTGGATATGTACATGATGCTGGATGGGTGATTGGAGGAGTGCATGGGTAGTGACAGGGGAATTGCTTGAGTGCAGGGGTACTACCTGGGTAATTGCAGGAGTGAAACAGTACTGTGTAGGTGGTTAGAGGTCTACATGGGTAGTGCACAGGGGATTGTAGCAGTGCATGTGTTAGTGCCTGGGTCATTGCATGAGTACATGGGTACTGACTGGATGATTAGAGTACTGCAAGGAGAGAGCATGGTGAATTTATAAGTGCTTGGATTTTGGTAGAGTGATTGGATAAGTACATGGTGGTGAATGGGTGATTGGAGGAGTGCATAGGCAGTAACGGGGAAATGGCTGGACTGCATGGGTAGTGCTCAGGGGATTGTAGCAGTGCATGTGTTAGTGCCTAGGTCATTCCATGAGTACATGGGTGCTGACTGGATGATTAGAGTACTGCAAGGAGAGTGCACGATGAATTTATAAGTGCTTGGGTTTCGGCGGAGTGATTGGATAAGTACATGGTGCTGACTGGGTGATTGATGGAGTGCATGGGTAGTGACAGGGCGATGGCTGGACTGCATGGGTAGTGCTCAGGGGATTCACACTACGAACGGACCAACGGCGGACCACAGTGGCCGCACCTCGCTGCTTAGTTCCTATTGTTGTGGGTTCCAAGTAAATACGGATGGTGTGCACATACAACTCCTGCACCTGCCGTTGTTAGGTGCAAACTGCAACGCAGATTAGAAGCTGAGCACAATGTGTAGCGGTGCACTCCCAGAAAGTTATATCCAATAATAGCAATTTAGTCAATTCCTTTGTTTGAGGTAAGTCTTTTTATTTCAAATAACACAAGCTTCAGCCAACGCGTTTCGTCCAATGGCAATTGGACTTCATGAGGGCTGTAATGGTACAATATAAATAACATAAATAACATTGACATGAATGGACACATTCCACATGACACATATATATAAAAAGGAACACGGAACACACTTAACATATACATTTATACTAAATACACATGTTAAAACTGTACAAATCAGCACACACCACATAGGAAATACTGACCTAGGCCTAATGCCTAACCTGTATATTTCTAAAGCTAACCTGTATTGCCCATGTGTCGGTCACTATCTGTGAGGGTAGGTGTGTGCTAGGACCTGTGTGAACGGAGAGACTTGCATAATGGCTCCTGGGTATGTTTGGGAATAAAAGAAAAGACTGTGTGGATAGTGCATCTGATAAAAAAAACTGGTACAACGACAGGGATGGGGAGGGAAGGTAACAGAGAAAAAGTAACAAAGAAAAAGTAACAAAGAAAAAGAAAAAGCACGGAGACAAAACACGGAGCAAAACACACAGATATGGAAAGGGAGAATGGCAGTACATGATACAGAGCGGAGGGAAAGGAGGGGAGGGGTATCAGCCACAAATCAGGGTGGATGAAGAGACGGTATAATCCTAATGTGGGAAAGTGACCAAGATTTTTATTTTTTTATTTTTATTTTATGCGTTTTTATATAGCGCAGACTTTACCCGAAGTTGTCAGAGCGCTTCACAATAGGAACAGTAACATTACATGAGGAGAAAATTACAAGTGAGCATAATACAAAAGCAAGCGTTACATTACATGAGGAAAAAGTGACAGTTGTGCAAATAAACAAAAACAAACAAGATACAAAAAGAGGTAGCAAAATGATACGTTACAAGAGGAAAAAGTGACAAGTGTGCATGATACATAAGATACAAAATACAAATAGAGGTGTTAAATAACAGTGTGAGTGGCAGTATCAACATAAACAAAACGTAGTGCACACGGCGGAGCTACATGTGCCCCCTGTTGAAATGGACCTTTGAATATTTAAACAAGATATGAGCGCAAAGTATGATGTTGAGTACATACCATGCGGTTGTGGAGTGAATGACGAGGGATCACTATAGTTGGTGTCCCGGCAACTGTTATCTTCAAGGCATGTCCAGAACTCATGCAGTTGAGCCAAATTGGTCGTGGGGTTAAAAAGTGTAAGCAGTATACAGTGGGCTGTTCCGCCAGTGCCTCTTTGATAAGGGCCTGGTCGCAGAGTCTAAAATGAAAGGAGCAAAGGATCGCTAAGAACGAGGCAAAACGACTGGGAAAGATTGTATGACATAAGGAGCAGTCAAATCTAGGGGGCACATATGAGTGGTTAAAGCCTCAGGGCTGATGTGAGAACTGCTCGAAATGACTATCCCATAAGCCGCGGGTACCTGAAATTAACACAAGGTGGGGTACCACAGATCCCAAGGACGGGGCCGTGAGTGCAAGCAAGGGGCGCATGGGGCATAACAATAATAAAAGCGGGGATTTGGTGAGCCCGTGTGATCCAAGGAGGGGGCAGCGCATTCCTAGTATTCCCCGTCTAGTAAGAGACACAGGGTGAGGACGTATAAAGATGTGTTCGATTATTAAAACTATCTGCCATAAGAAATCTGTTCTGAGATTAACGGCCTTAGCGGGATACAAATAAAACATGTGGCGCTGGTAAATACCTCGATCGGAGTTCGTCCGGCGTGATCCTTTCCGGGTTGAAGATGAAAGGCAAGTGGATGCCTTGAGCATTTTATAAAAGTTAATGTGGAAAAAGTACGAAAAAACGCGGGAGATCTGCCTGGAGCAAGTGATGGAAAGTGAGGTTGATGAAAGGAAAGTACAGACCAACACGGAGAAAAGACTAACTACTTACGAGAGCGGGTGGGAGATGGCAGAGTGGTGGATCAATCTATAAAACTTCCTATCTGTGGTCAAGGCTGCTAACGATCATGGCATGCGCCAAACGTGCAAAATGATCGAAAACAGCGTAGACGGAACAAGGTTTGCCAGTGTGTATGTTAGGGGCTAAATGCTGATGTGGAAAAATAAACAATAAAACAGCAGGAGCATGTCGAAAGTACGGGCTATTCCCGAGTGGTCCAGGTGGTTCCAAGAGCCCGCCATGGCCCGTGTACAAAGCGATATTAAAACCAACATTGGTTGTGGTGAGCAAGGTAAAGAAGAAAGCATCTATTAGGAACCCAAACTTCATTCGTTCTGAGGATCTGCAATGAAAAGCCACAATATAAGAAAAAGTATGACTTGGATAACCGGGTATGGGCAAGGAGATAGGAAAGCTGGAATGCAGAACTGCAGAAAAGTATTTAAAAACTATGGAAAATATACACATATATGCCTACAAATTGGGCTAACCTGTGTACATCTGGGTAGTCACCCAGGCTCTCCATGGTCCAAGAGAGTAGTGGCAAAGAATGGGCACTGGTTGCATTGGAGAAATTAAAAATCAACGCAAGAACATATCATCCCATCTCAGGGCCTGCACTAGTGTGCCACTGAGAAGATACATACAATAAAACGGTGTGGAAAGTATGGTGATATGTGCAGAGTCCTGTAGAAAAAATATATATATATATGTATACAATGGCTGTTACTATACAGTGAAGGTGTATCCAGCCCAATATGTCTCATTGTCCTGGGGTCTGTTAGCCCGTCAAGTTGATGGGGGTCATGCTGGAGAGAGTCCCCAGTATGTTCCAAAGATAAGGTAACCCATGCGTGTGTCATACATGTGCATTGTAGGTTAAGAAAACTATGAGGGATCAGTACATAGCAACCCATAAGAGTGGCATCAGTGTGTCGCTTATGTCAGAAAGTAATGAAACTCGTGGTCAGTATTGTGGCCTCTCTGGACAGACTGGAGTCTACAAATCCATTTGGATTCTGTCTGTCGTAAGATCAGTTCACGATCCCCCCTGGTGTTTGGTGGGATGTGATCTATTCCACTGAAGCTGAAAGTTGCATCTCCAGTGTGTGCAATGCGGTAGTGATCTGTCATGGGGTATCTGTTGTCACCATTGACAAGGGCTCGGCGGTGTTCTTGTATGCGTGTCTTGAGGCTACGTACAGTGCTGCCCACGTATATCATGCCACATGGGCATTCAAGAATGTACACCACAAACTGCGTGTGGCAATTTATGTAATGTAATGTAATGTAATGTAATGTAATGTAATGTAAATTGGTATTTGTAAAGCGCTAACTGCCACTCCAAAAGGAGCATCCTGGCGCTGGTTGAATGGAGGTGAAAGGGGGGCTCAAGGATGTTAAATGAGAGAGAGGCATAATTCGTCAGAGGTGCTAAAAACCCAAGTTTTCAGGGCCTTCCTGAAGAGTGTTTCTGTTTTGTGCAGTCTTAGGTGGGTTGGTAGAAGATTCCATGCTTTAGTACCCAAGGCGGCCACTGTTTTTCCTCCTTTTGTTTTACATCTAAAAATGGGTGGTTTAAGGAGGTTGGCTGATGAGGACCTGAGAGTCCTAGTTGTAATGTAGGGGGTGAACCGTGCTGAAAGATACTTAGGTCCCAATTTAAGTTTGGCTCTGTAGGTGATTAGGAGAATTTTAAAAAGAATTCTCTTGTGTAGCGGAAGCCAATGAAGGACTTTTAGTGCCGCCGATGCCGAGGATCTTTGTGGAAGTTTTAAAACTAGACGTGCCGCAGCATGTTGGACCACTTGTAATTTCTTTAGTGTAGATTTGTTGACACCTGCCAAAAGGCTGTTGCAGTAGTCAAGGCGCGAAAGAATCAAGGCCACTGCAACTGTTTTCCTTGCGGCAAGTGGAATCAAATCAAAAAATTTTTTTTGCGATTTAATGAGGTTAAAGCAGGTCTCTGCTACAGCTGTTGCGTGTGGGAGAAAGGAAAGAGCAGTATCGAACTGTACTCCTAAATTTTTGGCTACTTTCACCATGTCAGGCGGGGGGGTTGTTCCCTCAGGCCACCATTTACAAGGCTGGAATAAGACATCTTTCCCTATGGGGAGGATTTCGTTTTTTCGGTGTTGCATCTAAGGTGATTGTCCCTCATCCACTGGATGACTTCAGACAGGCAGCGTTTAAAGTTAAGTTCGGCGTCTGTGGAATTATCATCCAGAGAAAGGATCATCTGGGTATCGTCTGCATAGGACGTAACTTCAATCCCAAAGGATCCTATCAGAGAGATGAGCGGAGTCATATAAATGTTGAATAACAGTGGGCTCAATGATGAGCCCTGTGGGACTCCTGTTGTTATGTTGCGTTCCACCGAGAGGAAAGTACCAAGAGTAACCGCTTGTCTGCGGTTGGTGAGAAATGATTTTATCCATTCCAGAGCGATACCTGAGATGCCGCCGCGTTCGAGTCGCTTCAGGAGGATACTGTGTGAAATGGTATCGAACGCGGCAGACAAATCGAGTAGGATCAGGACCGCTTTCCTGCCTTTATCAGCTATAGTTTTTAGCGCGTCAGTTATTTCCAGGAGAGCCGATTCTGTGGAATGCTGGGGGCGAAAGCCAGACTGTTGAGGGTGGAGGATATTAGTGGCTTCAATAAATCTGGTTAGTTCTTTGTGTATAAATTTTTCCGTGACTTTGCCTAGCAGGGGAAGTAGGGAAATAGGGCGAAAGTTTGAGAGCACAGAGGGGTCGATGTTTTGATTCTTTCTCAGTGGTTTTACCAGTGCAAGCTTCCATTCATCTGGAACAATACCTGAGCTTTATGAAGTGTTTATTTTGTGTACACAGGTGGAATTGTAGCAAAAATCTTTGCGTTTGTTCCGGCCTAGGTGGCAGACGTTGCAGTTGGTGCACGTGAAAAAACCCATCGGCGCAGGTGGTAGCCAGGTGGTACTGTTAACTTTCTGTGTGGTGATGTAGCTGGGACAAAGTGATCTCCTCAATGTGCGTCCCCTCCTATATATTAAGGATGGATTATCATTGAGAAAGGGGCGCAATGTCGGAATATCCAACAGCAGGTGCCAGTGTTTTCTGAAGGCCTTAAAAATTCTCTCACTGTGTGCTGTGTAGTTGGTAAAGAAAGCTACCTTTTCTCTGGACTGGTACCTGATGTGTTCTTTACTTCTACCAGATGTGCCTTCCTTCAATGTATCAGACCTGTGTAGGCTGAGTGCCCTCTGCTCTGATCTGTCCAGGCTTTTAACATCATAACCCCTTTGCTTGAAGCGTTGTTTGATGTTAGAAAGGTTTTCCTTGAAGTTACTCTCCTCACTACAGATACGTTGTGTCCGGACCATTTCTCCATAGGGGATGTTCTAGATAACTGAACTAGCATGTGCACTGGATGCGTGAGGTACGCTATTGCATGCTGTGGTCTTCCTATAGAGTGTGCTATGAACTACCCCTTCTTTGATATAGAAGCGTATGTCTAGGAATTCGATTTGTTCCTTGTGATGTAGCATGGTGAGCTGGACATTGAACGGGTTGCTGTTGAGATATGCCAGGTAATCTTTGAGCTGTGTTTCTGAGCCTGACCAAAGACAGATAATGTCGTTGATGTACCTCCCCCAGAAGATGATGTGCTTAGTCCAGGGGGAGGCACATTTGTTCCAGGCATGCTCCCTCTCATACCAGCCCATGAAAAATCCGGCATACGAGGGAGCAAACCTGGAACCCAATTGGGGGAATGGGAACATAATTAAGAAAGTTCCTCTTTCACAATGATGAAGATCCTTATTAAACATGCCAATGAAAAAGGTTTGAAATTACAGGCAGAAGTAGAAGACTTAGAAAAACAGATAGAGGCCTTGGAGTGCAAGGATCTGGTAGAAAAGAATGATACCATTCTAAATAAGGTTATAGAGGAACATCAACAGTACCTAAGGGACAAAAAAATGCGCAAAATCAAGCGAGATGACCGCGATTACAGGGATGGCAGAATTTATACTTTTGCCAGGAAATATGACAATCCCAACATCACCGAAGATAGAAAAAGAGGAAGGGAGGACAGCTTTGAGAACAGCCAGCAGTAGCTCGCTGGCATCCAGTGAGAGTACAACCTCCAGCACAGTTCAACCAGAGATCCCTTTAGGCGAAGGAGCCACCAATTTTCAAAAGGAATTGGAAAGGCTGCGCTTAGGTGAGAGACAACCCAGAAAAGGTACAAAATACAAGGCGAGGTGGGAGGTCAGGGAGGAAGAGCAGACAGTCACTCAATGCTACTGCGGCCCAAAAAGAACCAGTAAACGTCACTAGCACTGAACAGACAGGGAGGCCCACCACGGGGGGCTCCGTCTAACAACTAACCCTATGGAACAACTAGATTTACAGATTATCAACCTGTCAAATAGAGAGCTGGATGTACACGAATGCAATGTACTCAAAAAGGGACTTGGGTTCTGTCCTACACAATTTGGGGACCTTGTAGATGTCCATGTTGATTTGTACAAATTTCTGCATGTGCTTAAATTAAAAGAATTTTTTTCACAGCAAACATGTAATTCTGTTGATAATATGTTGGATACGCCAACGGCGCAAAGAACCATTGGGGAAGTAAGAGAAGTTCAGATGTTATTGTCGATTAAGAATGATGAGGTGACAGATATGCATACCATCCAGAATGATTTGGGTATTAGTGAGAGCAGCAACCAGGGAACGGGTCTTAGATGCAAATCAAAGTTTGTCCCACATAGCACCCCAACATTGACAAATTTGGTGACCTTTGTAGGAGAGTAGGATCTGCTTCACATGGGTACCCCCACTTTTTGCTGATGCTTCAGTTTTTGACTCTAGTCTGGCTGAGGCCCTGCTAATCAGAACCCCAGCCTAGCTGCTTCCTCTCTAAAATGGTTTCCATGTACCTTAGGTACATCTTTGATTGGATTCTGCAGTGCCCTTATAAGTCCCTAGTATATGGTATACTATGTACCCAGGGCATAGGTACCCCAGAGGCCTACCAGGGGCTGTAGCATATATTATGTCACCCCTGGGAAGCCCTCCAAAAATACACCACAGGTCTGCTACTGCAGCCTGGGTAAGGTGGTGCATGCACCCCTTACTGTGGTATAGGCTACCTATATCACTACCATTGCACACACATATAAACCTATAAGTCACTCCTATGGCAGGCCTTAACAATCCTGAAGGCAGAGTGCTTGGTTTTTATGTGAGAGGGTGCCTCTGCATGAGCAGAGCCCCTCTGCAGCATTCGGAGTCAATCCTCTGGTGCTGTTTGTGGTGCAGCCTGACCATATACTCTTAAGTGCATTATAACCACGTGGTAAATGCTAACTTTGGGATGGCTGCACAGAAACATGTCGTGTTTGGTGTCAAACACTTTGGAATACTACCCCCCGCCAGTTTTGGTGGCGGGGGTAGCATTCCACCCTTCTAGAGGGAGAGACATGTACACACCGGCATACCCGGTATTAACTTTTCAGAGCCCTGGCATCACAAAATGGATGCCGCTGCCACAGACACGGGTCTGGCCTCCTGCTGATGACCGAAACTCCGAAGGGGAGGCCTGGACAATAGGTTTCCTGTCGCAGGGAGGTGTAACCACCTCCCCAGACAGGATAATGTGTATTGGGGCTGGGCGGGAGCACTCTCTGGTGCTTTGAAGTCCTGCACTGGGGGCACGTTTGGTGTCCCTGTGCATAGTCCAGTTCAAACCGGTTGCAGGGGCTACCTGCCCCAGCTCTGGCGCGAAACTGGACAAAGGGAATGGGTGTAACCACCCCTCTTCCCTGACCCTCCCATAGGTGGGTCCCCAGAGTATGTCCAACCCCCTAACTTAGTATAAGTATGGGACCCCAGTCCTTAGGACTTTAGATTATCCCTGGATGAAACTCTGAATGTGAATCCTGGACCTTCGACGCTCTACTTGAAGATTAGAGGACTGAAGAATCTCCCTTGGGGTCAAGGAGTGACTCCCTGCTTGGCAGGCACCAAAGAAGCAACTGTCCGGTCTGCATCGCTGAAGCTCCCTCTGGACGCCGAAGTCTTTGCATCACCAGAGGTAGATTTCCAGACTTCCCCGAGGCTGCCCTGGGACCCCAGCGAAGCTGAGGCACGTAGCTTTCGTGGGGAATGTGGAACCATGACCCCTGGACACCAAGAACTTTTGCAAGTGCATCTTCTTCCTGGTCTCCCTCGAAGTTGTGCTTTGGGCTCCGAGTAGCCCCTGCCTCGAGCACCGACTGCACTGAAGATCTCTGGCCTCCACTCCACGAGTGTCCTGTGAGCCAGCTCCAAGTGCGTCCACTTGAGTTGAGGCTCCTTCGTGATCACTAGTCCGTTGGCTAGTGGGTCCTCCCAAAGGCAACTCTTCTTCTGCTTGGGCTTTCCTGGTTGCTCCAGACGTGCCCTGACTTACCCTTGCTGGGTGAGTCCCTCAGACCTTGCTGGTCTGCACCAAAGTCCTTTCTCTGTTTCTACGTGACTTGCCGTTGCCAAGGCTTGTTGGGTCCAATCCGGTCGCCGACACCCCAGCACTCGACAGACGTCATGGCACAGCTCGAATCCAGCTCCTGGTTATCATCGACACCTCCTGGACCTCATGGCTGAAGAGTCAAGACACCCATCAACCTACCTGAAGCACCCGACATCGGTGGGCATCTGCTCTTCGCCTTCCTGGTCACTGGCTAGTGACCTAGACTCTGTCCCCTCTGCTTTCAGGTTCTTCAGATCTCCGATCCATCCTTGGATCCACCCGGACACTTTCGACCAAGGGTTTTTACACATGCAGCGCCTGCAACATTTGCCAACTAGGTTGCAATAGGATGACGACGTTCAGTTACAACACCAACACTCAACACAAGATTCGACAATTTATTAATTGTTTGACCAGCTTTGTTGTTTATGTTATATTTTGTGGTTGTGGGAAGATCTATGTTGGTAGTACAACCAGACGACTCAAAGTTCGCATTCAGGAACACCGCAGAGCTGCACTTAATGGGGACACATCGTATGCCATTGCTTCACATGAATGTAGAACGGGTGTTGATAGAGCTTGTTTCCGCTTTCATGGCATAGACACTGTCTTGAACAACCAACGAGGCGGGGACAGGGCACTTACACTGAGACAACTTGAAGCCAGATAGATTTGTACGTTACGCTCTTCAACCCTAGGCCTCAACACAGACAGGGAGATGCATTACTTTCTCTAAGTACTATGCCTAACCTGCCTGTAGATCCTACCTGCCTGTCATATCAACATCATCACATAGTACTCTGTGATACCATCAATACATGAATGATCCCTATTGTCTGAAAAATTAGAGTCTAGATGTGTGTTGCACGGTTCGTGGGACATTTGTACATGAATATAGTTCTGATGTTTGATTCACTTCCTAATCTAACACACATGTCGTACGTGTTTGCCAACCCTACCTCTTCCTTCAGACCAACTAAATTACATGTGGTTCTGTCTTGCTTAAACTTCATAGTTGACCTCTTTTCGCCGCAATGTTTTATAATTTTGAATGTTTGTCTCACTGTTTGTGTGACTCTATGTCCTTACTATTGTTCCTACTAACTGAACTGAAGATGCTTGGTACCACCTTCAAACCTGACTGCTTAAAATACTGTCAAATCTGTATATGGTTCTGTAATTATTGGTGGCACTGTAACCTTATTGCCACATATATCTTCTTTTGGGTACTGCTTCCTGAACTTCATTTACAGTCATATCAGATGCATAGTATACCCTAATATGCTGTTCTTTACTGTCCTTTCCTTGTCTCTTTGATTTACAAGAGAACTTCTCGTATTAGTAACGTGATCTCCATACTTAAGTTTATCTGGAAATAAAAGACCAGAAACGACTTTCTGCTGACGTTTTATTATTGATGTGCTTTTTTCTGTACAAACTGTGTGTTGTGTATATATTGCCTCTCATCCAACTAGCTCATTTTATACATATACCTGGTGTGGTCCTCTTTCATTTGGTCACTTTAGAGATTATAGACTGGTAAAACAAGCTGCTTTACATTCCTTCAAGACTTAGCCTGAAGGCTGCTCTCCATAGCTACCACTAGGATAGCTTTCAATAAAGGTTGTCTTTAACCTATCTCCATAAGGGGTTGTTTGGACTGGTACAAGGTGCCCACTTTAATTAGTGGACAGCATATACCAGGCCAACTTCTCACATTGTTGTGCAGCGTGTGGGATTCCAGCTTGCTATTGTTTTACCAGATAATCTCAATTGAATTGATCAACTGAAAACCACTAAGGGTACCTTAGGTACATATAAAACAAGCTTAGCGTACAGTAAGTTCTACTGAACTTAGAGTTGTGTGTTAAGGGCTTAGCACACCCTTTCTACAATTCAAGAGAGTTTAGTAGGCCACACTAGAGTAGGTAGTGCATACACCACACCTCACTAGTAATGTCTTCACTGTCAGGAACCAGTGGGCTCCTGCCATCCAAATATGACAACCTCCCATTCTTGGAATTGAGAGAGTTGTGCAAGATTAGGAAGCTGAAGACAGGCAAAAGTGCCAACACCCAACGTCTCATGGAGATGCTTCTGCTAGATGATCTCAGAAGACCCATAGGGTCTGCAAGGGTAGGCAGAGAGGGTGGGGCAGAAGATGAGATAGGGACCAGGGGTGAAAATACCCAGGACCTGACCTCTGAAACTGGCCAGGAAGATGACAATGATCTTGCCCTGGAAAATACAGCTCCTCCTGCAGATGAGGAGGAGGATCAGAATGACCTCCCCTTTGTCCCACCAGGAAGAGTTGTGAGTGTGCCCAGAAGGTCCAGATCTCCTTCTCAGGAGTCTAACCATTCTGACACCTCAGTAGGGACCTCTGTTTCTTCTCATAGGAGGGAATCCTCTAATGAGAGGAAAAAGAGACTGCTCCAGTATGAAGAAGCTCAGCTTAGGATCAGAAGAGAGCAGTTGGCTATAGACAGGGAGTCCCTAGAGCTTCATAGACAAAGAAGAAAGTTGGGACTAGAGTCCCATGGTGGCAGCAACTTCCCTAGTGGTAGGGAAAGGTCTTATGACCATAGACACCTGAGCAAGATTGTCCCTCCCTACAGAGTGGGGATGACATCCACAAATGGATTACTGCACTGGAGAGGGCCTGTAAAGTACAAAGGGTCCCTCAGGAGCAGTGGGCAGCAATCTTGTGGCTCTCCTTTGCAGACAAAGGTAGAGATAAGCTCCTCACTGTTAGAGAAGAGGATGCTGATGATTATCAAGTCTTAAAAAGTGCATTGATTGATGGGTTTGGCCTAACAACTGAACAATACAGGTTAAAGTTCAGAGATACCCAAAAGGCACAAAATCAAGACTGGGTGGACTTTGTTGATTGTTCTGCTAGGTTGGCTAGTGGGCAGTAAGGTATGTGACTTCAAAGGATTGTACAATCTTATCATGAGGGAGCAGATTCTTAATAACTGTCAAAATCAGCTGTTGCATCAGTACCTGGTGGACTCTGATCTGACCTCTCCCCAAGAATTGGGAAAGAAGGCAGACAAATGGGTCAGAACCAGGGTGAGGCAGAAGGTACAGAACCAAGGTGGTGACCCAAAGAAGCAAGATTCTAAAAACTCTGACAAGGGTGGGGAGAAGGGTAAAGACCAGAAGTCTTCACAAGGCCCCCAAAAATCTTCTTCAGGTGGGGATTCACATTCTAACAAAGGGAAAGGCCAAAAGAAACCATGGTGCAAAGTCTGTAGGCAAAAGACACACTGGACCAGTGATTGCACCAAGTCCAAAGACTCTATTCCAGCCCCCACCAATGCCCCTAAGGCACCTGTTCCCCCTAGTGCAGTTACAAATGGTGGTGGAAGTACACAAGCCAAGGGTTTAGTAGGGTTGACCCTGGGTACTGAGATGGGCTCTGGCCTAGTCAGAGAACCCACTCAGGCTGTCCTAGTCTGTGATGGAGGCATGGATATGACCTCCTCTGTGAGTCCCAGTAATATGGGCAAGTACAGACAACAGCCATTAATAAATGGTAAAGAGGCTTTGGCATTCAGGGACACAGGAGCAAGTGTCACTATGGTGACACAAGATCTTGTGGATCCTGGGCAGATTATACTTGGTGAAATGTACCAAGTGACCAATGCTAGCAACGTCAGAACAGACCATTCTCTGGCAGTTGTTAACTTCTCCTGGGGAGGGGTAACTGGCCTTAAGAAGGTTGTGGTGAGTGCAGACCTACCAGTAGAATGCTTGCTTGGCAATGATCTAGAAACTTCAGCTTGGGCAGAAGTGGAGCTCAGGACCCATGCAGAAATGCTGGGCATCCCTGCAGATGTGTTTGCTGTGACCAGGTCACAGGCCAAAATGACTAACACTGAACAGGCCTTGGATCCTGGAACAATGGACCAAGTGCCATCCAAGAGGAGGAGTAGTAGGGTTAAGGCAGTGCCTTCCCCCTTGGCTCAGAAGGAAGATCAGTCTCTTGAGGGAGATGATCTCAGTCCTAAAGAAGGAACTGTCCCAGAGGAGCTTGAGCCTGATCAGGTTGAGTTCTTAGGGACAGGGGGCCCTTCCAGGGCAGATCTGAGCCAGGAGCAGCAGAGCTGCCCCTCTCTTGAACCCCTCAGACAGCAAGCTGTTGCTGAGGCTGCTGGGAATGCTAGTGGTCCCCATAAAGTGTATTGGGATGATGGACTCTTGTACTCAGAGTGTAGAGACCCCAAGCCTCGTGCCACCAGGAGGCTGGTTATACCTCTGAAGTTCAGGGGCTTCCTATTGACCCTAGCCCATGATATTCCTCTAGCGGGTCACCTGGGCCAGACCAAGACTTGGGACAGAATTGTCCCTCACTTTCACTGGCCCCACATGTCTGAAGACACCAAGGAGTTTTGTCGCTCCTGTGTAACCTGCCAGGCCAGTGGCAAGGCAGGTGGCAGTACAAAGGCCCCCCTGATACCAATACCTGTGGTGGGGGTTCCCTTTGAAAGGGTGGGGATTGACATTGTTGGTCCCATGGATCCACAAACAGCATCTGGGCACAGGTTTTTCCTGGTGGTGGTGGACCATGCCACTAGGTACCCAGAGGCTATTCCCTTTAGGACCACTACAGCACCTGTGGTGGCAAGAGCCCTCCTAGGAATTTTCTCAAGAGTGGGCTTCACTAAGGAGGTTGTATCAGACAGGGGTGCTAACTTTATGTCTGGATACTTGAAGGCAATGTGGAAGGAGTGTGGAGTGACTTACAAATTCACCACACCCTATCACCCACAATGCAATGGTTTAGTTGAGAGGTTCAACAAAACCTTAAAGGGCATGATTAAAGGGCTCCCAGAAAAGCTTAGGGGAAGATGGGACATACTCTTGCCCTGCCTTTTGTTTGCATACAGGGACGTGCCTCAAAAGGGGGTTGGCTACAGCCCTTTTGAACTTTTGTTTGGCCATCCTGTCAGGGGTCCATTGTGTCTGGTGAAGGAAGGATGGGAGTTACCTCTCAAGCCCCCAAAGCAGGACATAGTGGACTACGTACTTGGTCTCCACTCCCGGATGGCTGAGTACATGAAAAAGGCAACTAAAAACCTTGAGGCTAGTCAGGAACTACAAAAAGCCTGGCATGACCAAAAGGCTGTACTGACTGTTTACCAGCCAGGGCAGAAGGTGTGGGTGTTGGAGCCAGTGGCCCCAGCAGCTCTCCAAGACAAATGGAGTGGACCCCATACCATTGTTGAGCAGAAGGGGGAGGTAACCTATTTGGTAGACCTAGGAAAACCCAGGAGTCCCCACATGGTTCTCCATGTCAACAGATTGAAACCATATGTGGACAGGGCAGACATGGGCTTGCTCATGGCTACTGATAAGGGACAGGAGGAAGAGAGTGACCCACTCCCTGACCTGCTCTCACAGAACCCTGATGATGGGTCAGTGGATGGTGTAGCCTTGGCAGGCAGCCTCACTGCCCAGCAGCAAACTGATTGCAGACAGGTGCTCGATCAGTTCAGACATATGTTCTCTCTGACTCCAAGTCAGACCACCTGGTGCACTCATGAAGTGGACACTGGGGACAGTCTGCCTATTAAAAATAAGATTTATAGGCAACCTGACCATGTCAGGGACTGTATCAGGACAGAAGTCCAGAAAATGTTGGATTTGGGAGTTATTGAACCCTCAGATAGCCCTTGGGCTAGTCCAGTGGTCCTTGTGCCAAAACCTCACACCAGTGGTGGGAAAAGAGAGATGAGGTTTTGTGTGGACTACAGGGGTCTCAATGCAGTCACTAGGACTGATGCCCATCCAATACCCAGGGCAGATGAGCTAATAGACACTTTGGCCTCAGCCAAGTACCTAAGCACATTTGACCTAACAGCTGGCTACTGGCAGATCAGGCTAGCTGGTGATGCAAAGCCAAAAACAGCATTCTCAACCCCTAGTGGGCATTATCAATTTGTGGTAATGCCCTTTGGTTTGAAAAATGCACCTGCCACTTTCCAAAGGTTGGTGAATACAGTTCTCACAGGTCTGGAAGCCTACAGTGCAGCTTATCTTGATGATATTGCTGTATTTAGCTCCACCTGGGAGGATCACCTGGTCCACCTAAGGAATGTTTTGGAGGCCCTGCAAAGGCAGGCCTCACTATCAAGGCCACCAAGTGCCAGATAGGGCAGAGTTAGGTTGTATACCTGGGCCACCTTGTAGGTGGAGGCCAGGTTCAACCACTTCAGAGCAAAATCCAGACCATCATGGACTGGGTTGCTCCAACTACCCAGACTCAGGTGAGAGCCTTCTTAGGCCTGACTGGGTACTATAGGAGATTTGTCAAGGGGTATGGATCAATAGTGACACCCCTGAATGACTTAACTTCCAAAAGAATGCCCAAAAAGGTTCAGTGGACAGCTAGCTGTCAAAAGGCATTTGATGACCTGAAGCAGGCCATGTGCACTGCTCCCATTCTACAGAGTCCTGATTACTCCAAGAAGTTCATTGTCCAAACAGATGCATCTGAATTGGGGGTAGGGGCTGTACTGTCACAATTGAATGATGAAGGTCAGGATCAGCCAGTAGCTTTCATTAGCAGAAGGCTGACCCCTAGAGAGAAACGTTGGTCAGCCATTGAGAGGGAGGCCTTTGCTGTGGTTTGGGCTCTGAAGAAGTTGAGGCCATACTTGTTTGGTACTCACTTCCTTGTTCAGACAGACCATAAGCCCCTCTTATGGCTAAAACAAATGAAGGGTGAAAACCCCAAACTGCTTAGGTGGTCCATTTCCCTACAGGGGATGGACTTTACAGTGGAACATAGACCTGGGAGTAACCATGCCAATGCAGATGGACTCTCTAGGTATTTCCACTTAGAACAGGAAGACTCAACTGGGCAAGGTTAGTTTAATGTCCCTACGTTTGTGGGGGGTTGTGTAGGAGAGTAGGATCTGCTTCACATGGGTACCCCCACTTTTTGCTGATGCTTCACTGTTTTTGACTCTAGTCTGACTGGGGCCCTGCTAATCAGAACCCCAGCCTAGCTGCTTCCTCTCTAAAATGGTTTCCATGTACCTTAGGTACATCTTTGATTGGATTCTGGAGTGCCCTTATAAGTCCCTAGTATATGGTATACTATGTACCCAGGGCATAGGTACCCCAGAGGCCTACCAGGGGCTGAAGCATATATTATGCCACCCCTGGGAAGCCCTCCAAAAAGACACCACAGGTCTGCTACTGCAGCCTGGGTAAGGTGGTGCATGCACCCCTTACTGTGGTATAGGCTACCTATATCACTACCATTGCACACACATATAAACCTATAAGTCACTCCTATGGTAGGCCTTAACAATCCTGAAGGCAGAGTGCTTGGTTTTTATGTGAGAGGGTGCCTCTGCATGAGCAGAGACCCTCTGCAGCGTTCGGAGTCAATCCTCTGGTGCTGTTTGTGGTGCAGCCTGACCATATACTCTTAAGTGCATTATAACCTCGTGGTAAATGCTAACTTTGGGTTGGCTGCACGGAAACATGTTGTGTTTGGTGTCAAACACTTTGGAATACTACCCCCCCGCCAGTTCTGGCGGCGGGGGTAGCATTCCACCCTTCTAGAGGGAGAGACATGTACACACCGGCATACCCGGTATTAACTTTTCAGAGCCCTGGCATCACAAAATGGATGCCGCTGCCACAGACACGGGTCTGGCCTCCTGCCGGAGTTTCAGTCAGCCTGGTATATGCTGTCCACTAATTAAAGTGGGCACCTTGTACCAGTCCAAACAACCCCTTATGGAGATAGGTTAAAGACAACCTTTATTGAAAGCTATCCTAGTGGAAGCTATGGAGAGCAGCCTTCAGGCTAAGTTTTGAAGGAATGTAAAGCAGCTTGTTTTACCAGTCTATAATCTCTTGAGTGACCAAATGAAAGAGGACCACACCAGGTATATATATAAAATATATGTATTTAGTCTTAAACACACCCCTCTAGTCTCTTTATGAGGCTAGAGTTCGAAGTACATAGGTTACAAGTCAGTTATCAACAGTAATAGCACAAATACACGTTTGGGCCCTAGGGGCTTACAAACCATATACCAAAAAAGTGGTATAAGAACCACGACTGAGCTAGACACAAGGCCTAGAGCCTGTAGAAGTGCTTGGACCACAAGGAACCACCCAAGGTAGTGACACAGGGGACCCAAGGGGGACGTGTGCAGTGTGGGAACACAGCCGCGAATCACCGTTAACTTCTATGGGGAAAGTCGCGGTTGGATTTTTAAAAGAAAAGGACACTTAGAAGAGGACTTGGAGCAAACCCCTTTAGAACTAGGCAGTTCTAGAGTCAATACCCACGGGAGCACCGGAGTACTCGAGTTACCTCACCCAGGGAAGCCGGGTGCATAGGTGGCTTTTGGAGTCGGGTTTCGTCGTCGATTTCAATGGCGATCTGCTGCAAAGTGCTGCTGGCGACCAAGTCGAAAGTGTCCGGGTGGATCCAAGGATGGATCGGAGATCTGAAGAACCTGAAAGCAGAGGGGACAGAGTCTGGGTCACTAGCCAGTGACCAGGAAGGCGATGAGCAGATGCCCACCGATGTCGGGTGCTTCAGGTAGGTTGACGGGTGTCTTGACTCTTCAGCCACGAGGTCCAGGAGGTGTCGACGACAACCAGGAGCTGGATTCGAGCTGTCCTACGGCGTGTCGAGTGCTGGGGTGTCGGCAACCGGATTGGACCCAACAAGCCTTGGCAACGGCAAGTCACGTGGTGTCATTTTGGATGGCCTTCCAGGGGTGGCACAATACATGCTGCAGCCCCTGGTAGGCCTCTGGGTACATAGTATACCATATACTAGGGACTTATAAGGGCACTCCAAATTCCAATCAGAGATCTGCCTAAGGCACAGGGAAACCATTTTAGAGAGGAAGCAGCTAGGCTGGGGTTCTGATTAGCAGGGCCCCAGCCAGACTAAAGTCGAAAAACAGAAAGCATCAGCAAAAAGTGGGGTACCCATGTGAAGCAGATCCTACTCTCCTACACATGATATACGTGGGCAGCACTGTACGTAGCCTCAAGACACGCATACAAGAACACCGCCGAGCCCTTGTCAATGGTGACAACAGATACCCCATGACAGATCACTACCGCATTGCACACACTGGAGATGCAACTTTCAGCTTTAGTGGAATAGATCACATCCCACCAAACACCAGGGGGGGGGGATCGTGAACTGATCTTACGACAGACAGAATCCAAATGGATTTGTAGACTCCAGTCTGTCCAGAGAGGCCACAATACTGACCACGAGTTTCATTACTTTTTGACATAAGTGACACACTGATGCCCCTCTTATGGGTTGCTATGTACTGATCCCCCATAGTTTTCTTTACCTATAAAGCACATGTATGACACACGCATGGGTTACCTTATCTTTGGAACATACAGGGGCCTCTCTCCAGCATGACCCCCATCTACTTGTCAGGCTAACAGACCCCAGGAGAATGAGACATATTGGGCTGGATACACCTGCACTGTATAGTAACAGCCATTGTATACATATATATATATTTTCTACATGACTCTGCACATATCACCATACTTTCCACACCGTTTTATTGTATGTATCATCTCAGTGGCACACTAGTGCAGGCCCTGAGATGGGATGATATGTTCTTGCGTTGATTTTTAATTTCTCCAACGCAACCAGTGCCCATTCTTTGCCACTACTCTCTTGGACCATGGAGAGCATGGGTGACTACCCAGATGTACACAGGTTAGCCCAATTTGTAGGCATATATGTGTATATTTTCCATAGTTTTTAAATACTTTTCTGCAGTTCTGCATTCCAGCTTTCCCATCTCCTTGCCCATACCCGGTTATCCAAGTCATACCTTTCTTATATTGTGGCTTTTCATTGCAGATCCTCAGAATGAATGATGTTTGGGTTCCTAATAGATGCTTTCTTCTTTACCATGCTCACCACAACCAATGTTGGTTTTATCTGGATGCAGGGTTTTTAGTAGATCAGGGAGAAATGGCGCACAGACAAAACGCGTGGTGTAATTATGTCCCTATGTTGACGGTGCTACCAGGTCGGGGAACTACCCTATAACCCCCGTAGGTGTATGAGTAAAAGACCCACACTGGAATTTGAGAACAAAGTCCCGGGCACACGTATTGACGGTATAATAGAATCAGAAGTCTCCTAGGAGTTCAAAATTGCTTGAGTCGACACCAAAGTCAATGTAAAAGTTATTTAATGACGCAATGACAAAAGAAAGCAACCAGCCGACACGTGTTTCGTCATGCGGGATTACTCCCGTGACTCATCAGGGCTGGGGAGGATACAAAACATAGAATGAGGGTATTGAAGCGCCACATGAATAATAACTCCAAAAGCAACACTGCAAAGAAAGGACAGAAACCAAGAAGTGTGGAAATCCTACAAAAACAATTAGCGGGTGCCAATAGATGTGACTAGTGTGGGTGCCGCTATCATGCTCAATACATGATAAAAATCGCGGAAAAACACAGTAAGAATAAGGTGACTCAATGAAAAGGTGTAAACCGACAAACAAAAACAGTAGCACGGTGGATGTGGAGTGTGGGGGAAAAAGAGGAAAGGGAGAGACCCATAAAAAAAAGGCACAATGATACAATTTGAAACATACTGAGAAGAACAATTGAAGTTAAAAATAATGGAGATGGAAGTGAGCTGTCAGGGTGGGTCGGTAGGAGAGGGAATGAACACTGGAAATGACAAAAGAATGAGTCACCTTATTCTTACTGTGTTTTTCCTGCGATTTTTATCATGTATTGAGCATGATAGCGGCACCCACACTAGTCACATCTATTGGCACCCGCTAATTGTTTTTGTAGGATTTCCACACTTCTTGGTTTCTGTCCTTTCTTTGCAGTGTTGCTTTTGGAGTTATTATTCATGTGGCGCTGTGGAATACTGTGACTAGGCACCACCGTATGAGGAACAGTATTCCACTAGTTTTTGGGCTCTTGGAACCACCTGGACCACTGGGGAATAGCCCGTACTTTCGACATGCTCCTGCTGTTTTATTGTTTATTTTTCCACATCAGCATTTAGCCCCTAACATACACACTGGCAAACCTTGTTCCGCCTACGCTGTTTTCGATCATTTTGCACGTTTGACGCATGCCACGATCGTTAGCAGCCTTGACCCCAGATAGGAAGTTTTATAGATTGATCCACCACTCTGCCATCACACACCCGCTCTCGTAAGTAGTTAGGGGCATATTTACGTTCCCTGGCGCATCCCTGCATATCAGCAGGGATGCGCCAGGGAAAATGCGTCACGCAAGTTTACCCTTGCGCCACGTCCGATGCGCCGCATTTACTATGCGGCGCATCGTGGCACAAGGATAAGCAGATGCGTGACGCATCTGCCGGCGGAAGGTTGGCGCTGTGCTGAAGTTGTGTTCCAACCTTCCCTATCCCTAACATGGTGCGTCAATCCTTACGCCTGCTTGAAGCAGGCGTAAGGATTTGACGCACCAGCATCGGAAAAGTGACTGCGTGAAATCTTGTAGATTTCACTACGTCACTTTTCCGAGGCGTTCCTGCGCCGGAACGCCCCCTGCGCCGATACGCCCACATGAAACCTGACGCAGGTTTCATGTGGCGCAGGGGTTTACTACGTGACGCATCTCCCTAGATGCGTCACGTTGTAAATATAGCACAACGCGGCGCATGGTTTGCGTCGCCGCTGCGTCACATGCGTGACGCAACGGCGGCACAAAAGTGGCGCAAGGGGCTTGTAAATATGCCCCTAAGTCTTTTCTCCGTGTTGGTCTGTACTTTCCTTTCACCAACCTCACTTTCCATCACTTGCTCCAGGCAGATCTCCCACGTCTTTTCGTACTTTTTCCACACCAACTTTTATAAAATGCTCAAGGCATCCACTTGCCTTTCATCTTCAACCCGGGAAGGATCACGCCGGACGAGCTCCGATTGAGGTATTTACCAGCGCCACAAGTTTTATTTGTATCCCGCTAAGGCCGTTAATCTCAGCACAGATTTCTTATGGCAGATAGTTTTAATAATCGGATGCATCTTTATACGTCCTCACCCTGTGTCTCTTACTAGACGGGGAATACTAGGAATGCGCTGCCCCCTCCTTGGATCACACGGGCTCACCGAATCCCCGCTTTTATTATTGTTATGCCCCATGCGCCCCTTGCTTGCACTCATGGCCCCATCCTTGGGATCCGTGGTACCCCACCTTGTGTTAATTTCAGGTACCCGCGGCTTATGGGATAGTCATTTTGGGCGGTTCTCACATCAGCCCTGAGGCTTTAACCACTCATATGTGCCCCCTAGATTTGACTGCTCCTTATGTCATACAATCTTTCCCAGTCATTTTGCCTCGTTCTTAGCGATCCTTTGCTCCTTTAATTTTAGACTCTGGGACCAGGCCCTTATCAAGGAGGCACTGGCGGAACAGCCCACTGTATACTACTTACACTTTTTAACCCCACGACCAATTTGGCTCAACTGCATGATTTCTGGACATGCCTTGAAGATAACAGTTGCCGGGACACCAACTATAGTGATCCCTCGTCATTCACTCCACAACCGCATGGTATGTACTCAACATCATATTTTGCGCTCATATCTTGTTTTAATATTTAAAGGTCCATTTCAACCGGGGGCACGTGTAGCTCCGCCGTGTGCACTGCATTTTGTTTATGTTGATACTGCCACTCACACTGTTATTTAACATCATCATCTTGGTCACTTTCCCACGTTACGATTATAAGGTCTCTTCATCCACCCTGATTTGTGGGCTGATACTCCTCCCCTCTATATCATGTACTGGCATTCTCCGTTTCCATATCTGTGTGTTTTGCTCCGTGTTTTGTGTCCGTGCTTTTTCTTTTTCTTTGTCACTTTTTCTTTGTTACTTTTTCTCTGTTACTTTCCCTCCCCATCCCTGTCGTTGTACCAGTTTATTTATCAGATGCACTATCCACACAGTCTTTTCTTTCTTTTCTTTTATTCCCAAACATACCCAGGAACCATTATGCAAGTTTCTCCGTTCACACAGGTCCTAGCACACACCTACCCTCACAGAAAGTGACCAACACATGGGCAATACAGGTTAGCTTTAGAAATATACAGGTTAGGCATTAGGCCTAGGTCAGTATTTCCTATGTGGTGTGTGCTGATTTGTACAGTTTTAACATGTGTATTTAGTATAAATGTATATGTTAAGTGTGTTCCGTGTTCCTTTTTATATATATGTGTCTTGTGCAATGTGTCCATTCATGTCAATGTTATTTATGTTATTTATATTGTACCATTACAGCCCTGATGAAGTCCAATTGCCATTGGACGAAACGCGTTGGCTGAAGCTTGTGTTATTTGAAATAAAAAGACTTACCTCAAACAAAGGAATTGACTAAATTGCTATTATTGGATATAACTTTCTGGGAGTGCACCGCTCCACATTGTGCTCAGCGCTGAGGGGATTGTAGCAGTGCATGTGTTAGTGCCTGGGTCATTGCATGAGTACATGGGTACTGACTGGAAGATTAGATTACTGCAAGGAGAGAGCATGGTGAATTTATAAGTGCTTGGATTTTGGCAGACTGATTGGATAAGTACATGGTGGTGAATGGGTGATTGGAGGAGTGCATAGGCAGTGACAGGGAAATGGCTGGACTGCATGGGTAGTGCTCAGGGGATTGTAGCAGTGCATGTGTTAGTGCCTGGGTCATTCCATGAGTACATGGGTACTGATTGGAAGATTAGATTACTGCAAGGAGAGTGCATGGTGAATTTATAAGTGGTTGGGTTTTGGTGGAGTGATTGGATAAGTACATGGTGCTGGCTGGGTGATTGAAGGAGTGCATGGGTACTGACAGGGCGATGGCTGGACTGTATGGGTAGTGCACAGGGGATTGTAGCAGTGCATGTGTTAGTGCCTGGGTCATTCCATGAGTACATGGGTACTGACTGGAAGATTAGATTACTGCAAGGAGAGTGCATGGTGAATTTATAAGTGCTAGGGTTTTGGTGGAGTGATTGGATAAGTACATGGTGCTGGCTGGGTGATTGGAGGAGTGCATGGGTAGTGACAGGGGGATTACTGGAGTGCATGGGTACTACCTGGGTAATTGCAGGAGTGAATCAGTACTGTGTCGGTGGTTAGAGGTCTGCATGGGTAGTGCACAGGGGATTGTAGCAGTGCATGTGTTAGTGCCTGGGTCATTGCATAAGTATATGGGTACTGACTGGATGAAGAGAGTACTGCAAGGAGAGTGCATGGTGAATTTATAAGTGCTTTGGTTCTGGCGGAGTGATTGGATAAGTACATGGTGCTGGCTTGGTGATTGGAAGACTGCATAGGCAGTGCACAGGTGATTGTAGCACTGCATGTGTTAGTGCCTGGGTCATTGCATGAGTACATGGGTAGTGACTGGATGATTAGAGTACTGCAAGGAGAGTGCATGGTGAATTTATAAGTGCTTGGCTTTTGGCAGAGTGATTGGATAAGTACATGGTGCTGGCTGGGTGATTGGAAGAGTGCATGCTTAGTGACAGGGCGATGGCTGGACTGCATGGGTAGTGCTCAGGGTATTGTAGCAGTGCATGTGTTAGTGCCTGGGTCATTGCATGAGTACATGGGTAGTGACTGGATGTTTAGAGTGCTGCAAGGACAGTGCATGGTAATTTTATAACTGCTTGTGTTTTGGCGGTGTGATTGGATAAGTACATGATGCTGGATGGGTGATTTGAGGAGTGCATGGGTAGTGACAAGGAGATGGCTGGTCTGCATGAGTAGTGCTCAGGTAATTGCAGCAGTGCATGTGTTAGTGCCTGGGTCATTGCATGAGTACATGGGTAGTGACTGGATGATTAGAGTGCTGCAAGGACAGTGCTTGGTGATTTTATAACTGCTTGTGTTTTGGCGGTGTGATTGGATAAGTACATGATGCTGGATGGGTGATTGGAGGAGTGCATGGGTAGTGACAGAAGGATTGCTGGAGTGCATGGGTACTACCTGGGTAATTGGAGGAGTGAATCAGTAGTGTGTAGGTGGTTAGAGGTCTGCATGGGTAGTGCTCAGGGGATTGTAGCAGTGCATGTGTTAGTGCCTGGGCCATTGCATAAGTACATGGGTACTGACTGGATGATTAGAGTACTGCAAGGAGAGTGCATGGTGAATTTATAAGTGCTTGGGTTTTTGCGGAGTGATTAGGTAAGTACATGGTGCTGACTGTGTGATTGGAGGAGTGCATGGGTAGTGACAAGGAGATGGCTGGACTGCATCAGTAGTGCTCAGGGGATTGTAGCAGTGCATGTGTTAGTGCCTGGATCATTGCATAAGTACATGGTTGCATAATTGCAGTAGTGAATCAGTACCTTGACACTGGCACACAATGAGGGAAGTGGAACTCCAAGACAGAATACACAGAAAAAAAACACTATAACCCACCCACATTTCTCCACACCCACTGCCAACACACTTTTCCCACCCCACAACCATTCAAACAACCACTCCCAGTCGCCACAATCTCCAGACTCACCACCCTACCCCTCTATCATCCTCACCCGGCCACCAACCATCACCAATATCTTGCCACAATCCAGGTCCCAACCCCACATCCCTCCCATCAGCGCCACATTCACCAGCCCAACCACCATCCTGCATACTCCGTTCTACACCATCCAAGATGCAAATTCCATTCTCCACCAGCTTCATCCGTGCTTCAAACTCAGCTCCCACCCTGAATTATCCATGCTATCATCTCCACCCCAACCCACCAAGCGATCAACTCTCACAAACACTTTGCTACTATCTCAGCCTCAACACTACCTGCAATCATCTAAAAATGCAATACCACCACCATACAAGCCGCCAACTGCACCCACCCTCAATCATCAGTATCACCACAATACCATTCTAGGGCCCAACCCAACCAGTGCCCATGCTCACAATCCCCGTCACTATCCCTTCCATCCCCAACACGCCACCATCCACTAGCCCCGTGGTACTCATAGTACGGCCCGGCAGGCCTTCCTTGGCAGCCCGCGGTCCTTGCAGGTAATGTACCCATGGCCCCCCCAGAGAGAGAGAGAGGGAGGGTGAGAGAGGGGGAGAGAGAGAGAGGAAGGGAGAGAGAGAGAGAGTGTGGAGAGAGAGAGTGTGGAGAGAGAGTGTGGAGAGAGAGAGAGTGTGGAGAGAGAGAGAGAGTGTGTGGAGAGAGAGAGAGTGGAGAGAGAGTGAGACAGTGGAGAGAGAGTGAGACAGTGGAGAGAGATTGGAGAGAGAGAGTGGAGAGAGAGTGCAGAGAGAGACTGACAGAGAGAGACTGACTGACTAAGAGAGACTGACTGACTGAGAGATACTGACTGACTGCCTGAGAGAGAGACTGACTGACTGAGACTGACTGACTCAGAGAGAGACTGACTGACTGAGAGAGAGACTGACTGACTGAGAGAGAGAGACTGACTGAGAGAGAGAGACTGACTGAGACTGACAGAGAGAGACTGACTGACTGAGACTGACTGACAGAGAGATACTGACTGAGAGACTGACTGACTGAGAGAGACTGACTGAGAGAGAGAGAGACTGACAGAGAGAGAGAGAGAGACTGACTGACAGAGAGAGACAGACTGAGAGAGAGAGACTGACTGACTGAGAAAGAGACTGACTGACAGAGAGAGACTGACTGAGAGAGAGAGACTGACTGACAGAGAGACTGACTGACAGAGAGACTGAGAGAGAGCGAGACAGAGAGAGAGAGACTGACTGACTGAGAGACTGACTGACAGAGAGACTGACTGACAGAGAGAGAGAGAGACTGACTGAGAGAGAGAGAGAGAGAGAGAGAGAGACTGACAGACTGAATGAGAGAGACTGACTGACTGAGACTGACTGACAGAGAGAGACTGACTCACTGAGAGACTGACTGACAGAGAGAGAGTGACTGAGAGACTGACTGACAGAGAGAGAGACTGACAGAGAGAGAGACTGACAGACTGACTGAGAGAGAGACTGACTGACTGAGACTGACTGACAGAGAGAGACTGACTGACTGAGAGACTGACTGACAGGGAGAGAGTGACTGAGAGACTGACTGACAGAGAGAGAGACTGACTGACTGAGAGACTGACTGACTGCCTGAGAGAGAGAGAGAATGACTGACTGAGAGAGACTGCCTGAGAGAGACTGACTGACAGAGAGAGACTGACTCACAGAGAGAGAGACTGACTGAGAGAGAGAGAGGCTGACTGAGAGAGAGAGAGAGAGACTGACAGAGAGAGAGAGAGAGACTGACTGATAGAGAGAGAGTGTGGCTGACTGAGAGAGAAAGACTGACTGACAGAGAGAGAGTGGCTGACTGAGAGAGAGAGACTAACTGACTGACAGAGAGAAACTGTGATGGAATTGGTGTCAAAGTGTGTATGAAGCTATGCAATGCCTCTTAAAATTGCTATGACGTTTGCTACAAACAATAAAAATAACTGACACAAAAGCCTAGAACACTTACTCCACATTGGTGTAGTAGCTGGTCTTTAATGTCCTCATCTCGCTCCATATTTATCATTCACTGTTTCTCCTTATGCATCATCACATGAGTGCTCCCTATGTCTCCCTATCTCCGTTTCGTTTCAGGCGTTACTCTTCCCCTGGATCTGGCTCTCCCTCCTGGTGACCCTGGGAGTCAGTCTTTATTCTATCTCCCTGTCCATGCTTTTTCTCCCTTACCTCACAACACTCCTGCCCCTCCCGCTCCACGCCGCACCTTCCTAGCCTGGGTCCCCACTTTTAACTGCATCATTCTGTGCCAAACTATTTCCATCTGAACATCCCTCACCATATGTCCTTCACGGATGGTTCCCATCTCAAAGTACCCTGTGCCATCTATGTTGCCCTTCACTTCTCTTGGTCTAAATCTGTCTGCAAGTTCTTTCATCCCCCTCAGCATTTCTCTCTTTCTCATGTTCAATTCTGAGATCCTCCAGTTCTTCCCCCTCTGCCTCTCTTGCTCCAGCCGCTCTCTGACCTCAGGCACCTTCTGTCAGGCTCAGTGGCGGTGCGTCCATTAGGGCGCTTGGGCGTTGCCCCACTAATTAATTAGAGGCACTCAAACAAGCCTTGTGCGCGCGCCGCGCTGTCACTCACTCACATTTTCGCCCCAGGCAGGCGGCTCAGAAGGGGGCGGGGCAGCAAGAGTTCAGTGCGTGTAAGGGGTGATGACATCGATAATCAGGTGGTCGGCGGAGCGCAGAGCAAGAGTGCGCATGTTCTGTTTAGGGCTGAAAAATTTTGCGATCAGCCCGAACATGCGCACTAGGCTGCTCATTAGAAGAGTGACGGTTGTTCCATGCCGCAGCCCTCGGTCTCCTAATGAGCGGCAAGTATCACTGCTCAAGCCAATCCTGGCGCTGCAGGAGCAGCATCTGGATTGGCTGAGACATACGTGGTACTTTCCAGCCAGCCAGGAGCGAGCGTGGTGACGTCGGAGCCTCCTCGGGTCAGACTCGTGTTCACTGTTCACAGGGGCGGTTTGTGCTGCTTATTACGGGCCTGCCCTACCACGCGGTACCCCGGACCCGGTCAGGTAAGTTTATTTATTTTTTGTTTTACCCGGCCCTCCCCCCCTGTATTTCGAGCCGCGACAGAGTGAGACATTGTGCAAGTGTATTACAAAGGGGTACAGACTGACCTCTAAGGAACGATAACTTACTGACTAAGCCGGCAGTGTGAGTGAGACCTGCATAGCACAATAACACCAAGTGAATGGCCTCTAGGCACTCCCTGATGAACCGAAAGGTTTCGTGATGTACATAGCAGTTTAATACCGTCTTCAATGTGCTTCTGATTTGGGCAGCTCGGGGCACCGAGGCTCACAGCGCGTGCCCCAATCGCCCGTGATTTGCAGACGGTCAGTCAGGATCATAACTCTGAACTCATCCTGGCTCCAAAGCCCCAGCCCAGGTACCAGGTCACTGCCAGCTGTCGGGCAACCAGACCGGGGGAGGAGCTGAAAGGGGTTGGGGGGGCTTGAGGAAGAACACACAGGTAGACGCAAGGACTGAGGCGCAGTCCCAGAATCTATTTAAAGGTATAGGGTTAGATCCGTAACCTCGGAGAGAAACAAGAACACACCCCATTGAGCCTCTCGGGTCTACCAACAGAGACCCCCACCTCCCTCCACACACATCTACATGAGATCCGATCATTGCACCCCACATAAGCCATACCCGTATGATCCCACAGGGGTGTCCAGCGCCCGTCAATCCCAGCTAAACTCATGCCCGGTGAGTATGGACACAGCCCCACGCCAGAAATGATCATGCGCTGTCCGTCTTTCTGTGTCCATTCTTCCTTCCGTGTGTCCGTCCATCTATTTATCTCAACTCCCATCCAGCTGTTTACATGTCTATCCATCCCAGGCTGCTCACTTCAATTAACCCCGTGCATAAAGGACCTGGGAGGTGATGGGTGTGTAAGAGGCCGCACTAAGTTAGTTTTACCGGTACAGAACAGCAGGCAGGCCAGGTGTCCACTAAAATAAACGTAGACGATATTCGAAGTGCAGAGCAAATTATACAGCCTGCCAAAAAGGAGCCTAAAATGTACGTTCATCAGGGGCTTGACGAAGTTGGTGGCCCTCTATAAAACGGGCGTAAGCGAGTGGGACACACAAAAGATTAATTTAAGAGGTTATCTCAAAGAAACTGCAGAGAAATGCTGCTTGACAGACTCGAGCAATAATGACTGCAATAACGAAAATATTTTAAATAAAACATCGGCGTTTCCCCCATTGCCATCCTAATGGAGGAATAAACCGGGACCAGAGGTGCTGGGTAAAGGGGGCCAATAAAATCAATAAGGTGAATGCTCTAGCTGGTGTCTGTCACACATTTACAACTACTATGGGTGCTGAACAGCAACTGAATTGAAAAGTAATACTAACATGTGCAGTATCACGGGGTAGCTGCTGTTCTGCCAGTTAGACAGTGTGCACACAGGGCTGAGTGGCAGGGTTTAGCGTTACATTCCCAGCTGCCTCTTTTGAACAGGAGAGCAAAGTTCAAGTCTCGGCGTTAGCTCAACCATCCTGTGACTCTGGGCAAGTCAATTAATGACCCTGTGCTTGAAAAATAAATCCGGCCTCTTTCAATGTAATGTGTTCTTTTAAAGTGCTCCAATACCTTCAGATCAAGAATGTGCAGTAAAAAACTGTAACTATATGTTTATTATATATTGTTATATATGTGCATGCAGATATGGTAGGTTAACCCCTTCGCCGCGGCGCGAATTCCGCCGTGGCGTGGGGGGGCTAGCGGGTGAGCGCGGCGCTTCAGTGCTCATGACGGCACTACGCCGTCATGAGTCACGGGCGGCGTGTGCTCATGACGGCGGGGTTCCGTCATGACCACGCCCGCTCATTAATTCGCCCGCACAGGCGGGGAATTAATGCCGCGTGGGCGGAGCGGCCGCGGCATGACGGAACCACGCCGTCATGAGCACACGCCGCCCGTGACTCATGACGGCGTGGTGCCGTCATAAGCACTCAAGGGGTTAATGTAGGTGGGTAGGCCCTGTGAATGTTCTGTTCCTGAACATAAACCACAGCGCAGAATTTCTCATGAAGATACATGTGCAATGTGCAGTTTGTAAAGAGATGTCACCGCAGAACTGCTCTGACAAGGCCAAAGAAAGCCTATGCCAAATGTCTTTGTTGCTTGTGTTCCTGTTCAGAGGGGTTGTGATATGGTTAAGTTCGCTGGAGTGCAAACAGGACAAAGCAAATAGAGTGGGGATAATACTAGCCTTGTTTGCTTTTAAAATAACCCTTGTCAGTTTTTATGTTAAACCAGAGATCAGTACTTTCTAAACAAAAAGAGGCGTTTTCAAGATGTCCTGCATTAAAGCAAGTTAATGATGCAGAAAAAAACATCTAAACATGACAATTAAAAACCTTAGTTGTGGCACTGCACAGTTGCACACCAGAGTAACTGCTGAACATATTTAATGCACTAAGGTACGAGGCAGTCTTTAATGCTTTTAAATAATGTAATAATTCAAGACTACAGGTTTAGAATTGTTTTATAAACCTTGTTGTCTCACAAAATTCTTTATTGAAATTAGCTTTAATATGCCCCATTTACAAACAATTTCTCACAGGGAGAAACCCACTTAATTCCCCTCACTATAGTCGAGCTTGCTTGCTTCACTTGTTACGTAAAACTCATCCCTGACTTTTACGCCTCACTACTTTGAAAAATCACCAGCCGCCACTGGTCAGGCTGACTCTAGTGTCACAGACCCTGTGCTTCAGTCTCCTTTATTCTGTGTCTCGCTGTGTTGTTCCCTCACCCACAAGTCTGTCCAGCCCTCCTCCTCATGGCTTCACCATGGGCATCTCACGCAAGCAACTTTCTCTCCCCCTACCATGATGCTGCCTCTAACCTCATTTAGTCTCCTACAAATCCCAGTGTGTCTCTTGCCTGACAATCTCCCGCTATGTGTCTCGCTCTCACCAGCCAGTTGCTTCTCCGTCATCACACTTGCACATCCCAACCATCGCACTGTTATCTCACACTGTCACTTCCGGCAGGCCTTGGCCCCTCCCACCCCGGAGTCCACCTGCTCCTAGAACCAGTTGCAGGGCCTCTGGCAGGTGGCTGAAGGTCTGCAAACAGGGAGGAGATGAGATTAGATGTAGCTGTTTGTAAAGGGAGCTTAGAAAGGACAATGGAGGGGGGTGGGTTACACGGGGAAAAGGGCCCCCACATACCTGTTCCAGTGCACGCAGGGGAGGGAATGCACGTGGAACAGAAATAATGGCATTTCTGCTGGTATTCATTGGCAGTGGACAAGCCCTATAGCAGTTTTGTGAAAAGACATCAACCAGATGACACCAACACCTCTCCTACAGAAACTATTCATTCAACCTTGGCACACCCCGAAAAGCACCAGCACTTGGATCTGACCTGCATTTGAGGTCACGTGAAACTAAGCCACAAACATGAAACCTTTTTATGTTACAGGCAGGGAGGGCTGCAAGTGTGAAAACACCAAAAGCAATGTTTATGTTAAAATACACCAAGATTATATCTGCACATGGTCGAACATGAAATAACAGGGCCTCATCCTTTCACCGAGCGGTATGGAGTAGGAAGGAAACATACGCAGTATTGTATACGTCACATCTACAATAATTTGCGTCACATCTACAATACTTTGGGGCAGATTTACAAGCCCCTTGCGCCACTTTTGCGTCACTTTTCCCATGTTAAAAGTGACGCAAAAGTGGCGCAAGGGGCTTGTAAATCTGCCCCTTTGTGTGTATGTGTGCGCGTGTACAATGCATTCTAGCTCCAACACATCTATAAAAAATATGCACATCATTTTAATTTTTTTAAAAAGCATACAAAATAGCACTTCATTTACCACTTTCATTTAAACCGCCGATTGTATTAAAACATACTTTACACTCAAAGTCAAAACAACAGCAAGAGCATACCCTGACACTAAAAAAAGGTAAATTAGAAATCATCCTGTAATCTAACTGATAACTGTACTTGTATTTATAGATTATTCAGGTGTCGAAAGCAGACAAAACATCTCAAGGGGAAAGCAGTGTGTTTCTCAACATAAGATGATAGATAACATCAAAGACAAAACAGGCACTGGTTCAGAATAGCATATTATTAAGAGGCGGTACCTACTGCCAGTGGTTTCAGTCTGTTGGAAATGCATTCATCTTGGTTTCGGGGAGCCAGCCATCAGAGAGGCCCGAGGCCAAGTTGCCTAAAGCCGTGGCTATCACACACCGCCTGCAACAAAAACACAAGATTACAAATGCATTCATGCTTACAAAACAAAACAGGAGTAAACGAACAAGAACAGCAAAGCAAACTGCCTTGCACCCATGTGCAAGTGCTAGAGGGAGCAAAAGAAGAGGGGTGGCTGTGGGAGCGGTGTGTGCTTGTCTACCAAAGTTGAAAAAAAAAGTTAATAGAAACTCAATTGAAAAACTAATAAGGGCTCATTATAAATGTTTTATGTCGCATTCCGAGGGAAAATTACCTTAAAAAAGGAGGCTTTCTATCAGTGATTGGTTATTCCCGCTCGCAATCTCCCTAGTCCCTTTGGTGAAGCCTTCCTTCATACCTTCATATTACTGCATGTTTAGTACCTTTCACTATTCGTCTGTGGCAGCTCCCTTTACACGTCTTCATTTAAGGATTTTCTCTCCACTACCTACTTTTTCAAATAACTTCACAAGTAGTTATGTAGCCAGACCACTGATTTAACAAGCATTAAAAATGCAATAGGTCTCGCCTTTCATTAAGTTAAAGCCATTTGCTTTGCTATACAATACCATTAGCAAAGCAAATGGCTTTAACTTAATCAAAGGCGAGACATATTGCATTTTCAATGCTTGTTTATCTTTGTCTTACCTTTTTATTTCTCTCTCCGTCCGAGGCACAAGATGGGTGCCAACACTTCCTGGTTTGAAGGGTTGGCAGCCAATCAGAGGCAAGCTCGTGCTTGTGTGGTTAGGCTCCGCCCAGATATCGAAACTTTTTCTTTTTTTAATTTCTCAGGAACTACTGAATGGATTTACACCATTTAACAAAAAGGACTCTTTCTGAACCAAGGGCTACCTTTTTGCCAAATTTGGTGTAATTCCATTCAGCAGTTCGGGCTGTAGCATTGTCTAAAGTTTCCTATGGAAATGAACATGGGGAAAACGCGTTTTGGGACCCCCCTTTTTTCTCCGCCCTTGCTTGTCGAATCACCCCAAAACTTTCAAGACAGGAGCTGACCGGAGCGGGCACTAGTTTTGAAACTTTCGCGAAGATTCGTCAACCGGCGCCAAAGTTATTGGGAAAAGAAAAAACGCTTTTCCTATGGAAACTAGGTCCTAACTATAACTACCTACTGGCGACCGCCAGTAGGTAATATATATATATATATATATATATATATATATATATATATATCGATCCACATAGCAATTTGAGAAATCCCAAAATCAGCAAGCGGCACACCAAAGGACAACACAATTACTTTATTGTGTCTACAAACGACCGTCGTTTGTGTTGTCCTTTGGTGTGCCGCTTGCTGATTTTGGGATTTCTCAAATTGCTATGTGGATCGAATATAGCGGCTGCCGCTGTCGCAGCAGGCACCGGTGTCGAAAGGAGGGGATCGACTTTATGCGGCACTGTGTTGGAATATATATATATATATTATTGTGATCAAGGCCGCTTGGACGGCAGAAACGCGTCATGGCTGACATCTGTGTTTGCTGATAATAAAATTGCACTTCAGCACGAATTTGGGTTCAACTCAGCGATAATAGTTGCTACAGAAAGATCCCACATAGCAACTTGTTGGAAATCAAGAGTAGATTGCATAAAGAATTGGCACGCTGGAGAGGTTTGGGGTTGTTATCGCAAGAAGAATATCAATATTTAAGAGTAGAAAATCATGTAACACCCATCTTATACCTAATCCCTAAAGTGCATAAAGACAAATCAAAACCGCCAGGAAGACCGATTATATCCGCTATTGGGAGTCTATTTGAGACAATTTCAACTTATTTAGACCATTTTTTGCAAGAATTTGTGGTGGAACTCCCAGCGTATATACAAGATACATGAGATTTTTTGAACAAGATAGAAACGGTTATTTGGAAGGACACTTACCTGCTGGTCACATTAGATGCCACATCTTTATATACTAGTATTGAACATGAGACAGGACTCAATGCAATGCAACACTTTCTGAATAAACGCCATATCTCATATCATCAGCATTCTATGATGCTATTAGAGATGGGTAGAATGTGCTTAGAAAATAACTGTTTTCTATTTGGTAATGACACGTATAAACAGATTCGTGGTACGGCGATGGGCACCTGCTTCGCCCCCAGCTATGCTAATTTGCATATGGGCTGGTGGGAGGAGCAGGTGCACAAAGTCAGCCATATGAAGGAATGGAATGAAAATGTGATTTTTGGAAAAGGTTTATAGATGACCTGTTTTTAATCTGGGAAGGATCGGTCGAATCTGTTAAAGAGTTTATTGCAGAATTGAATGACAATTTAATAAATTTAAAACTCACAGACACAATAGACAGAACTCAAGTAACATTCCTAGATCTTGAGATTTATGTAAAAAATAATAAACTTCACACTCGGACATTTAGGAAAGTCACAGCAGGAAACTCCATCCTTCATGCGAATAGTTTTCACCCTACCAAATTGAAAATGAGTATACCATATGCCGAACACTTAAGAATGAAGAGGAATTGTAGTGAAAAGGAGGCATTATTGGAAGATCAAAACAGTTTGACGAAAAGATTTAAGGCCAGGGGTTATAAAGATCAGGTCCTGAGCCAGGCACTGCAAAAAGTTAGTGGCATAGAAAGGGAAACTTTGCTTAAAAGTAAAGAAAAGAATGTAAAGGATGAAACCAAAAAGAAGGACAAAGCAGAAATCAGGTTGATCACAGGGTACAGTGCCTACCACACAAAAGTGAGAGATTGTGTGAGTAGGCACTGGCATTTAATAAAAAGTGACCCGGTCATGGGTGCAGTTGTAAAACGGAGACCCCAAGTTACTTTCAAACGAGCCAAATCTATGAGACAGGAACTAGTGGACAGTAGCCCAGAATTAATCAAATCTGAAAATTGGCTTAAGGCGAATCTGGGATTTTACAAATGTCTGAAGTGCAAAGCATGCACAATTGCACTAAATACCAAACAAGTACCATCCCCATTAATGTCAAAGCCCTGGAAGATAAAAAGTTTTTTAAATTGCCGCAGTGATTATGTGGTATACATTTTAAAATGTTCTTGTTTAAAGATGTATGTGGGAAGCACTATCCATATGGCCCATGTTCGCATTTTACAGCATATGCAAGCAATAAAAAACAATGATAGAACATACCCGGTGGCACGCCACATCAATGAAACCCATAAAGGCAACCTAAAGGATCTAAATTATTTTGTGATAGATCAGGTGCCTAAAATGAGAAGGGGTGGAAATAGAGAAAGAAAATTGAGGCAACTAGAGTCCAAATATATAGTCCTTTTTAATACTAGAATTCCGTTTGGCATGAACACTGATGAAGATCTGTATGTACACCTTAGCCATTAGATGTATCCATATTAGGGCTGATTTTTAATTGACTTTTTAATTAAGTTCCCGAAGGAAATAAGAATTCGAATATTACATTAATGATTTTCCCGTGTTTAGTTATGAAGTGACCATGAAGCGTATAGTTATCAATATTAAGTAATATTGTTGCCAACGTGAAAGACTTTACATTTTTGAGGTAATTTGTAAATGCACTATGACACATTCTAAACACTATAGGACAATATAAAATTTTAGAGAGGTTTTTTATGGATAATGAATTATGTAACAAAAAAGTTCAATATGCACTTGCACTTTATTACAAAAATGCACTATGTGGTAATATAATGTACTGTATTTGCACAAATGCTTTATTGCACATTGCGTGATTTGCACAACGCATTATTGCACATTGCATTGGCACTTTAGAAATTGATCTTGTGTACATATATTTATTTATTTATTTATACCTTTCTATTTATCCAATAGCGATTTTTAGTAGTTTTTGGAATTAAATATTGTCTAATTTTAACTTATTACATGCAATTTGAACATTATGTTTGCTTTAATAAATATGGGAAATCCATATGATATTAGCATAAGCTATGAAAATATAAACAATGACGGTTTTCATAATAGTGTTCATTGGAGAAACAATATTTGAAAAATGTGTCTTAAAACAATTGATAAAATATAAAAATAATGGTAAGCTAAGAAATTACCGTTTTTAACAATGTATTAAGTTAAAACATGGTAAAAAAATGTTTGTGTGTAACTTTCGTTCGATATTCGTGGTGGTGGAGTCTGTTTTCCATTGTTATGGTTGCAGCAACCCACGTGATCGGGAACTTTCATGTTTTAAAACAAAGCGAATATGGCAAACAGCGTTATTGGTGTGAGCAAGCCTGAGGACGCAGGCGAAACGCGTTACCAAATCGTATAATGAATAAAAGAGAATCTCTGCTTTTATTAAACTGATGTCCCGTGTTGGTGTCCAGGTGCCGGATGGAAACTGGAGTTGTTGTTCGTAAAGGAGTCGCGTTGCTGGAAGCGGCTGTCACCAACACACCCTCGTTCGGGAGCTTCCTGGAATCCAGCGGATTGGATGTGAGATGCGAAGCATAACTTGAAGCCCCCCCGAAATACGGCAACCGGATACGGAGAAATTACCGCGAGGAAGGAGGAACGAACCGAAAGCAGTGAGTCGGAGGACCCCTGCAGTCGGGTAAGTCCCGTACCTTACAGTGCGGTTTTCCGTTGTATATTAAGTAGGGGAGAGGAGCCGGGATTATACCCGGCAGGACATCAGTGCAAAAGAATATTAATAGAGACTCTCATACAACAGCAAGAACGATAATTGACAAACGTGCATGAGTGAGAGCAGCCATTATGGATACATGGCTACAAGAGCGAGAGGAGGCAGCAAACTCGGTGTTCGACGATAGCAAAGAGACGGATTTGAACCGTAAAGGAAGGTCTCAAACTGTAATCCATGAAAGAAATGCCCAGGATCTAATGAGGAAAATTGAAAAATTAAAACGAGGAGAGGTTGCCAAATGGTGGGAAATTAAATCCCTAGAAAAATACATAAAGGTTGGAAGAGTCCCAAGAGGGCTAAGAATTTTAGTGGCACCTACATTTGAAAATCCCGATCCAGAAATGTTAAAGGAATGGGCCGCTAACAACGCAGATTCTTCACGCAACATGATGACAATATTGATCAAATATGCGAAGAAAGACAGGAACAAGCTATTAGAGGAAATTATAAAAATAGAATTGGAACTAAAAGATATAGTGAAAGCAGAAGCACTGGTTAAATTTGAAAGTGAATTACTGGTAAAACTGAAAAAACAAGAACAAATGATAAGAGAGAGAAAAGCAACTAAGTTCTTAAGAGATAAGTTAGATTACCAGAGGGGACAGATCTATACTTTTGCGCGGCGCTTTGACAACCTCAGGAGACAGAGATTGTCTGAAACAACGGCTATCTGGAAGAAACAAGGACCTCAATGTTTGGGAAATGAGAGTGCCTCTGAAAGGAGTTCAGTAGCAAGTTCAGATGTGGAGACTTGCTCCGATGAGGATGGTGCAGGCATTTCAAGGCACACTGATACAGTACCAAGTATAGTTGATGAATTTCTTTTTTTAGGATTAGACCGGACACAAAACAACAGGAAAAGACCACAACAACAAAAAGGAAAAAACCATTCAGAAAACATAAGAACCGAAGAGGAGGGAATGGAGCTAAGGTCGGGAATGAAAACCAAAGAGAGATACAAAGGCAAATAGAATGTGACCCTACTACTGTTAAAAATTTAACCAATATGGTGTTATCAGAGGAAGAAAATAACATTTTAGCATTGGGACTCTCTTTTTGTAGAAAAACGAATTTTGATTATTGTCAGACACGAGTAGATTTTTTTAAATTTGTAAGAAAATTAAAATTGTGTAAATACTTTTCGCAAAAAAATCAAACAGGAAAACAACATGAACTGGTACAAGACAACTTGAATTTAGAAGTGGGAGATTTACAAGCATTGCAAGAAATTCGTGAATTGGAACTAGAATGTGAAGGTGAAGAACCAAGTGCGATGCCAGGTGATACATTTGAATTGCTGGGAATTGATACATGGAAAGGGGTAAAAACATCGTTTAAACCAGTATCTACTTTTATACCCAATGCCCCAAGAGACCTCATTGATTCATTCTCCGAAGCTGTGATTAAAGATCTGAAAGATCTGGCCTTATTATCAAACAGGAATTTTGGCAATGAGAATAATACACAGGATCGGAAATATACTAAAGTTATCAATAAAATAAAAGATGACAATAATATAGTGGTCCGTGAATCGGATAAAGGAGGAAATGTGGTCCTCTGGCCACTATCTATGTATAAAGAGGAGGCAAGATTTCAACTCAGCGATAATAGTTGCTACAGAAAGATCCCACATAGCAACTTGTTGGAAATCAAGAGTAGATTGCATAAAGAATTGGCACGCTGGAGAGGTTTGGGGTTGTTATCGCAAGAAGAATGTCAATATTTAAGAGTAGAAAATCCTGTAACACCCATCTTATACCTAATCCCTAAAGTGCATAAAGACAAATCAAAACCGCCAGGAAGACCAATTATATCCGCTATTGGGAGTCTATTTGAGACAATTTCAACTTATTTAGACCATTTTTTGCAAGAATTTGTGGTGGAACTCCCAGCGTATATACAAGATACACGAGATTTTTTGAACAAGATAGAAACAGTTATTTGGAAGGACACTTACCTGCTGGTCACATTAGATGCCACATCTTTATATACTAGTATTGAACATGAGACAGGACTCAATGCAATGCAACACTTTCTGAATAAACGCCATATCTCATATAATCAGCATTCTATGATGCTATTAGAGATGGGTAGAATGTGCTTAGAAAATAACTGTTTTCTATTTGGTAATGACACGTATAAACAGATTCGTGGTACGGCGATGGGCACCTGCTTCGCCCCCAGCTATGCTAATTTGCATATGGGCTGGTGGGAGGAGCAGGTGCACAAAGTCAGCCATATGAAGGAATGGAATGAAAATGTGATTTTTTGGAAAAGGTTTATAGATGACCTGTTTTTAATCTGGGAAGGATCTGTCGAATCTGTTAAAGAGTTTATTGCAGAATTGAATGACAATTTAATAAATTTAAAACTCACAGACACAATAGACAGAACTCAAGTAACATTCCTAGATCTTGAGATTTATGTAAAAATAATAAACTTCACACTCGGACATTTAGGAAAGTCACAGCAGGAAACTCCATCCTTCATGCGAATAGTTTTCACCCTACCAAATTGAAAATGAGTATACCATATGCCGAACACTTAAGAATGAAGAGGAATTGTAGTGAAAAGGAGGCATTATTGGAAGATCAAAACAGTTTGACGAAAAGATTTAAGGCCAGGGGTTATAAAGATCAGGTCCTGAGCCAGGCAAAGCAAAAAGTTAGTGGCATTGAAAGGGAAACTTTGCTTAAAAGTAAAGAAAAGAATGTAAAGGATGAAACCAAAAAGAAGGACAAAGCAGAAATCAGGTTGATCACAGGGTACAGTGCCTACCACACAAAAGTGAGAGATTGTGTGAGTAGGCACTGGCATTTAATAAAAAGTGACCCGGTCATGGGTGCAGTTGTAAAACGGAGACCCCAAGTTACTTTCAAACGAGCCAAATCTATGAGACAGGAACTAGTGGACAGTAGCCCAGAATTAATCAAATCTGAAAAATGGCTTAAGGCGAATCCGGGATTTTACAAATGTCTGAAGTGCAAAGCATGCACAATTGCACTAAATACCAAACAAGTACCATCCCCATTAATGTCAAAGCCCTGGAAGATAAAAAGTTTTTTAAATTGCCGCAGTGATTATGTGGTATACATTTTAAAATGTTCTTGTTTAAAGATGTATGTGGGAAGCACTATCCATATGGCCCATGTCCGCATTTTACAGCATATGCGAGCAATAAAAAACAATGATAGAACATACCCGGTGGCACGCCACATCAATGAAACCCATAAAGGCAACCTAAAGGATCTAAATTATTTTGTGATAGATCAGGTGCCTAAAATGAGAAGGGGTGGAAATAGAGAAAGAAAATTGAGGCAACTAGAGTCCAAATATATAGTCCTTTTTAATACTAGAATTCCGTTTGGCATGAACACTGATGAAGATCTGTATGTACACCTTAGCCATTAGATGGATCCATATTAGGGCTGATTTTTAATTGACTTTTTAATTAAGTTCCCGAAGGAAATAAGAATTCGAATATTACATTAATGATTTTCCCGTGTTTAGTTATGAAGTGACCATGAAGCGTATAGTTATCAATATTAAGTAATATTGTTGCCAACGTGAAAGACTTTACATTTTTGAGGTAATTTGTAAATGCACTATGACACATTCTAAACACTATAGGACAATATAGAATTTTAGAGAGGTTTTTTATGAATAATGAATTATGTAACAAAAAAGTTCAATATGCACTTGCACTTTATTACAAAAATGCACTATGTGGTAATATAATGTACTGTATTTGCTATATTTGCACAAATGCTTTATTGCACATTGCGTGATTTGCACAACGCATTATTGCACATTGCATTGGCACTTTAGAAATTGATCTTGTGTACATATATTTATTTATTTATTTATTTATTTATACCTTTCTATTTATCCAATAGCGATTTTTAGTAGTTTTTGGAATTAAATATTGTCTAATTTTAACTTATTACATGCAATTTGAACATTATGTTTGCTTTAATAAATATGGGAAATCCATATGATATTAGTATAAGCTATGAAAATATAAACAATGACGGTTTTCATAATAGTGTTCATTGGAGAAACAATATTTGAAAAATGTGTCTTAAAACAATTGATAAAATATTAAAATAATGGTAAGCTAAGAAATTACCATTTTTAACAATGTATTAAGTTAAAACATGGTAAAAAATGTTTGTGTGTAACTTTCGCTCGATATTCGTGGTGGTGGAGTCTGTTTTCCATTGTTATGGTTGCAGCAACCCACGTGATCGGGAACTTTCATGTTTTAAAACAAAGCGAATATGGCAAACAGCGTTATTGGTGTGAGCAAGCCTGCGGACGCAGGCGAAACGCGTTACCAAATCGTATAATGAATAAAAGAGAATCTCTGCTTTTATTAAACTGATGTCCCGTGTTGGTGTCCAGGTGCCGGATGGAAACTGGAGTTGGTGTTCATATATATATATATATATATATATATATATATATATATATATATATATATATATATATATATATAAATATATATATATATATATATATATATATATGTATATATATATATATGTATATATATATATATATATATATATATATATATATATATATATATATATATATATATATCTCCACCAAATGCTCTCTTCTAGAATGAAAGAGAGCGAGACACATGCTCCGGGTTTGCAAAGGATTTATTAGAGCAATTCAAGGACGGTTGATCCCAAAAGGTCCGTGAACCGCTTTGGCAGACGCGTTTCTAGCCGGAACGGCTTTCATCAGTGCCGGTCTCACAGGCTGGTTATTTCACCTGGGATTGAAAAACATCCATGTGACCACTTCCAATTAAGTAGTCTCTCGGCCCCTCCTCCTATTTAGAGGTGTATACCTCCTCGTGCAACTCCTCCCGGCAGCCTGCATGCTGGGTCATGTAGTCCAATGTGGAAACCCATACAGTGATGGGCTAAGTCCAGACAACACAGTGGCATCCCAAATCCTGGCTATGGACCACACTCCGCCGCAGTTCACCGAAGGCACAATAGTCCGGCTCACACCTTTTGCAATACCCTTATCAGGCAGTACATTTCTGCCTCCTCTCTCCCCATACACAAAGTAGCTGCTCCGTGGCAATGACTCCGCTTGGGGGCTCCGTGTTTGCATTTCGAATGCACAAACCAAGTTTTACTGACAATCACGGGCTCCTGACCGAGAGGGCGTGTCTCATGCCGGTGTCAGCAATACCGGCTACATATCTCCACCAAATGCTCTCTTCTAGAATGAAAGAGAGCGAGACACATGCTCCGGGTTTGCAAAGGATTTATTAGAGCAATTCAAGCACGGTTGATCCCAAAGGTCCGTGAAACGCTTTGGCAGACGCGTTTCTAGCCGGAACGGCTTTCATCAGTGCCGGTCTCACAGGCTGGTTATTTCACCTGGGATTGAAAAAACATCCATGTGACCACTTCCAATTAAGTAGTCTCTCAGCCCCTCCTCCTATTTAGAGGTGTATACCTCCTCGTGCAACTCCTCCCGGTAGCCTGCATGCTGGGTCATGTAGTCCAATGTGGAAACCCATACAGTGATGGGCTAAGTCCAGACAACACAGTGGCGTCCCAAATCCTGGCTATGGACCACACTCCGCCGCAGTTCACCGAAGGCACAATAGTCCGGCTCACACCTTTTGCAATTCTCTCTCCGTCCGAGGCACAAGATGGGTGCCAACACTTCCTGGTTTGAAGGGTTGGCAGCCAATCAGAGGCAAGCTCGTGATTGTGTGGTTAGGCTCCGCCCAGATATCGAAACTTTTTCTTTTTTTAATTTCTCAGGAACTACTGAATGGATTTACACCATTTAACAAAAAGGACTCTTTCTGAACCAAGGGCTACCTTTTTGCCAAATTTGGTGTAATTCCATTCAGCAGTTTGGGCTGTAGCATTGTCTAAAGTTTCCTATGGAAATGAACATGGGGAAAACGCGTTTTGGGACCCCCCTTTTTTCTCGGCCCTTGCTTGTCGAATCACCCCAAAACTTTCAAGACAGGAGCTGACCGGAGCGGGCCACTAGTTTTGAAACTTTCGCGAAGATTCGTCAACCGGCGCCAAAGTTATTGGGAAAAGAAAAATGCTTTTCCTATGGAAACTAGGTCCTAACTATAACTACCTACTGGCGACCGCCAGTAGGTAATATATATATATATATATATATATATATATATATATATATATATATATATATATATATTCGATCCAAATAGTAATTTGAGAAATCCCAAAATCAGCAAGCGGCACACCAAAGGACAACACAATTACTTTATTGTGTCTACAAACGACCGTCGTTTGTGTTGTCCTTTGGTGTGCCGCTTTGCTGATTTTGGGATTTCTCAAATTGCTATGTGGATCGAATAATAGCGGCTGCCGCTGTCGCAGCAGGCACCGGTGTCGAAAGGAGGGGATCGACTTTATGCGGCACTGTGTTGGAATATATATATATATATTATTGTGATCAAGGCCGCTTGGACGGCAGAAACGCGTCATGGCTGACATCTGTGTTTGCTGATAATAAAATTGCACTTCGGCACAAATTTGGGTCCACGCTCGTTATTCTTGGAGAAGAAAACTGCGGGGTGATTGATATATATATATATATATATATATATATATATATATATATATATATATATATATTCACTGAAAAAAACATAGGTTTTAGGGACAGTTATAGTTACTTGGACATTGCACTCGTACAAAACCCGTGAAATTCCCCCGTTATAGTTAGTTCAGCTAACTATAACTCGCGCCCCCGCAATGCACTGCTGATGACGTCACATATTACATCACTCATGACATGGTCAGTGACATCACTGATGACATCACTGATGACATCTCAAATGACATCACTGATGACATCACTGATGACATCATCCAGTGACTGTGTTTCTGTAAAGTTTAAATATGTTTAATATATATAGGGAAAGGCGTATTGAAGAGTGAGTGGGTGTATAAGTGTCTGAATGGATGATTTAGTAGGTGCGTGACTAACTGTATAAGTGAGTGATTAAACGTATGTTACTGAATGCATGGGTTAGTGACTAAACTGGGTGAATGTCTGTATCCGTCTGTCTGTTGCTGTGTAAGTGGCTGCATGGGTTTGTGAATAGCTACATGAGTGTCTATATGAGTTATTGATTGGTTGTCTGAGTATCTGTATGGGTGCCTGAGTGTTTGTGTGGGTGGGGTGTGTGCGACTCTGTACATAGATGTGTGAGTGGGTGATTCACTGGCTGCATGATTTGAAGAGTGCGTCTGTGATGGACTGCTTGGGTGGGTGAGTGTGTGTATGGGTGTGTTAGTGAGTGAATGTATATCTCAGTGGTACATGTGCGAGTAACTACATATGTAAAAGGAAGTATATATGTGTGTTAGAGTATTTAAAAGGCTATACGTGAGAGTGTGTGATTGTGAGAGTGGCTGTATGGATGCGTGTGTGCTTGTATCAGTTATTGTATAAGAGCGTAAGAATGTGCTAGTATTTGTATGAGTTATTGAGCTGGTGTGTGTATAACTCTATAGGTGAGTAAATGGGTGTGTGATTAATTTTTTGCATGACTGACTAGGTGTGTGAGTACCTCTATGGATGAGTGGCGGTGTGTCAGTGTTTATATAGGTGTATGAGTGCATATGATAGTCCTGTACTGAGTGACTGTAAGTATGAGTGACTGTACGGGTGAGTGAGTGGATGTGTGTGTAGACCTAAGAATCAGTGAGTTGGTATGTAGTTATTGGTATTGGAGTGTCTATGGTTTTGAGAATGGCAGTCTGTAATTTAGAGTGGGTGTATCAAAAGTTATATTAGGGTGTGAGAAGATGCATGAAATTATCACATGGATGATGTCATCAGTGATGTCATTTGAGATGTCATCAGTGATGTCATCAGTGATGTCACTGACCATGTCATGAGTGATGTAATATGTGACGTCATCAGCAGTGCATTATGGGCGCGAGTTATAGTTAGCTGAACTAACTATAACGGGGGAATTTCACGGGTTTTGTACGAGTGCAATGTCCAAGTAACTATAACTGTCCCTAAAACCTATGGTTTTTTCAGTGAATTTGTAAGGTTTTTTAAATGCTAATTTCTAACTATAACGTGCCTGAAACCTATGGTTTTTTAAGTGAATTTCAAAGGTTTTTTAAATGCTAATTTCTAACTATAACATGTCTGAAACCTATGGTTTTTTCAGTGAATTTCAAAGGTTTTTTAAATGCTAATTCCTAACTATAACATGTCTGAAACCTATGGTTTTTTTCAGTGAATTTCAAAGGTTTTGTAAATGCCAATTTTTAAATGTATTAATTGTTATTTTTATTTTTTTCATACTGATTTACTACATTTTTTTAAACTATATATTTTTAGATATTTTATTTTTTAAATTACATTGTAATTACATTATACATTACATTACAAAATATACTTTCTCAGAATGAATTAATTTACTTTAAATACTTTGCAAATAGGCAATAGACTTTTAAGTACAGTAGTTACAGTTGTTGCAATGGGCAACACAATTTCAAACACAATGCAACATTGAGCTCAATGTGAATTTCTAGCTAAATGCAATTAGTTACTTTATGGATTACTTTTCTAACCACAGGACTGGATCCTAGATTCAGTCCTGGGACATCTCCTGTAAACAGTTGAGTAAAAGCGTTTTGGTTACAGTAGTGATTTTTAAGGAATATTATTGTATTTTAAAAGTTGACAGAAACTTTTCACATAGAATCACCAATGTGATCCTATGGGAGGAAATTCACTTAGCAGGTAAGTAGTGTTATCGTGACTTTTTCTCACTCAGTGGTGGATCCTGGATCCAGCACTGGTGCATCTCCTGTAAACAGTTGAAAGAATGCGTTTAAGTCATACAGGCGATTTTTAAGGAATATTTGTAGTTTGTGAAAATCGACACTTTGAAACTTTTCTGCTGAAAACCAGACAATGGATTCCTATGGAAGGAAATACAAGTTACTGGTAAGTACGGTTAGAATTACTTTTCAGGGTCAGTGCTGGGCTAAAAGATGCAGCACTGGGTTCTCTCCTTATAACAGGTGAGTAAATCGGAATTCGTATTTCGGCTGATTTTAGAGGAATATTTGTATGTTTCAAAAATCGACACTTAGAAACATTTTCAGCAAAAAGCAGGCAATGATATCCTATGGAAGGAAATTCAAGTTACTGGTAAGTACGGTTAAAATTACTTTTCAGGATCAGTACTGGGCTGAAAGATGCAGCACTGAGGTCTATCATGATAACAGGTGAGTAAATCGGAATTCGTATTTCGGCTGATTTTAGAGGAATATTATAAAGTTCCAAAACTCCACACTTAGAAACTTTTCCAGCAAAAAGCAGGCAATGATATCCTATGGAAGGAAATTCAAGTTACTGGTAAGTACGGTTAAAATTACTTTTCAGGAACAGTACTGGGCTGAAAGATGCAGCACTGAGGTCTCTCCTGATAACAGGTGAGTAAATCGGAATTCGTATTTCGGCTGATTTTAGAGGAATATTTGTATGTTTCAAAAATCGACACTTAGAAACTTTTTCAGCAAAAAGCAGGCAATGATATCCTATGGAAGGAAATTGAAGTTACTGGTAAGTACGGTTAAAATTACTTTTCAGGATCAGTACTGGGCTGAAAGATGCAGCACTGAGGTCTCTCCTGATAACAGGTGAGTAAATCGGAATTCGTATTTCGGCTGATTTTAGAGGATTATTTGCACAATGGTGAAGGGAGGGGCGGGGCCTGAGGTGACATCTGTGCAAACGCGCCCCGTGGCGCGTTTTAAGTTGGGGGATTAAGTCCCCTTTAATCATGAGGGTCCCTGGGGGCCAACTAGCCCACCAGGAACCTCCAGTATGCGCTAGGGCTGCGTTGCAGAGACGTGTACAGAGGCCACGCCCCTTTACACCTCTCTGCAACGCAGCTCTGTGGCGCTTTAGAAGTACATGGTGGGCTAGTTGGCCCCCAGGGACCCTCAGGATTGAAGGGGATTTAATTCCCCATCTTAAAACACGCCACGGGGCCTGTTTGCACACATGTCACCTGAAGCCCCGCCCCCTCTCTTCACCACTGTGCAAACGCGCCCCGTGGCGCGTTTTAAGTCGGGGGATTAACTCCCCTTGAATCCTGAGGGTCCCTGGAGGCCAACTAGCCCAACAGGTATATCCAAAAAGCGCCACAGAGCTGCGTTGCAGAGAGGTGTAAAAAGGGGCGTGGCCTCTGTACACCTCTGTGCAAGGCAGCCCCTGACGCATACTGGAGGTTCCTGGTGGGCTAGTTGGCCCCCAGGGACCCCCAGTATTCAAGGGGAATTCGTTCCCTCTCTGCAAACGCGCCAGGGGCGCGTTTGCAGAGTGCTGTCAAAGAGGGGCGTGGCCTCCTCGCGATGCCGTTTAAAAATTTTTTTTAAAAGGGGGCTGTGTGGCCCCCTTTTTAGTAATTTTTGAGCCCTGGGGACCCCATCCCCCAGGGCCTGTCCCCTCTTTTTAAAAAAAAAAAGGACTGGGAAGGGGACCCCATCCCCGGGCCATTGCCACCTTTTTTTTATTTTTTATTTGATGGAGGGGGCTGCCTGGCCCCCTCCTAAGGCCTCCTTAGGCCCCGGGGACCCCATCCCCGGGGCCGGCCTTTGTTTTTTTTTTTTCAAAAATTTTTTGGGGGAAGGGGGACCGCATGGCCCCCTCCCGGGCCACTACTTGCCCCGGGACCCCATCCCCCGGGGCTGGCCCTATCCTTTTGGGGTCCGTGGGGGACCCCAACTCCCCCACGGACCCTGCCGGCTCCCCGCCTCCTGCGGGAGCCGGCATTGCTTTACACATGGGGAGCTGCTAATATGCAGCTCCCCATGTGGAAAGCAATTCTGCTTTGAATTTTGGAAGCAAGAGCAGCTTTCCCTGCTCTCGCTTCCAAAATTCAAGCAGTTTGTAATGACAGGACGTGAGCCGAGAGGCTCCCGTCCTGTCATTGCAAACAGCAGTGTCCCGAGGGTAGGCACCCCGGGACACTGCAGGAGCCGGCCCTGGGGGTGGCGGTCCCCAGGGCCATCACTGGCTCCAGGAGGGGCCGCGCGGCCCCCTCCCCACATTTTCAAAGCCCCGGGAGGTGGTGGTCCCCGGGCGTGTGGGGGGCTGGAGTCCCCCACACAGGTCAATTTAAAAAATAAAGAAGCCCTGGGGAGGTGGTGGTCCCGGGGCTGCGGGAGGGCTCAGAGCCCTCCCGCAACTTTTCTAATAAAGCCCCGGGGGTGGCGGTCCTCGGGGCTTGGGGGCCCTTAGAGGCCCCCATACATAAAATAAACCCCTCAGCATGCCCCCGGGACTTGGCCCACCCGGGGCAATTAACATCGAAGCGCGGGAGACCGCGCTCGATTTTTCTTTTCGGCAGGATCCGCGCTCCCTGAGCGCATCCTGCTGATTAAAAAAAAAAAAAAAAAATGCTTTTTTCTACCCAGGGGTTCCTTGTGGGACCCCCTGAGCAGACCTAGGGGGTCAGGGTGTTTCTACCCTGCCCCCTTTGTGCGTTTTGCGCACTTTTTTACTGCTTTCTTGTTCCTCGGTTCTACCGAGGAACAAGATGGCTGCCAACACTTCCTGGTTTGGAGTGTTGACAGCCAATTAGCAGACAGCTTGTGATCGGGAGGGTGCGCGAATCCAACGCGGCCATAGATATATATGTACTTTTACTTTTGATTTTCTCAGCAACTACTGAACGGATTTACACCATTTAACAAAAGGGTTCTTTCTGAACCAAGAACTACCTCTTTGCCAAATTTGGTGTAATTCCGTTCAGCAGTTCGGGCTGTAGCCGTGTCTAAAGTTTCCTATGGAAAAATGAATGGGGAAAACGCGTTTTGGGACCCCCTTTTTCTCAGCCCCGCTTGACGAATCCCCCGAGACTTTCAGGGTAGGAGCGGACCGGAGCGCCCACAAAGTTTGAAAATTTCGCAAAGATACGTCAACCGGCAAGAGAGTTATTTCAAATAGAATGTCACGGATTTCCTATGGAAAATAGGTCCTAACTATAACTATCTACTGGCGACCGCCAGTAGATAATATATATATATATATATATATATACTGAAATTCCCACAGCGCTGCTAGCTGAAAACAGGACACGGACTCCACTTCGTGCTGATGATTTTCTTTATTAATTACATGGCAGGATATATATATATATACGGCAAGATGTGTTGAAGAATGAGTTGGTGTATGAGTGTCTGAATGGATGCTTTAGTGGGTGCATGACTGACTGTATGTGAGTGATTGAACGTGTCTTAGTGAATGCATGGGTGAATGACTAATCTGCGTGAATGTCTGTATCAGTCTGTCAGTCGGTGTGTAAGTGGCTGCATGGGTTGGTGAGTAGCTACATGAGTGTCTATATGGGTTAATGTTTGGTTGTCTGAGTACCTGTATGGGTGCCTGAGTGTCTGTGTGAGGGTGTGTGTGACTCCCTGCATGGATGTGTAAGTGGGTGATTCACGGGGTGTATGGGTTCATGAGTGCGTGTGCGAGGGGCTGTATGGGTGAGTGAGTGTGCGTATGGCTGTGTTCATGAGTGAGTGGATATCTCAGTGGTATATGTGTGAGTAACTACATATGTGAAAGGCAGTATATGTAAATGTTGGAGTATATAAGTGACTATATGTGAGAGTGAGGATTGTGAGAGTGACTGGATGAGTGTGTGCTTGAGTTAGTGATTGCATGAGAGTAAGTATGTGTTAGTATCTGTATGAATAAGTGAAGTGGTGTGTGTATAACTCTATAGGTGAGTAAACAGCAATGTGATTGATTCTTTGCATGACTGCCTAGGTGTGTGAGCAACTCTATGGGTGAGTGGCAGTGTGTGAGTGTCTGTATGGGTATATGATTGCATATATCAGTGGCTGTATAGATGAGTGACTGCGTGAATGAGTGACTGTATGGGTGAGTGAGTGGATGTGTGTACACCTATGAATCAGTGAGTGGGTATGTACTAACTGGTATTGGTGTGTCTATGGTTTCGAGAATGGTAGTCTATATTTTAGAGTAGGTGTATCAAAGGTTATATTAGCGTGTGAAGAGGTGCATCAGATTTTAAGTGGATGATGTCATCAGTGATGTCACTGACCATGTCATGAGTGATGTAATATGTGACGTCATCAGCAGTGCATTGTGAGGGCGTGAGTTATAGTTAGCTCAGCTAACTAACAGCCGAATTTCTCTGGTTTTGTACGAGTGAAATGTCAGCCTAACTATAACATCCCTGAAACCTGTGGTTTTTTCCAGTGACTTTCTACGTTTTTTTAAATGCCAATTCCTAACTATAACGCCATGAAACCTCTGGTTTTTCAGTGATTTTCTATGTTTTTTTAAATGCTAATGCTAACTATAATGTCCCTGAAACCTCTGTTTTTTTGAGTGAATCTCTAAGGTTTTTTAAATGCTAATTTCTAACTATGCCTACATAGGTAGGACATGTGCAAAAAGAGGAAGAAAGGTGCAGAAAGAAGCAAGAGAAGTGCAGAAAGAGGCAAGAGAGGTGCAGAAAGAGGAAGAAAGGTGCAGAAAGAAGCAAGAGATGTGCAGAAAGAACCAACAGAGGTGCAGAAAGACGCCTACTTCGATAGTACCTTACAACAGACTCATACAAAGTAGCCTAATCACTAATCCTTCTCCCAAGATGTCTTAAACCTCACTTTTCTCTTGAAGGTTCACTATTAATTGACTGCTCAGAATGTTAGTCTTACCAAATTTAAAACAGCAATCTAAACATATCACTGTTGTAGGTCTGAGCATGTTTATTAAGGTATGCATGCGTGTCTCTGCTTTTACCTAGTGACATGTTACATAAAAATAAACATACAAATACTTGAATACCTGTGTTTCAAACAGCATACTCTGTAAATTTGTGTACAAAAAGGTGTATGCATTTCTTTCTGCTCATAATACAGGGCACATGGGTATTCAATAGTATATTTGTGGGGCTCTATAACATCTATATACATAAGACATGTCTGCCAGTGCAACCGAATGACAGAGCAGAACTAAGAAGATTTGACCACCTATAGGAGAAGCTACCCACTTTTTAAGCTACCATCTTCAGATGCATAACAAATGTGAGAATACATGTACAAGAAGACACATACCTGAGTCACGAGAGCACGCAGATCTTTAAACTTGACAGCTTTCACTTCCAAATTGAATACAGAATGAGGCGAGAGAAGTACAGAAAGAAGCAAGAGAATTGCAGAAAAAAACAAGAGAGGTGCAGAAAGAGTAAGAAATGTGCAGAAAGAGGCAAGAGAATTACAGAAAGAGGAAAGAGAAGTGTAGAAAGAGGCAAGAGAAGTGCAGAAAGAGGCCAGAGAGGTGCAGAAAGAAGCAAGAGGGGAGCAGAAAGAAGCATGAGAAGTGCAGAAAGAAGCAAGAGAAGTGCAGAAAGAGGCAAGAGAGTTGTAGAAACGGGCAAAAGAGGTGCAGAAAGAAGCAAGAGAAGTGCTGAAAGAACCAAGAGAGGTGCAGAAGGAGGCAAGAGGGGTGCAGAAAGAGGCAAGAGAAGTGCAGAAAGAAGCAACAGAGGTGCAGAAGGAGGCAAGAGAACTGCAGAAAGAGGCAAGAGAGTTGCAGAAACAGGCAAGAGAGGTGCAGAAAAAGGGAACAGGGGAGCAGAAAGAGGCAAGAGAGGTACAGAAATAGGGTGCAGAAAGATGCAAGAAGGATGCAGAAAGAAGCAAGAGAGGTGCAGAAAAAAGCAAGAGAGGTGCAGAAAGAAGCAACAGGGTACAGAAAGAGGCAAGAGGGGTGCAGAAAAAGGCAAGAGAAGTGCAGAAAGAAGCAAAAGGGGTGCAGAAGGAGGCAAGAGAAGTGCAGAAAGAGGCAAGAGAGTTGCAGAAACAGGCAAAAGAGATGCAGAAAGAAGCAAGAGCAGTGCAGAAAGAACCAACAGAGGTGCAGAAGGAGGCAAGAGGGGTGCAGAAAGAGGCAGGAGGGGTGCAGAAATTTGCAAAAAAGGTCCAGAAAGAAGCAAGAGCAGTGCAGAATGAACCAACAGAGGTGCTGAAACAGACAAGAGGGGTGCAGAAAGAGGCAAGAGAAGTGCAGAAAGAAGCAAAAGAGGTGCAAAAGGAGGCAAGAGAACTGCAGAAAGAGGCAAGAGAGGTGCAGAAACCGGCAAGAGAGGTGCAGAAAAAGGGAACAGGGGTGCAGAAAGAGGCAAGAGAGGTGCAGAAAGAGGGAAGAAGGGTGCAGAAAGAGGCAAGAGATGTGCAGAGAACTGCAGAAACAGGCAAGAGAGTTGCAGAAACAGGCAATAGAGGTGCAGAAAAAGGGAACAGGGGTGCAGAAAGAGGCAAGAGAGGTGCAGAAAGAGGGAAGAAGGACGCAGAAAGAGGCAAGAGATGTGCACAAAGAAGCAACAGAGGTGCAGAAAGAAGCAACAGAGGTGCAGAAGAGGCAAGAGGGGTGCAGAAAAAGGCAAGTGAAGTGCAGAAAGAAGCAACAGAGGTGCAGAAGGAGGCAAGAGAAGTGCAGAAAGAGGCAAAAGAGTTGCAGAAACAGGCAAAAGAGGTGCAGAAAGAAGCAAGAGCAGTGCAGAGAGAACGAATAGAGGTGCAGAGAGAACCAACAGAGGTGCAGAAGGAGGCAAGAGGGGTGCAGAAAGAGGCAATAAAAATACAGAAAGAGGCAAAAGAGGTGCAGAAAGAGGGAACAGGGGTGCAGACAGAGGCAAGAGAAGTGCTAAAAAAGAGGGAAGAAGAGTGCAGGAAGGAAGAGGCAAGAGGGGTGCAGAAATTTGCAAGAGAAGTTGCAGAAAGAAGCAAGAGCAGTGAAGAAAGAACCAACAGAGGTGCAGAAAGAGGCAAGAGGGGTACAGAAAGAGGCAAGAGAAGTGCAGAAAAAAGCAAAAGAGGTGCAGAAAGAAGCAAGAGGGGTACAGAAACAGGCAAGAGGGGTACAGAAAGAGGCAAGAGAAGTGCAGAAAAAAGCAAAAGAGGTGCAGAAAGAAGCAAGAGGGGTACAGAAAGAGGTAAGAGAGGTGCAGAAAGAAGCAAGAGAGGGGCAGAAATAAGCAGGAGAAATGCAGAAAGAAGCAACAGAGGTGCAGAAAGAGGCAAGAGGGGTACATAAAGAAGCAAGAGAGTTGAGTTGCAGAAACAGGCAAAAGAGGTGCAGAAAGAGGCCGGAGGGGAACAGAAAGAGGCAAGAGAGGTGCAGAAAGAGGCAAGAAAGGTGCAGAAAGAGGGAAGAAGGGTGCAGAAAGAGGTAAGAGGGGTACAGAAAGAAGCAAGAGAGGTGCAGAAAGAAGCAAGAGAAGTGCAGAAACAAGCAACTGAGGTGCATAAAGAGGCAAGAAGGGTGCAGAAAGTGGCAAGAAAAGTGCAGAAAGAAGCAACAGAGGTACAGAAAGAGACAAGAGAAGTGCAGAAAGAGGCAAGAGAGTTGCAGAAACAGGCAAAAGAGGTGCAGAAAGAGGGAACAGGGGTACAGACAGAGGCAAGACAGGTGCAGAAAGAGGGAAGAGGGGTGCAGAAATTTGCAAGAGGGGTGCAGAAAGAAGCAAGAGGGGTGCAGAAAGAAGCAAGAGCAGTGCATAGAGAACAAAGAGAGGTGCAGAAACAGACAAGAGGGGTGCAGAAAGAGGCAAGAGAAGTACAGAAAGAAGCAACAGAGGTGCAGAAGGAGGCAAGAGAAGTGCAGAAAGATGCAAGAGAGGTGCAGAAACAGGTAACAGAGGTGCAGAAAGAGGGAATGGGGTACAGAAAGACGCAAGAGAGGTGCAGAAAGAAGCAAGAGAAGTGCAGAAAGAAGCATGCAAGGTGCAGAAAGAGGCAAGAGAAGTGCACAAAGAGGCAAGAAAGGTACAGAAAGAGGCAAGAGAGGTACAGAAAGAGGGAAGAGGTTGCTGAAAGAGTCAATAGAAGTGAAGAAAGAAGCAACAGAGGTGCAGAAAGTGTCAAGAGAGGTGCAGAACAGGGGGCGTGGCTAGCAGTCAACGAGAATGGCCGCACACTAACGCGGCTCTGGAGCCCTCGCTGATTATCCTACAATAATCCTGACGTTACTCCTGTATATCACCCCAGAAAAACGGGGACCCCGGCCCCCGATTCCAGAAGCGAAGCTTTGTGGCAATTCCCGGCTGGGAGAGCAGACAGGCGGAGGAGAAACACTGGCGTGACCGGAGCTCGAGGGAACATGGCGGTGAACCCTCGCTCAATAAACTAAGGACGTGGGACCGGCGGTGTGCTGAAACACACAAAATCCTCGAAGGAGCCCGCTGAGGTAATTGGGGAAGCCTGGACGCCGCGGGTGTGCAAGCGCGCACACCGGGCAGCGACATCCTGATACTCTGGAGTGGGAGAGGCAGGCTCTTAACATCGGAGACGCAGGAGGTGGGCTGGCTGTGGCTGCAACGGAGGCCCCGGCGTGCAGGGCCCAGCGGCCATCGTTATTGACGGCCTGGGTGCAGTGAGATAGTGGTAAACAGACACAGTGGTGAGAACTGCCGACAAGCTCACTGCCCCAGGCACGGTCTCTGAAGAACCAGGGGGCTGTGAGCAGCTGCCATATCGCCCAGAAGGGAAACGGTGTAGCAGGCCCAATTCACATACAGCGACAGGGCGGTTAGAGAGTGACCGGCAGAGAGTACACACCACTGGGGGACTACCTTCTGAAGTGAGTTAGCCAGCCAGACGCACTAACAGCGGCATAATACCTCTGCAAAGCGGAAAGCTGACCACCGCCATAGCGTAGTCCTGGGCCTGCGCAGGGAATACTCGAAGGCCGAAGTGAGAGATACAGTCAAGGCGGCACCCCTATATATCTGGCCCTCGGCGCAGCCTTAAGTCCCTCGGTCTTGGCCATAGCAGCGGAGAAAAAGGGGACACTCCCTCCGGCAGACAGTGAGGATCGCTTTTGAGATCGTGCAGCGGAGATGGTAGCTACGCCACAAACCCAAGCCCGCCAGAATCTACTCCCTTCCCCTAAGGTGGGCAGTGGAGGAAGTGAGGAGGTAGTTTGAGCTGCCATATTGAGCTCGGAGAGCTCATCCAGAGAAGGACTTATCAACCTGAGTTGCACATTACTCTAATCTTCTCCTCTACTACTAGGGGGTCAGTAGACCAGGAAACCCGATAGGCCGCCGGAGGGTAATACCCCCCCTGGGCAGGCAGCGGAGAATACTGGAACTGATCCCCGAACGCTAGGGCCTCATCCTGATCTCGACGACTGATAATGGCCAGCGAGAAGGGGTTCAAAACAGTGGCGCAAAATAAACTGGCCAAATTTGCCTGGGCCAAGGCCGGAGACGAACAGAACACTACACATCTGGAGGACCCAGACAAAGGGCAGAACCCTCAGATGCAGCAAGACCTGATGCTCCAAGATATAATGGCAGCAATTACGGGAGTGTGAACATCCCTGGAATCACGCCTTGACACAGTAAACATTGAGGTCTCCCTCATCAGAGCGGACCTCAGAAAGATGGACACAAGAGTGAAGGAAGTCGAAGACGCCACAACAGAACTGAATAAAGACACTGCCCTGCTCAAACAACAAGTGAGTCAACTGCAAAAGCAGCAAACCAAAATGGAAGGGCAGCTTGAGGAGTATGAAGGGAGGGTGCGCAGGAATAATCTACGTATCCTGGGGTCCCAGAGCGCGCCGAAGGCCCTGTGATGGATCTATTTGTTGAGGACTTAATTTTGAAGCAGCTGCGAACAAAGAGACTCTCGAGCTATTTCTCTATTGAACGCGCCCACCGAGTCCCGGGAGGGAGGCCTAAATCAGGGGCACCCCCACGGCCGATCATAGCTCGAGTCTTTAATTTCAGAGATTGGGACGTTATCCTGCAGACTGCACGTGCCAATCCACCGCTCAAATTTGAAAATAATGTGGTCACATTTTTCCCAGACTTTACCACGAAAGTGCAAAACCAGCATCGCAGCTTCCTGGCTGTCAAGCGGGTGCTGCAAGAAAAGGAGGTGAAATATGCCAAGCTTTTCCCAGCAAAACTCCGAGTAGAAGCAGACGCAAGGCATGGTTCCTCTCCTCCACTGAAGATACATGGGAGTGGCTGGAGGGCTGGCGTCGAGTGGAGAAATCGCACAAGGAGAGAAATGGAGGACCCCGGAACAACAGACTGGAGCTCGGCGCCAGACAACGAGGCGATCTTACCGTGAGAGAGTCGGACTCGACATCACGCAGCTGAAATAGCAATGCTCCTTGTTCCGATATGGACACATTTGCTACAGATAAGTGACTTTCATGTAGGATAGAGGCATAAGTGGATAACTGTGGGGTACTCCTCCAAAACATATTTCTACATATGGGATCTTGATATGTTTACCCAGTGCAGGGGACATTGCTAAACTATGTGCCAGCAGTTAAAACATGTTAGGGGCTGGGATCTGCCCCAAAGATTCTGTTCACATAATGTAACTTTTGGGTTCAGGCGGGGGGGGCTGTAAACCAGGCACCTTTAATATAAGGGGAAGGGCGACAGGCACTCTGCCTTGTTGGGGAGTGGGTAGTTTGAAATCCACTGGCAGGGGGCAGGGAGGGGGAGTTGGGGGACCAGGGTGAGGGCGTAATGTTTTATGTGTGTTCTCGAATCACTAAAGAAGGAAAGTTATATTCAGCCATAGGTATTCTCACTACATATGCAAGAACTGCAGCCACGTTGGTTTTTAAGAAGTATATGTCCGACCGTCAATTAATGTCTGTAAATTTGAACGCGATGTTGAATGATGAAGTTGTTGCCACTCACGATGTGCCCCATAGATCCTATGTTATCTTCTTACAAGAACCATGGCGGCGACTCTCAGATGCAGCAAGACCTGACGCTCCAAGATATAATGGCAGCAATTACGGGAGTGTGAACATCCCTGGAATCACGCCTTGACACAGTAAACATTGAGGTCTCCCTCATCAGAGCGGACCTCAGAAAGATGGACACAAGAGTGAAGGAAGTCGAAGACGCCACAACAGAACTGAATAAAGACACTGCCCTGCTCAAACAACAAGTGAGTCAACTGCAAAAGCAGCAAACCAAAATGGAAGGGCAGCTTGAGGAGTATGAAGGGAGGGTGCGCAGGAATAATCTACGTATCCTAGGGGTCCCAGAGCGCGCCGAAGGCCCTGTGATGGATCTATTTGTTGAGGACTTAATTTTGAAGCAGCTGCGACCAAAGAGACTCTCGAGCTATTTCTCTATTGAACGCGCCCACCGAGTCCCGGGAGGGAGGCCTAAATCAGGGGCACCCCCACGGCCGATCATAGCTCGAGTCTTTAATTTCAGAGATTGGGACGTTATCCTGCAGACTGCACGTGCCAATCCACCGCTCAAATTTGAAAATAATGTGGTCACATTTTTCCCAGACTTTACCACGAAAGTGCAAAACCAGCATCGCAGCTTCCTGGCTGTCAAGCGGGTGCTGCAAGAAAAGGAGGTGAAATATGCCATGCTTTTCCCAGCAAAACTCCGAGTAGAAGCAGACGCAAGGCATGGTTCCTCTCCTCCCCTGAAGATACATGGGAGTGGCTGGAGGGCTGGCGTCGAGTGGAGAAATCGCACAAGGAGAGAAATGGAGGACCCCGGAACAACAGACTGGAGCTCGGCGCCAGACAACGAGGCGATCTTACCGTGAGAGAGTCGGACTCGACATCACGCAGCTGAAATAGCAATGCTCCTTGTTCCGATATGGACACATTTGCTACAGATAAGTGACTTTCATGTAGGATAGAGGCATAAGTGGATAACTGTGGGGTACTCCTCCAAAACATATTTCTACATATGGGATCTTGATATGTTTACCCAGTGCAGGGGACATTGCTAAACTATGTGCCAGCAGTTAAAACATGTTAGGGGGCTGGGATCTGCCCCAAAGATTCTGTTCACATAATGTAACTTTTGGGTTCAGGCGGGGGGGGGCTGTAAACCAGGCACCTTTCATATAAGGGGAAGGGCGACAGGCACTCTGCCTTGTTGGGGAGTGGGTAGTTTGAAATCCACTGGCAGGGGGGCAGGGAGGGGGGAGTTGGGGGACCAGGGTGAGGGCGTAATGTTTTATGTGTGTTCTCGAATCACTAAAGAAGGAAAGTTATATTCAGCCATAGGTATTCTCACTACATATGCAAGAACTGCAGCCACGTTGGTTTTTAAGAAGTATATGTCCGACCGTCAATTAATGTCTGTAAATTTGAACACGATGTTGAATGATGAAGTTGTTGCCACTCACGATGTGCCCCATAGATCCTATGTTATCTGCTTACAAGAACCATGGCGGCGACTAGGGTAGAAACATCACTTTCCGTTTTGACCTGGAATGTAAACGGGATGGGAGATAAAATAAAACAAGGCACTGTACTATAATATCTCAAGAGGCACGCCCCGATCTAGTTTTGTTGCAGGAGACGCACCTAGTGGGAAATAAGTGTAAGGCACTCACGCGATGGGGATATAAACTCCTGGTTCACGCGGGATACACCTCAGGATCGAGGGGCACGGGCATCCTAGTTAGGAAAAGCCTTGCACTCACCCCAACACATACGTGGGCAGACCCCCAGGGAAGGTATGCAGTTTTAGAGGCACACTGGGAAGGGAGAGTGCTTAATGTAGTTTCGGTGTACCTTCCACCAGCGTTAGGTAAGGAGGCGCTTACAGACCTAGGGAAAGTGATAGTCGATCTCCCTATAGGCACCCTTATTCCGGGGGGGGACTTCAACATGACCATGGATAACCAAAAAGACAGACAACCACAGAGCCCCCGGACACACCCCAGTACCCAAATGGAAGGGTTCACGAAGGCCACGGGCTTAACAGATATATGGCGCTCTTTATAGCCAGACATGACCTATTATACTTATTATTCAAATGCACATAAGAGCATGTCCGGAATAGATTATTTTCTGACACACTTAGCGGATATCGGTAATTTTCATAATCCGCATGGCCTACCGCGAGGCATCTCAGACCATTCCCCGGTATGGGTTGAGCTTACATACTATACTCGGCGACAGCGTAGCGCCTTAGTTCTGAACCCCTAGTTGCTTAAAATTCCGGATATAAAGGAAAATTTGCTTACTCAGACCGAAAATTATTTCAACAAAAATGTCGGCTCAGTGGACTCAGCGCAGATACTGTGGGAGGCCTTCAAGGCGGTGCTGAAGGGGCAGGCACAGGCGCTCCAAGTGGGTTATAATAAAAAACAACAACAGCAAGTACTACAGTTAGAGAGCGAACTTAGGCAGCTAGAAACGGAATGTGCCAGGTCACCGAGCGAAGCTACCATGCACCAATTAACTATCAAGCAATTAGAATACAGAGCTTTGGCCGGGGAGCAGATGAGAGCCAGAGTACTGCGAACACAACACAGGTTGTACGAAATGGGGGACAGGGCGGGGAAAATGCTAGCCTGGTTGGAGAAAAGGGAGCAGGGAGAGCGATGGGTACCTAGTTTGACCCTGGAGGCCACAACGCAGATTTCAGACCCACAAGAAATTGCAGAGGCCTTTGCAGACCACCTAGAGAAGGTTTATACCTCCTCGACTGCATACACGGCAGAGGACTCCCGTCAACTACTAGCAGATATGAATCTGTCTACCCTATCAGCAGCAGACAGGGACGCAATGGAAGAGGACCTTACGGATGATGAAATCCGAAAGGCAATTTGTAGTGTTCAGTCAGGGAAGGCAATGGGACCCAACGGGGTCCCTATTGAATTTCTGAAAACGGTGGCCTTACACGTTGCACCCCACTTAAAAGACATGTACAATGAAAGCTTCGAAAATGGAATCCTGCCAGAAGACCAACGTCTGGCTTCTATCGTTGTCATTCGGAAGCCGGGGAAACCAGCCGATAGCTGCTGTTCTTATAGGCCGATTTCTTTAATTAACGTCAAAGCAAAAATCCTGGCAAAACTCCTGGCCTCCCGCTTGATCTCCATACTCCCATCTTTGGTCCACCCCGACCAATCTGGCTTTGTGCCAGGGAGGAACACGGCATTGAATATCCGCCGCCTTCACAATGTCCTGGGGCGACAGAAATACATAGCAAAAGATGCAGCAGTGTTGTCCCTGGACGCCTCAATGGCATTCAACTCTATAGAATGGCCATATCTCTTTGAAGTGCTAAGACATTTGGGGTTCGGCCCAAAATTCTTGGGCTGGATTAGGCTGCTTTATACCGAACTGCGGGGCCAACTCAGGGTTAACAACCACACGTCCAGAACTTTTACGTTAGGAAGAGGCACCAGCCAGGTTGCCCCTTGTCCCCCCCTGATTTTCTCCTTAATGATGGAACCACTGGCACATTGGGTAAGAGGTGACATTCTGCTGAGAGGGTTGAAATGGAAGGACGGCCATGAAGACAGGATATTGTTATATGCGGACGATATCCTGTCATACCTAGCGTCCCCCTATAAATCAGTGCATAGAATTTTAAATATTTTTACGAATTTTGGCAAATACTCCGGTCATTCCATTAACTGGACCAAGTCGGTACTTTTTGTCCTTCGGGGTCCATTTCCTAAACTTCCCCCAGGTTGCGAGGTGGAGATAGCCTGTGACGGATTCCGCTACCTGGGGGTTTTTATAACCCCAGATCCCCAGCTCTTCCACGACAAAAACCTTGCTGCTCCCTTGGAGAGGCTGCGTAGTGATGTTAATCATTGGAGATCCCTGCCCCTTTCTTTGCTGGGTCGGGCGGCCCTATTTAAGATGGCTCTCCCACGTTTCTTATATATCCTCCAAAATTGCCCCTGCAAGGTTCCCGATTCCTACTTCAGGAGGGAGGAGAGTGAAATCAGAACGTTGCTGTGGAATGGAGGAGCGCCTCGTATAGCGCTAAATAAACTAACCAAGGGGTGGTACGATGGAGGGATTGCCCTCCCCGATATACGACTTTACTATTGGGCCTCGCAGCTGGTGGAAGTGAATCACTGGATATATCACTCTCCGATAGACCCTGCATACATGCTAGATAGATATCAGATGGGTAGGGAGGGGTACCTGGGAGCATTGAATACGAAAGCCAGGAAAGGGCGGTACCTGGGCCCGACGGCTCACACGGTGGAAATCTGACTAGACGTCTTGGCTGGACAGAAGTGCTGACTCAGACCACGCCATTGTGGTCTACTCAAAAGCTAGGACTCTTGTGTCATCAACCAGGATTTGATAAATGGGACACAATTCGAATCTCCACTATAGGTCATCTAGTAAAAAAGGGCAAAATCCTCACCTTTGAGGAGCTACGGGAGAAGTATGAATTAGCCGAAGGGGAGGTTTTTCGCTATCTGCAGGTCCGTCATGCACTTACAACAGCACTCCCGGACTTAAGAAACGTACCGGAAGCATCCCCCTTAGAAGACAGATTACTTTCTGAACCGATTTTAAACAAAGCTATATCATTAACGTACTGCAAACTATGTAATAATCTGCCGGACCTGTTCCACATTCTCCGAAACAGGCGGCACGCTGACGTAGGGCACATCGAAGATGATGATTGGCAAACAGCGCTCATGTCCCCAAGAGAGGTGGCTATCACTTTGCGTCTCCGTCTAATCCAGTTAAAAATCCTACACAGGACATATCTCACTGGGGTAACTTTAGCGAAGATGGGTGCCAGGCAGGATACACTTTGTCTACGGGGCTGTCACCAAGAGGCAACCTTTTACCATACCGTGTGGGACTGTCCACTAATAAGACCCATATGGGAAAGGGCGACCAAACATATGCAGGGTGCACTAGGGAAAAAGATAACCCTTACACCGCCACTGGGGCTCCTCAACATCTGGGAGGCCACTGACCTTACGGAAGTGGAACAGCAACTGGCCACACTGGGGTTTACCTTAGTGAAGCGGGCAATAGCAATGAAGTGGGGAGTGGCAGAGGGGCCATCGACAGGGACCTGGGCACGCGACTTAGATAAATGTATGATTTCAGAAAAAGAAGTGTTTAAATCTAGAGGGTGTCCCAAGAAGTGGGATAAAAAATGGAGCAAGTGGAACGCATACCGAGGTGAATTGTGTGTCTCCCGGGCTAAGGAAATGGAAATGTCAAGGCACAGTGCGTATTCTCTTGAAACGAATGACTGAATACCTATATCATATCCTGTATTTGTGTACCCGATGTAACAAGGCTGCGACATATGACTGCCAATGTATGTGATTTGAAGTTTGAAACCAATAAAAATATTTATTAAAAAAAAAGAGAGGTGCAGAACGAAGGGAGGTGTAGAAAGCAGAGGAGATGTGCAGGAAGAGGCAAGAGAAGTGCAGAAAAAGGAAGAAAGGTTCAGAAAGAAGCAAGAGAAATGCAGAAAGAGGCAAGAGAGGCACAGAAGAGTGGTTTGCACACCATTAGTACCAATTTAACACCCACATTTAGCAATAAGTAAGAGGTGACCATTCTAGGTTTGCAAAGGGCCTCCCACCACACTATAACACTTGTTGCTGCATTTTTGGTAACGTCTGACCAGTTTGAGCTAGAAACAAGGTTTTTTTTGTTCAAATCTGCAGATTATGCAGCAGATGATGGATTATGAGGCAAATGTGAAAAAATTTATAATTGAGCAAAAGTCGGTGCAGCCAAACAGTCGCATATTTCCAGTGGCCCTGCTCATACGTGTGACTAGGTCCAGAAGTGCTCCTCAGTGGTTCCTTCTTTTTTTGTCTCATTGAGTTTATAGTTTAGCTTCTATGGAAACAAGGAAGACTAAACCTGAGGTTACCACTCCACAACACAGGCTACCATACTACATAATTAGTCTCCATAACACAGAATCCCACTCTACATAATTCCCATACACTAAATACCACATACTTTCTATCCACATAATTTCACTGCACAACATACCACATAATTTCACTGCACACAACGCACATCCACTCCACTCCAAAAAACATTAGTAAAAAACTTTTACATTTACAATGCCAATAGCTCTAACTCTTGCAAATGCGAGACCTATTACATTGCAGATGCTTCTTTAACTAGTAGTCGCATTTGCAGAGTGGTGGAGAAAGGGGGGGGTGGATTCCGAAGACCTCTTAGCAATCCCACTGTGTGGGACATACTGGAGGTAACCGGAGGAGTAGTTGGTCCCCAAAGACATTCTTGGGGACCAACTACCCTCCTATTACCTCCAGTAATTCCCACACAGCAGAATTGCTAAGTTCTCATAGCAGGCCATGCCCCCTTTTCCCACCACTCTGCAAACGCACTCCCTGGTGCGCACTTAGATGGGGATTGAAGTTCCCTTCACTGCTGGAGGTCCTTAGGGGCCAACTAGCCTACCTGTTACCTTCAGTAAGCCCCACACAGTGGGACTGCTGAGAGGTGGACACAGGCCACACCCCCTTTCTTCACCACTCTGCAAACACACCCCCGGTCGCGCTCTTGGTTGGGGGATGAAGTCCCCTTGCCTCCTGAGGGTCCCTGGGGCCAACTAGCCCTCCTGTTACCTCTAGTAAGCCCCACACAGCTGGATTGCTGAGAGTGGTCAGAGGATTCTAGGGGACTTAATCCCCCAACCCAGAACGCGCCAGGAGGCACGTTTGTATAGTGGTGCAGGCCGCCCTCCCGAGGCCGATTTCCGCCCCGGGGACCCCATCCCCTGGGGCATGGCCACTTTAAAAAAAATATATATTTTATGGGAGGATGGCCGCGTGGCTTCCATTCCCGGGCCTGGCCTGCCTTTTTCCTTTAAAATATTTTGGAGGGGGGCCGCGTGGCCCCCTCCTGAGGCCGTTTTTGGCCCCGGGGATGCCATCCCCCGGGGCTTTGCCTCTTTTTTTTAAAAAAATGTTTTATTTTATGGGAGGGGGATGCGTGGCCCCCCTCCCTGGCTATTTTTGGCCCCGAGGACCCCATTCCCCGGGGCATGGCCTCACTGTTGGGGACCGCGGGGGGAGCCCCAATGCCCCTGCGGTCCCTGCCGGCTCCCCACCTCCTGCAGAAGCTGGCATTGCTTTTGGGCAAAGGGGCATGCAGCTCCATTTGCCCAAAAGCATTCTGCTTTGCTTCATGGAAGCGAGAGCAGTGTTTGCTATGGCATGGCTGTTAGTCCTACACAGTGGAATTCCTGAGAGCTGGTCGGAGGCCCTGTCCCTTTTCTCCACTACTCTGTAAATGTGACTACTACTTTAAAAACCATAGAAATTCACTGAAAAAAACAAAGGTTACAGGGACGTTATAGTTAGGCTGGCAATTTCACTCCAAAACCAGAGAAAATCAGCTGAGCTAACTATAACTCGCGTCCCCGCAATTCCACTGCTTATGACCTCACATATTACATCACTCATGAAATGGTCAGTGACATCACGGATGACATCTCAAATGACATCACTGATGACATCATTCACAGAATCTGTCACACACCCACTCACACCCCAATATAACCTTTAATTCACCCACTCCAACTTCCACACTACCATTCTCAAAACCATTGACACAACCATACCAGTACATACACACCCACTCACTGGTTCATAGGTCTACACACATCCACTCAGTCACCCATACAGCCACTCACACACTCTCAGTCACCCATAGAGCTACTCACACACCTACTCACTCACCCATAGAGTCAATCACACAACCACTTACTCACCTATACATTTATACATACACCAACGCAATTATGCATACAGATACTAACACATACTCACTCACCTATAGTCACTGACACAAGCATGCACTCACCCATACAGCCACTCTCACAATCACTCACCAACCTATACTGCTTTTCACATATTCAGTTACTCACCCATATACCACTGACAAATCCATTCACTCACTGACACAGCCATACACACACTCACTCATCAATACAGCCCCTCACAGACGCACTCACAAACCCATACAGCCATTGACTCACCCTCTCACTCATCCATATGCAGTTGCTCACCCATATACCACTGACACATCCGTTCACTCACCGACACAGCCAGGCGCACACTCAATCAACCATACAGGCCATTTATGAGAACACTGTGCATGGTAGAGTGCTGAGTTATAGTTAATGTTGTGCGGCTAGAGAGTTCAAAACACTTTGTACGGAGGTGTGCGAGTTATAGGACATTTCTGACAGGGCACAAGTTATAACTCTAAGCTATAACTATAACTGTAGATTTTCTAAGGTTTGTGTACTTAAGTTGGTTTTATATAGAAAGAATAAATAATGTTTTCATAATTATAACTAAGCTTAACCTTTGTTTTTTTCCATTGAATTAAATATATTTTTTATTTTTTATAAAAATGTTTTTGAAATCGTAGAGTGGAGTGTTGTCGAGTGAAGTGTCATTGAGTGAAGTGTCATTGCATAGAGTGTCATCAAGTATAATGTAGTGAAGTAGAGTGTCGTAGATTGTCATAGACTGGAGTGTCGTGCAGTGGGGTGTCGTCGGGTACCATCTCGTAGAGTGGCATCGAGTGGAGTTGAGAGTTCTAGAGTGCAGTGGCATAGAGTGGGGTACAGTGGAGTTGAATGAGGTATAGTGGAGTGTTGTCGAGCGGAGTGTCGTACAGTACAGTAGTGTGGCGTGGCGTGTCATACAATAGAGTGTGGTAGTGTCACTGAGTGAGTGGAGTAGAGATGCGTATAGTGGAGGGGCATATAGTCAAGTAAAATCTTCTAGAACTGAATGGCGTACAATTAAGTGGCATGTCATAGAGTACAGTGAAGTGTCATATGGTGGAGTGGAGCGTTGTAGAGAGGAGTAGAGTTGAGCCCCGTCTTTTATAGTGGAGTGGCATTGAGTGAAGTGGCATGTTTTAGAATACAGTGGAGAGTCATACAGTAGAGTGGAGTGTCATAGAGTGGATTATCGTACAGTGGAGTATTGATCATTGGAGTGTCATTGAGTGGAGTGTCGTTGAGTGCAGTGCCGTCGAGTAGAGTGCCATACAGGTGGCATAGAATAGAGAAAAAATTGTTGTAGAGTGGATTGGCCAAGAATGGAGTAGAATAACATAGAGTGGAGTGTTTTCGAGTGGAGTGTGATAGAGTAGAGTGGAGCAGAGTGTCATAGGGTGGAGTGCCTTGTCATACAGTGGAGTGGCATGTTGTAGAGAGGAGTGGAGTGGCATGTAATAGAGTAGCATACAGTGTAGTAGAGTGGCATTGCTTGGAAGGGAATAGAGTGGAGTAGAGGTTCATAGAGTGGAGTCCCACATCGTAGAGTACAGTAGTTTGCACTGGAGTACAGAAGAGTGGCATAGCATAGCATAGAGTGAATTAAATTGTCATAAATTTGGGTGGCATATCGTACAGGGGAGTGGAGTGGCGTGGCGTGCCGTACAGTGGAGTGGAGTGGTGTGTCGTAGAGTGTCGGAAAGTGTTGTGGAGTGGACTAGAAGGGAGTGGCAAACAATGGAGTAGAGTGTTGAAGAATGGAGTGGCATAGACTAGAGTGTTGTAGAGTTTGGTAGAGTAGAGTGACAGAGTGTCGTAGACATGAGTGGCATAGAGTGGAGTAGAGTGTCATAAAGTAGAGTGGAGTTAAAAGGGGTTGAATGGCAGAGAGGGAGTTGCGTAGAGTGTCATACACTGGAGTAGAGTGTGGTGGAGCAGCATAGAAAGGAGTAGAGTGTCATACAGTGGCATAATGTGGAGTAGAGTGTTGTACAGTGGCATATAGTAGAGTGTTGTAGAGTGGAGTGTAGAGGCATAGAGTGGAGTGTCATGCAGTGGCATAGAGTGTAGTAGAGTTGCAAAGAGTAGAGTGTCAGAGTGGAGCAGCATAGAGAGGGATTGTCGGACAGTGGCATAGAGTGGGGTAAACTGTCGTACGTTGGAGTAGAGTGAAGTCAAGTGGAGTGACCTAGTGTAAAGTGGAGTAACGTGTCATTAAGTGGAGTTAATTGATGTGTAGAGTATGAGGTGGAGTGGCATAGAGAAAATTGTATAGAGTTTCGTAGAGTAGAGTACAGTGTCATAGAGTGGCCTAGAGTGGAGTAGAGTGTCGTACACTGGAGTAGAGTATCGTGGAGTGGCACAGAGTGGAGTAGAGTCTCGTACAGTGGCATAATGTGGAGTAGAGTGTTGTGCAGTGGCATAAAGTAGTGTTTTAGAGTGGAGTGAAGAGGCATAGAGTGGAGTGGAGTATCATGCAGTGGCATAGAGTGTAGTAGAGTTGTTAAGAGTGGAGTAGAGTGTCAGAGTGGAGCAGCATAAAGTGGATTGTCGCACAGAGGCATAGAATGGGGTAAACTGTCGTACGGTGGAGTAGAGTGGACTGGAGTCAAGTGGAGTGACCTAGTGTACAGTGGAGTCAAGTGTCAGACAGTGGAGTGGACTGATGTGTCGGAAAGTGTCTTAGAGTAGAGTGGAGTGGCATAGTGTTGTAGAGTGGAGTGTGGTAGAGCGGAGTGGCATACAGTGGAGTGGCATAGAGTGCTGTAGAGAGGAGTAGCACAGAGTTGCATGAGTGGAGTAGCGAAGTAGAGTATGAGATGGAGTGGCATAGAGTGAATTGTATAGAGTTTCGTAGAGTACAGTATTGTAGAGTGGCATAGAGTGGAGTGTCGTACAGTGGCATGGGCTGCAGTAGAGTATTGTCCAGTTGAGTGCCATAGAGTTGAGTAGAGTGTGGTAGAGTGGAGTGACGTAGAAAGTCAAACAGTGGAGCAGAGTGTTGTATAGCGGAGTGGAGTGGCATAGAGTGGAGTGGCGTAGAGTGGAGTGCCCTACAGTGTTGTGGCATACAGTGTCGTAACAAAGAGTATCGTGGTGTATAGTCTCAGTGTCATGGTGTAGAGAGTCATGGTGTAGAGCAGAGTCCTTCAATCTGTGGGGCGCGCGACACCATCTCAGTGTGGGCGCGCACTCCACCCTAAACTCTTACCATTGTTTCCCACGTCGCAAGTCGTTTTGCTTCCGGTATTTCTTTACCCATTTCAGATGGGGATTTTAGATTGGACAGCTCCGGAACAGCAGCCAATCAACACATAGGAACATCCCTACTGACGTTCCACCAATGAGGAGGCAGCAGCATAGATGGCAGGAAGTGCAGCGAAATTTGGGTGCATATAACTCCTGCATACACCTACTTCTTTCTTCATTCCTGCTGTTTGCTTCGTGCTTGCTGCCTTTTTTGCCTTGATTCTTCTTTGTTTGCTGTGGAGGCTTTCCTGGTTTTACTGCCACGCAGTGAAGGAATGTGCTGGACTCTTGACACCTTGGAAGATCACCAACAGGTAAGTGGAATGGGCTTTTGTAATAGAATTGCGCCCTAATATACTGCTGGGCCATTTAGTGCTGCCCAGTTTTCAAAGTCCGTGGGGGGGAGGGGAGTGGGACGACATAGGAGGGGGTTCGGCGGTCACGGAGGGTTGGCGGGGAAATGGATGGGTCACGACGTGCCCATGCTTTTTTAATTTCAAGGGAAACTTTGCCTCCCTTCTGGGAAGAGATAACCATCCCGGGAATGGGTTAATTGCTAGAGCTGAAATGCTTCAGCTGCAGTGGGAGGCAGGGAGTCTCCTCTGCTAAGAAACCGAAAGCAAACGAACAGACAGTCTACAGTGGACTGACTGTTCCTTCGTGTTCCGTTTCATGGCAGAGGAGACTCCTGCCTCCCACTGCAGCTGAAATGACTGTCTGTCCCCGTTTCTAAGTGCTTGGTGAAGTGGCATAACACAAAAAGTTGGGCCCCCCCTGCAGAATGTGTGGAGGGGCCCCAGAGTTTCACATATGCTTATTGGTCTTGGGCTGATTGGGGCCCCACCTGAATGGATGAGGGGCCCCTTGCGCCTCAGGAGTTGCAGAGGCCTGCGTTACGCCCCTGGCTTGGTGAAGTTAAGCTGCTTAGTCTGAGTGTATAATGTAGGTAGGGACTGTTCCATTTTCTGGATAGGAATGGGAAGCATTGGAGTTTACCTAACTTCCAAAGTGCGTTCATGAAAGCATTGGGGTGAAAAACTGAGAAGGGCAAAGGATGAGCAAGATATGGTTAGAAAGAAAATGGCCAAAGGTCTGCTGAAGGACATTTTGATGTCTGCTTGTTGAGTGAGTTAATCGTCTCACCCCTTAAGGTGGTGGTCAAAAGAAGAAAGCGTCCATACAGGCTGACTGACAACCTATCATGGCCTAGCACAATCACTCAATGAATAAATGAGTACATCTCCCATCAAAACTGAACAGTGAAATACATGAACCTGCATCGGGTAGTGGGGCTGCAGTGAAGCTGCTGCTGAAGCTGCTGCTGCTGAAACAACCAAGTGGAGCATACATTCCACCTTTACCATGTTCTGGTTCATTGAGCAGGTGTAGTTGAAGGGCTGGAACATGGGGACAAGGTGTTTCCAAAGGGATGTTCTGTGCCATGACTACTTTTGTGGCAGTTTAGTACTTTCAGGCAATTGTTTAAAGTGACCTCAGGATTAGGACAGTCGATGCACTACTTCGACAAGTGCTCTTGGAAGGTACGTGAGGCAAAGGCTGGTGCAAGTATCCTGCAGGTGTTTGAAAAAACACCCGAAAGTTTTTAGTCCCAGAGAAAAGTAAGCCCTCAGACCAGCAGACGAAAGCTCAGCTCATAATTAATGTGAAAAGGTGGGTGAGTGAGTAAGTGAAGGGATGGGTGGATGGCTGAGTGGATTAGTGAAAGGGTGAATGAAAGGGTGAATGGATGGATAATGAGAGAAAGGATGGATGGCTGAGTGGGAGGATGGATGAGAGAAAATGTAAATAGATGGATGTATGGGTGGAAGGGTGGATGGATGGGTAAAAGGGTGGATGGATGAGTGAAAGGGTGGATGATGTGCGAGTGAATGGGTGGATGGATGAGTGAAATGATGGATTGATAAGTGAAAGGGTGGATGAGTGAGTGAAAAGGAGGGTAGATGGACAAAAGGCTGGGTAGATGAGTGAAGGAGTGAAAGGGTGGATGGATGAGAGAAAGGATGGATGAGAGAAAGGATGGATGAGAGAAAGGTTGGATGAGTGAAAGGATGGATGAGTGATAGGGTCAATGGATGCATACATGAGTGGATGAGTAGATGGGTGGGTGGGTGGATGGAAGGATGGATGGCTAAGAGAAAGGGGGATGGAGAGAGAAAGGGAGGATGGATGGATGACTAAAAGGGTGAATCGGTGGAAGGATGAGTGACTGTGTGAATGGATGAGTAAGTGAAAGAATGGCTGGATGGGTGAAAGGGTAAATGGGTGGATGGATGGACGAGTGTACGGATGGATAGGGTGAAAGGGTGAATGGAGGGATGGATGAGTGAAAGGGTGGATGGAGCGATGGATGAGTGAAATGATAGATTGAAGGCTATATGATGGATAGGTTTGCAAATGGTTGAATATGTATGGCTGTGGATGGGACCACAGATGGAAGGGCATGGCGAAATGAATGAATGGTTAAAGACTGAATGATGGATGAAAGATTGTTTACACCTTGTAGCCCCCATTATCTTAAGTACATTGACTTTCACATTTATATGAGTCATTGTCTTTATATAATATGTGTGTGATGTAACGCACTCCGACACCCTGCCGTACATACCTGGGATGAGTAGCACTATCAAAGAAATCAAATACACATGAGGAACTGTCTATGCGAAGATGAGGGGCACCATTGGAGGGTGGTAGAAAGGCCAGACTGGCCGCACCGGGTATCAGGCATTTCCCTGGGAGGCTCGAAAGGTGGGGGCGGTTTTGTTACTGGGGGCTGGCACTGCAAAGTTCCTTGTATATCCAGCAGTTTTTAGGCAACAATAAAAGCGTCATCACTTATATTCAGGTGTGGTTCACCAGTGTCTGGTGACTAATATACCTGCTGGAAAACTGAGTTTTGAGCTGTGTAATAATAAGCCTCTGTCATTTAACCACACCCACTCACAAACCTGCAGTTAACTAAACACATTTATTGTGTTGGACATTATTTGCCGGATATGGCCCGGGATATGCGGGTGGCGGGCGATTATGTGGCGTACGAGATTCCAGAAATTTCTGTCAAGTGGTGGGGGGGCCCGACATTTAAAAGAATTCAGATGGGGGGCTCAGCCTACAAAAGTTTGAAGACCTCTGGTGTAGAGAGTCGTGGAGTACAGCATTGTGGCGTACAGTGTCGTGGCGTAGAGTCGAGTGGTGTAGAGTGAAGTGGCATAGAGTGGAGAGGCGTGTAGTGGAATGGCATAGAGAGGAGTGGCAAAGAGCGGAGTGGGGTAGAGTGGAGTGGCGTGGGGTGGCATGTCAGAGTACAGTGGAATGGCATAGTGTGGACTAGCATTGCGTTGAGTGGTGTAGAGTGGAGTGCCATAGAGAGAAGTGGCGTACAGTGGAGTGACGTTAAGTAAAGTGAAGTGGCATGTCATAAAATAGAGTGGCATGTCATAGAGTGGAGTGAGGTGCATAGAGTTACGTACAGTTGGAGGGGTATAGAGTGGAGCAGAGTTTAGTGTAGTGGTGTAGATTGTAGAGTGTAGTGGTTTGTCATACCGTAGAGTAGAGTGGTATGTCGAACAGTGTCTTAGAGTGGAGGGGCATAAATTAGAGTGGCATAGAGTGAAGTAGAATGTCGTAGAGTGAAGTGGAATGTCATAAAGTGGAGTGGCATGTGGTAGAGTGGCATGTGGTAGAGTGGAGTGCCAAGTTGCAGAGTGGAGTGGCATGTCATAGAGTGGAATGGAGTGGCGTGGACTGTCGTAGAGTGGAGTGGCATGCGTGTTGTAGAGTGGAGTGGTGTAGAGTGGTGTGTCATACGGTAGAGTGGAGTGCCATGTCTTAGAGTGCAGTGTGGTACAGTGTCTTAGAGTAGAATGGTGCAGAGTCAACTGGGATGACGTAGAGTAGAGTGGCATAGAGTAGAGTGGCATGTCATAGAGTGGGGTAGTTTGGAGTGTCATACAGTGGAGTGGCGTGTTGTAGAGTGGAATGTCATACAGTGTAGTGGACTGCCCTAGAGCGCAGTGACCTGTCGAAGAGTGGAGTGATGTGTCAGACAGTGGAGTGGAGTGGAGTGGAGTGGCGTGTCTTATTTTCGAGTGTTTTTAAACAGACATAATGGGCAAATGGCTGAAAAGATTTAGATGAAATTTGGCAGAAATATAGATTATCAGGTGGAAAGGGTACGTTTGGTAGTAGATCTAAATTGGATCAATAGTTTTAAGGGTATAAGGTACAAATCTTATGCCCATATTTATAAAGGTTTTGTGTCGCCCTTGTGCCATGCAAAAGGACTCAAGGGGGATGCGAAACCTAAATGAGATTTATCGCGTGGCCCTAAGTGGTTTGATAAAGCTAGAGTAAACCAAGGCAGAGCAAATCACTACCTTGCATTACTCTGTGACAGGGAGGCGTGCCCTGAGTGGAGGGTGGGTGTTCCTATGCATCCACCCATGGATTCTGACACATTCCCAGATTTAGCAACATTGGTAGACCTCAGAATCCATCAGAATTGTATGCCTCCCCACCAGGCAGCTAAATGTGCGCAAGTGCTAGGAAAGGACAGGAGTGCGTTGAATAATGGTAAATATGGTGCATTCCTACCCTTTCACGCAGCGTAGCAAGGTGGCTTGCTGCCTTGGGTTGCCTGATTTTTTTATAAATATGGGCCTAAGTGATATATTGGATCACAGGAGTTCACCTAATTTCACGGTATACCACTGTATATCGCAATGACAAAACAGTATATGATTGGGTAACGAAAGCCCCTAAAACACAGTATAATGATAGTTAGGACCTAATAAGCATAGGAAATTTATTTTTTTGTTTGCTAATAACTTTAGTGCTGTTTTACAAATCACAAAACTTCCAATATGAAACTTACCCACCTCAGGTCCTTCTTTAAAAGCTTCAGTAAAGTGGGGGCCCACATAAAATAGAATTTCAGACACCACCACAGCCAAAATGGTTGAAGGTAATTCAACCAAATTAGTCAGAAAGGTGGAACTTCCCCAGAAACCGTGCTTTTTGCGGTTTGGTGTAAATCTGTTCAGTAGTGTTTGATAAATCAAGGTTCAAAATTTATAGCTACCTGGAGAGTTAGGTTTGAGGGACTCTCGCAGGAGTCCTGAGGGCACACATCTTCAAATAATAGAGCAACTTAATTGGCAGAGGGGGCTTTTTTTCCATCTGCCGCCTTGCTCCCACAGTAGCAAGAAGCTCCTGCAAGTCTTGTGGCAGCTGCACGCTGAATGGCCAGCAGCCATTACAGGGCATTTGGCCTCTGTTCCTGGGTCCTGAAAATGATTTAAAAAACATAAGGTATAATGGGGGGAGGTAGGGCTACCCTGACCTCTGGATCTGGTGGGTAGGAGATCCAAAATGACCCCCCCACCCCCACCCCCAGTACATTTTCTTTTTTTTTAAATGTGGGAGCTAGTGCGAAACCTTACTTCTACAAGTGTCCTGCAGGAGCAGAGGGGCAGCATTGGTCCCTGTTAAAGTCCAGCAGAATCATAAAATAATTTAGAAAAAGGGGGGCACAGGTGTCATTAGTGCAGTTGACCTTGTGGGAGGTTGGTTTGACCAACCCATGCCACGCATTACTGAAGACCGTGCATGGCAGAGAGTTGGCTGTCTGCAGGTAGGTTGGGCGCACGGCCTGGCCACAGGCCAGGCTCTGAGACCAACCCCATGCCTTGCACAGCCGAAGGCCCACGGGGTTGCACCAAACACCGTGCATGGCAGGATGTTTGCATAGTTATGTATGGTAATAAAATATATCACTTTACGTTGAAAAATGTCAGTATAAATGTAACATTTTAAACCAAAAAAAACACAGAAATTCCCCAATTATGGTTAACTGAAGTAACTATAACTCCCACCCTCGAAATGCACAGTTTATGACCTCACATATAACATTGCTAATGACATGTTCTGTGACTTCTATGACATCATTGAAAACATCACTGATGACATCTGAAACGAATTAATTGATGGCAACACTGCACATGGCAGGATACTGTTAGAGATTATTTTCATGATTAGATATGTGTTAACGTGCGAGTATATGCTAATATTAAATCGCAGAAAGTGTTAACTTCATTTAAGCCATTCGCACGTCTTCAGATGTAGTGAAAGACTAGCTTCTTTTTGCAGAAGTAGCTGTTCCAGATCTCCTCCTAGGTAAGGTCTGTCAGGCTTTATTACGTCAGCACCTAGCGCATCTTTGTGTTACTTTAGGAAACTAGCTTCTTTTTGCAGAAGTAGCTGTTCCAGATCTCCTCCTAGGTAAGGTCTGTCAGGCTTTATTACGTCAGCACCTAGCGCATCTTTGTGTTACTTTAGGAAACTATCCAGCTCAATCCGGATTTGCTCCGGATTGTTCATCTCAGCATAACACTTTGCCTCGGGATTGTGTTACAAAAGTAAAGCAAACCCATGCAAACAGCTAGTAAATCTGGGCCGATATGAGGGACTACACTGAGCCTCGACTGCTGGTGAAACAAAGCTTGCTGCGGCTCCAGATTTCAAGATATAGGCCACTCCCTCCTCAGGCTTGGCCAGAATATTATTTCCTTTTACTGCACTGAACGTAAAGGCTACTGGCTAATGAGCTTCTAGCCTCCTCGAATGAACTGCTTGTGACCCTTCTGCAAGCACAACTGAACCAACTCACCATGAGACCCATCAGTGCTGGGAAACCCTTTTAATGTTACTGTTGGCCCTACATGAATCTTCTTTCATTCATTCATTCATCCATCCCTGTCTTAGATGTATGCTGGGGTTTAAATGGGGTGGATTCGCGAGGGCATGAACACGTATGTCTCAGGGGCCTGCACTATTAGAGGCGAAAGAGCGAATGTGCTTTAACCGGGCTTGCCTTGCTTTTGAATGCTATCATCAAAATTCACCATCTGATCCACGTTCAGAGCCTCTTGACTGCACGTTTGCTAATGTCCCCTCTAATGGGAAGAGTGAGGTGGTGCTTATTTGCAAAGGCTTTCTGCGGGCGCGTGCACAGCATAAAGAGATGCAAAACACTGTGTCAACTTGCTTACCATTAGAAAAGCCTGCGGGCTCCGCACAACACTGCACAGTGCCGCGCGAGCGACCATGTAACTCTTAGTAAATAATCCTCAAGTTTTATTTTGGTGCCACTGGACTGCAACTCTGCCTCTTTGTGCTCTCTGAAGGTAATGTAGGCCTGTTTATTAAAATGTTTTACAAACCACTGCTTGTCACTTTCCAGTTGCTTCAGAATGCGGAGGCCAAGGACTATCTAGAACACGGATGTTAAAACCCAGTCCATGATGGGGAGGCTCTAACTCCAACCCGATGTTCTTCACTCTACAAGATTCTTCAGGATCTTGGTTTTCCATCCTTCAAGACTAGGAAAGTTCTCTTTCATCCAGAAAAACACATGGTCCAGGAAGGTTGTCATCTTGGTCTGTTTTTCCACTGAAATGGGTATTATCATTGAGCATTCTGCAACTTCACAAGCAGACAGGGTTGGAAATACCCATGGGGACCGAGGCATTATGGGGCAGATTTATTATGATTTTGCATCAGGGTTGCATTACTTTTGTGGCGCAGCCTCAAATCAAAATATTTTTGGGCATTGACTAAATCTTAAAAAGCAACAATGCATGGCTTTGCGTGGTTAAGAAAATACAAAGTAACGCATTGCAGCGAATGGTGCTGCCTTGTGTTCCTTTGCATTGGGTAGGTGTTACATGGGTGGAGCACCCGTGTGCCCATGCATCCACCTATATATTTTGATGCAAACTCAGATGTACAAGAACTTGTAAACCTTTGTTTGTGCCATAATTGTGCCCCTACCGGACAGAGGCATAACAAGGAGAAATATCTTTATTTCTCCTCGAAATATTGACCCATCCTGAACTTGTTGACTATGTTGTGTATGCACCACTGCTGGACAGATATAGGGAATGCCCCTAGCAGAATGCTGATGGCCACCCACCTGGAAGGCCAGAGATTAAACGGAGGCTCTGCTATCTCTTCAGCTGCTAATCTTCCAGGTTTGAGGATTCCCTAACTGCTGCTCCAGAGTTCGCAAGACCTTGGCAGCTCGTCCCATGACCTATGTGTACCCAAGAAGCTCCCTGGTGGAGAGGCTCTTGGGGGCGGAGAAGTGCTTCGATATCTCAAGTGCCTTCTCATCAAAGACTGCTCATCAGTGGGTGCACCCTTGTTCACACAGTCTTCACCTACCAATTCCCCAACCACATGCTTTGATTTTGCCCCTTCCAACTTTGCAACCTGAGCTGTATCAAAATTCGAACCCTCATCTGATGAAGAGGTCCTAAACTTATCAAGAGCCTCAGACGCTGTAGGCCGGTGAACCTGCACTCTGGGTGTGTGCTGCTAGTGTTGGAACACTCCCAGCACTAAGGGCAGTGCCTTTTGTACACAGTTATATCATGTGTCAACATGCTATTCATAACAATCATTATTAAGGATTGACATTTTTGTATCCATTCGTGGTGCAGTGGATTTATAAAATAAATCAATATAAGTATAAATGAGGAAGTAGGTGGAAAACTGCAATAAAAGTGAAACCTACTCGTGTGGCATCAGAGCTCCTTACTGGAGACGGATGCACGGGGTCACTTTGCTTACCAAAATACCAAACAGCATAACCAAGATTTGGTGCACATTGTGCAGCTCTCATTAAATCAAGCCAAATTCAGTCTTCGGTTCTTGAAACAAAACTATGAAGAAACGGAGGCTGGCTCTCCTGCTCAGTGTCCACGGAGGGTGTAGTCAGAGGCATGCGGAAGGATACCTCAATCTGTTCACTGTCCAACAAGGGTGTAGTTGAGGCGTGCGGAAGGATACCCCAATCTTCTCAGTGTGTACCGTGGTTTTCAGCCAGAGGCATATGGAAAGCTACCCCAATCTGCTCAGTGAAGCATACACGTGGCAAGGTTTTGTTTTTGGAACGATAAAGTGTAGATGTGTTTGTATGTATCAGGGTGGTTGGAAGGGTGGAGAGGAGGATGCGTTGAATGGTACTCGATGCCCAGTGACCCACATGTTTAATTCTCCATGGTCGGATACCCATGTTAGCTGTGCTTAATTTGTAATAGAATAAGTGCCGGTGCCCAAAGCTCTGCTCAGAATCCCGTGACCGGTGCTATTAATCATTGGTGTGGCAAGTGCTAAGGCTGGGTAGTCTTGAAGTCACCTCAGGCCTCTTTAATGCCCTAACACCCTCTCTCCCTGTTCCTTTATCTCCCTCTTGCAGGTTCCTGTTAGTAGTTGTTGCTACAGTTGAAACCCCAAAACAGGAGCTCGTCTTTAATTGCATTCTTTCACACCAGCTTCAAGGAATTATGGATTTTGTTTAAATCCTCACCATGAATTAGCCATGCCTCAGCCATGACGACTCATGCTGCAGACACATGTACAGAGGATTACTGGCATGTGAATTTTGTATAAGAAAAATATAATACTGGAATAAAATACGTGCAGGAAACATCTAAGTCAACATATAGTTTTACACCCAATTCTACAATATATCTTCCTGACTTTACATTCGAATGGAAATTAACTCACACAGATAACTTACTGGAAACACCTCCTAGCTGCCTGACTGGATTCTTTCTGGATCCGGAATTTACCATAAGTGGCATCATTGGATTCAGAAGGGCATCATAGGTTATATATTAGGAATCCTCCATATCCAGATGTATCGATTGCCATACAAGGTGTCATATGCACCTGTGACGTCAGTTGCTTCAGTTGATGCTGGCTTCCTTAAAAATTCTCAGGGAAGGTTGCATTCCTGGTCAAGGACCAGGTTCAGCTCAAGAACTAGGTCAAGGATGAAGTTAAGGTCAAAGTTGAGGTCTCCATCTCACAGACATAAAAACATACAAAGTCATAAAGGCATCAGAAATAGCTCTAGGGCTAGCTTCCAATCTATGGCGTTTCATAAGTAGTATTGCCACTTCTGAGGACATTCTCACCAGTTTTGAAGGCAGCAGGCACAGCAGCAACCTCAGGTACCTCTGAAAATATTTTGAAGGCAAAGAAGTTTTGATGCCCAGAAAGGACATCACGGTCACAGATCCACTTAAACAACCTAAACATTTCCGACAACAAAACCTCTTGAGCTCTTACTGGAGTTGGTTCATGCATCTCTTGTAGGAGACCTGATGGCAGCTTTGCGGCAAAGAAATAGTTGGAAATTACTTCAGATCTTTGGGTCCTACAGTTGTACAAGCTTACAGTGTGCCCTTTCTGGAGAGACTTCCACTGGTTGCCCCTTATACTTACCTCACTCCTCATGCGCAAACGTCTTTGTGACTGCGCTGGAAGCCTGTTTGAAAGTGGATTATTAGTCTGGGCAAATGTATATCTGCCGCTGGCAATAAGGCCACTAACACAGTCTAGGGCTCAGAATAGGTCTTAGAAAATTATTCCCATGCTAAACCCTTGGTAGCTTGGCTGCGAGCAGGCAGGCTTAACTTCAAAGACAGGTATGTAAAGCATTTAAAAATACCAATTCAGCAAATAATTAAGACACAATCCACACAATAAAAATCCAACACCAATTTATAAAAATAGGAAATATTTGTATCTCTAAAATGACACCAAAAGGACAAAAATCCAATATAGGGAACCGGAGATATGAATTTTTAAAGATTTAGCATTATATAGCACATAGAAATGTATAGCGCCTATTGGGACATCTGGGCGCAATAGACCGGGTCAAAGTCAAAGTCTCAGGCTGACCGTGATGGAGCCCTGCGTAGCTACCCCTTGCGGTTGGTCTCGGTCAAAGTTTTTGCCTTCTGACTTAGAAACTTTTCTGGAGCTTTTCTTCCCGGGGTCTCTTGAAGCTCTCAGCCAGTCCGGATTCGGGGAGGGTTAGCCGGATTGCCTTGCGACGAGCTCCCGGTCAAACTTATGGAAGTCAGATTTCTGGAGCGTTCCAGCGGGATGAACCAGGGATCCAGGCCGGCTCCCAGTTGAAGGCAGGCGGCTTGGCTCTCGCGGTTGCTCCCGGTCACCTTTTCTTCGTTCGGACTTAGAAACTTTTACCGAGCTTTTTCTTGTGGGGTCCCTCGATGCTCTTCACCAGGCCGGATTCGGAAGGGTTCGCCGGCCTCGGATTCTGCCTACTCCCGGTCAAACTCTGGAAGTCGGACCTACGGAACTTTTCAGGGAGATGAACCTGGACAGCAGGCAGACTCGTTGTTGAGGGTCGCCGGCTTGGCTGGCCAGGTTGAGTTAGTCCCCTTATGGAGCTTTTTTCCAAAGTTGCTCCAAACTTCTGGAACTTCTTCTTGAAGTTCCCCAAAGGGTCTCAAACCTACTGCAAGGGTCTGGAAGCTCCAAGATGGTCCTTGAAAGTTGAGCACTTCAGTTCCCACAATCCACTTGGACAAAACCCTTACAGATCCACTGGTAGTGCTCCAGGTTGAGGATTCTTGTGGGTGATGTTCCAGGTGAGCTCTGTTAACCTGTAGCTTGCAGGGAGTCCACTCTTTGGTCCTTTTAAAGCAAGGTAGTCCACAGGGCTGTAGTTCTAGATGGTGCAGAAGGAGCAATCTTCACAGTGCAGGTCCTAGGAAATGCACATCAAACTCCTCAGCATGGCCCTCTTGCTCTCTTAGGGTTCAAGCAGCTGATCTGAGAGGCTCTGCCCCTCTCAGATACTTATTCCAAGTTCTCTGGGTCAAGCAGGAGGGCACTCCTGTCCAATGGGGGTAGGGTAACACCCCAAAGTATGACCACATCCTTCAGAGTGTGGCACTATTTTGTCCCAGAGTGCACCAATTCTTCCAAATTCATCATGGCTGATTTTCCAGCTGGGAGAGAAGAGCTGGCTAAACACACCCCTGGGATGGCTAATCTCCATAGTCTCTCCACCTGGCATCTGCTCATTCCTTCCGTAAGCCTAGCATCTGGCTGGGTTCAAAAGCGGAGAGTTGTAAATGACACTGGTGTCGTCCCCTTCCATCGAAGTCCATTGCTTAAGACTCCTCCCCCTGCTTTGGCATTCCTGTGTAACAGAACACTGCCCTCCCAGCAGAGCTGGTTAACCCCAGGGGCTCTTTATCACATCTTCAAAGGAGCCTGGTTAATCCACTTAACTCTGACCAATCAGGACAGACCACTGGAAGGCTGAATCTGGGCTTACAGACAAGAAAGTCTTATAACTTCTTATCTGTACATTTTAGGAGAAATTCAACAATATCATATTGTTGGATTTATCAATACCATTCTGGGAAGTCTTTGAATGCTATTTTTATCATTCTCCTAGCGGGATTTATTAGATAAGAACTTCTTGCCATGTCAACCTATGTGGTAGGGGATTTGCAATTGGAAAAATGACTTGAGCCATTTCTCCAGCACCAGGGCTTATAAAAACATATTTTATAAGTACTCTGCCTATATCTACAGGACCTCCCTCCCCTGGAACACCTAGGGGAGACTTTAGGGCTTCTGAATATGTAACAATGTTGCACATCCTCCCTTCACAGTGCTCCTAGCACCAAAGTCGATTTTGTGCAGCAAGTTCACTTAACCCAGGGCATATAAAACTCATTTTATAAGGGTCCTCCTTATAAATACCTGACCCCCCCACCCCTGTGACACCCAGAGGAGACCCTGGGGTTACCTAATATGCCCAAACATTGTACGTTATCCATTTGAAGTGCCCCAAACACCAAAGTCGAGTTTGGGCACAATTTACTTTGTAAAAGCAGTCCTGCAACACAGGGCTGCTTTTCAACTGACCTCAGGCTTCAGCAGTGCACACATGCAAGTGCAGAAAGGGCTGCTGGCCTCTAAACTGCCATGCCGTATTATATACTCGGTACTTAGAGGCAGTTTCAATCCCCCTGCCCTATTATGTACTAGGGCCTTATAGGGTGGGTCATGCCAATCACAGGGGTACCCTAACCCATAGTGTACCCTAGTGTATTTAGGTGTTTTCACTGCATTCTAAGTGTCTCTTTCAGCAAAGCACTGGCCCTGGGCCTGGTTAGGCAGAGCCCAGGGTCAGTCAGTTACCACCAGTACCAGTCAGCAAAAGGTTGGGGGGTGCCCAGGGCACAGGATAACTTTGCAACAAATCCTTGTTGACAAAATATATAAACTAAATTGCTTCTGCCAATGGCCTCTCTTCTAGTTACTTGGTGATTCTGAAAAAGGAGGGAGCTTTCAGACCAATATCAGATCTTTGGTATCTGAACACCTTTATAAAAAAAAAGTTCAAGATGGTAACTTTACATTGTGGCCCTCATTAAGAGTTGTGCAGAGCAGTTTACCATTTTTTTGTGTTAATCTGCTCTGTACAATTACAAGGTGGGGTAAAATCAGTTTTACCAGGTGTGATTTTATCACACCCGGTACATCTGGGTACAATTGCATGGAAACCAAATTGGGTGTGATAGTAAAATTACTATTTTAAGCAGCAGTTGGACCTTGTAGAAATGCGGTTTGAACACCAAAAAATAGCACTCGGTAAGAGCAGGTGATAAAATATTAAACTGTTTTCAAATATACCTTTATCATGTTTAATGTATTTGAGGACACCACTAATGAATTTCAAGAGTTAAATATTTTTTTAAAAATCGTAAATACAAACTTCATCTAAATCATTACAACTGACGTCAATTTACTAATTTCCGGCATAAATAAGTGCAGACAGCATCTTTTCTCTTTCATTCTTCAACACAGCTCTGTGGCTGAAGCACTTGCCCTGCATCACTTCCGTTCCAATGGGCATTGAAAAAGAAGGCCTAGAATGATCAGGAGGTGTCTCAATCCTTTAAATATGTCCAAGAAATATATTCACACAAACTTTCACCTTAAAGTGGATACTATCCTCAGCTTATTGGATGCAACAGGGACCTCTTTACAGCCCAATTTTTTTGGGGAAAATATTTGTATTTGTTTTTACCATATAAACAACATTAGCATGTGACAACTTACAGCAAAGGGCTATAATGCTGGACAGGAAATACACTAAGGTCGTGTCTAACTGTACACATCAGTGCAGGGCAAATAAAGATACAGAGGTTCGTAGTGTCTTTGGTATATGTTGAACTTAAAACAGCCATAGCTCGTGACAACGGACGGAAGTCGGGATGAGAGGTGGGCAGGTGGGCATAGTGATGGTGGCAGAGTGTGAAGAGCAAGGCTGACATTGTGGTGGGGATGGGCGGATTGGCTTATGGGGCTGCGGTAACCGTGTGAAGGTGTGTGAGGGAGGAGTGCAGATGATTGTTGGTGTAGGAAACCCCCAAATGGGGTAGCGGTTGTCATGTATGTGGGGACCGCATGGTGTGTTCACAAGGGTAGATCATAATTTCCCACCTCCTGCTAGAAGTGTGTGAGTAGGGTGGCCCACTGGGAGAGATGGGTTGTTTGCGTAGAAGGCGTACCTCCTCGTAACGAAGAGCGTCTTCTTCTGCCGCCCCCCATTTGCACACCGCTCCATGCCATGGGGCCACTGGGAGGGCTGCGGGGGAGCACCAGTGAAGCATAAGTGTGCGCTTGGCAAGTAGAAGTGCTTCAGCCACAAAGCGGTGCGTACTTTTTGCTGTTTCTTATGATTTAATATGCCAAGGGAGCCTGCTTCCAATGTGTAAATGTCTGGTAGTTCTGTGACCTCGCGTAGGGTGGTGTGGACCGAATGCCAATAACTCTGTAGGCCAGGACAAGACCAAAGCATGTGCATGAGGTCCGAATCAGTAGCTCGGCAGTGTGGGCATTCGATCTGTTCCTCAGGAAGGTTTAGTTGGTCCGGCGTTAAGTATGCCCTATGGACTATAAAGAACTGTATTTTTTTAAAACAGGAGTTGCAGGAGACCAGTTTGGGAAATTCAAATGCCTGATCCCATTCCCGGTCATACAGCACCCTCCCAAAGTTATCCTCCCATTTTTGGCACAGTGCAACAAGGGGGTGACCGCGGGTTCACGAATGGCTTTAGCGAAGTGATAAGGGGACAGCCGGCGCCCATGGCTAGGATGGTCTCTAGAACAGGGTGTGTGGCGGATTCTCTCTCTAAGATGTCCCAAAGGGTGTGACAAATATGACTGAGCTGTCTGTGCAAAAGGAACTGCCCCAGTGGGAAGCCATGCTCCTCTACCAGTTGGTCAAAGGGAAGCAGGTGACCTTTGGAAAAGAGGTCACCCACTGTAAGCACCGAGTGGTCTGTTCAGACCCTCAGGTCACTGGCAGTGTAAAACCAATGGTTGTGGGAGAGACCAACCAGAGGTAATGTCAGGGCGTATAGTAGGGCCCTGGGGAGAGGCGATGTGTCCGGGTCATGCATGTCTATTCTACTGCCACCTGCAAAGGCCAGGGGGAAGAGGGCAGAGCTTTCAGAAGGAGGGCCCTTGTTTGGTGCAGGCTTTGCCCAAATAGTGCTAAGAGGTCCAGCAGGATAAGCATTGAAGCTGTGCTGCCAGAAAGTATGCCTCAAAGTAGGGGGCACCTAGGCCTCCCCAGTCTACCGGTGCTGTAATTTTGTAAGGGCATCTCGGCGGTGCTTGGCGTCCCAGATGAGTGTGCATAGGAGAGTATCTAGTTCCTTAAGGAAGGAACGTGGCAGAATAACTGGGAGGTTCTCAAAATAATACAGAAGGCGGGGTAAAATAATCTTCGCCAAGCGATTTTGCCGATGGCTGTCAGAGAGAGGGACTGCCAGAGTGTACTTGGGTTCTGATTCCCGCTAAGGCCTTACGGAGGTTCCCCTCGTATAGGTGTAGCGGAGTATGATACAGATAGACCCCCAGATAACAGGTCACTTGAGCATGCCAGTTAAGGAGGGTGTCGCCTAGATGTCTTTCACATGACAGTTGGTCAGGACAGAGTGGGTATATGGCTGATTTTGCCCAGTTGACACAGACCCCAGCGGCAGAGGCGTAATCAGCTAGAGTATCCTGGAGTGGCGTAAGGTCAGCCATTAGTTCCCGCAGATATAAGAGCAGGTCGTCAACATATAAGGACACAGCAAGAAGGTGCTGTAATATTCCAGAGGTAGACCATCCAGTCCTGGTGTTTTATTCCTGGCAAGGTCACGAATCGCTTATGCCACATCAGTTGACATGATTGTGGTGTCTAAGGAGAGTCTAGCGAAGGCAGAGATACGCAGGAGAGTAATGTCTGCTAGGAATGCATTGGAGTTACCCACCATGTGTCCATTGGTTCCCTGTAAATGGATGAATAGTAGTCGTAGAAGGCCTGCAAAACGTAAGTTTGCATGTGGGTGGTGACGCCCGTGAGGGTGACCACTTCAGTGACGGGGCGAGTCTGGGACTTCTGTTGGACTAGACTGGCCAGGGGTCTGGCAGATTTGTCACCTTCCCTATGGACTTTGGCCATGTGGGCCCTAAGATTATAGCGTCACAGGTTTTCCAGAAAGGCAGTGTAGGAGGTTTTTGCCTCTGTGAGTTGTAGGGTGAGCACAGCATTACTATCTGCTGCTTTACCAAATTTAGCTAAGTTCTTCTCGGCTCCCACTATGTCCCTCTCCAGGACTTCTGCAGGCTCGCACCATCTTTTGAATACACATTCCTCTCGTCACCACCTTAAAGGTCTCCCACTCCAACGTCCTGGTGGAGGCCGTATTGTGGTTCTCAGAGAAATATTGCTGGATGTGGCCTCCCTACTCATCCTGGAACACCAGGTTTACTAGGCAAGCTCGTGGCAGCTTCCACATAGAAGTAGGAGGGGCTAAGGGTGCCCACCTGAGGTCCATGCAACGTGCATCATGGTTGGAGGCAGCACGTCCCAGGTAATCTGAGTAATGGACAAGGGACACCAGGGGGAGGAGCAAAGGAAACGGTCAAGTTGAACGTGTAACTTGTGGGGTATGGAGTGGAAGGAGTAGTTCGGTTTGATAACAGAGGCCATTGGCTATCATTATTCTAACTCTCCATCAATTTTTAGATATTTATCCTGTTGTTCAATTAGTTTTCTAGTTTATTATCTACATCATTTTTGTTTGTACAGTCTATATGCCTAGTATATGGATATATTTGCTTCAAGCGTTCCCTCCAATTAATGATGAAGAGAGTAGGCGGGGTTACATTACGGAGTTTTTGCATGCGACCGTCCACTTTTCTACTATCATAACCATGTCTCTCTTTCGCCAGACTAGGCATGGTTGAAGTACATATGTTACACACATGACCACTCATCTAAGCTCGTTAAATGTTGGCCCCTGACCTGCACTGGATTTAAATTATTACAGCGTTAGCTGGAGAAATATAAGAAAAAAAGAAACTATACTGCATTTATCCAGTTTGCAAGGAGCTCTGATTGTGTATACACACATATATTGGGCAACTTGTCATCTATTCTTTTGTCAAACTGCAGATAATCTCCTTATCATGGCATCATTTGTGATGCTTACATAGAATAACTTCATGAGTCCATGTTTTTCCTTAATTGTAAAAAGCTAACATCTTCTGCTACTGCGACAGTGAATGAAAAATTTCCTAGCTATCATAAAGGAAAGTTTCAATTCTATTAAGGATGCGGAGGCGAGGATTAGGCTTTTACTCTCTCCATTTATTCACTCCAGCAGCATCTACCAAGAAACCAAATAACAATAAAACTACATTTCCCATGATGCAAGGGAAAATGGAAAGCGAAAAAGGTCCAACAATAGTGTCCAATCCAGAGGCAGGACATCCAATAACTTCCCCGGAAGACGTTCTACCCTCCTCTTTCTTCCTGCGACCACATTAAGCAAGTCTTCGGATTATTCTTGTTTGCCGGCGTCCGTACCTAAATCAGAGAAGGATAGTTGTAAACTCTGAGATAGGGGAACAACACGTTCATCTTCAGAAAACAGTGACGTTAACATCGTAATCGAAAATAAGGTAACCATCAAATAGGCATTAACAACGGAGAAACTATAAGTATTTTACCCACCTCACATACTTCAGCTGAACGGGTGGGCTAATCCTCGCCTCCGCGCCCTTAATAGAATTGAAACTTTCCTTTACGATAGTTAGGAAATTTTTCATTCTATGGCAGGACCGGAGGCTTCGGATTAGGCGAGTTTAAAGCTTGTCCACCACCAAAGATGCCAATGATACAACTGGCTTAAAATAAAATCTTTTGAAGGTGGAGTCTGAGGACCAGTCCGTGGCGTTCAGGATATCCTCCAGCCTCGCCCCCATCGCACCCCGAACAGAGTGAGCTCCGAAGTGAGAGGTGTCTATTCCTGCATCGCCCAGTGAATCCATCTCTCAATCGTAGGTGATGAGACAGCCCCGTGTGGTTTAGTGAGAGCTATAAACAAGTGTCAGACGCCCTGTGGGCGAATGTCTACTGTCGCCACCTCGTAGGCTTTGAGTGCCCTTACCACTTTTAACTTAGGGACCTCAGGAAAAGCGGGGTAGGGCACGGGCCTCGAATTACACTTGGGTCTTCTAGAGCAGAGGTCTTCAAACTTTTGTAGGTTGAGCCCCCCAGCTGAATTTTTTTAGATGTTGGGCCCCCCACCACCTGACAGAAATTTCTGAAATCTGGTACACTACATAATCGACCGCCACGCGCATATCCCGGGCCATATCCAGCAAATAATGTTCAACACAATAAGAGTGTTTAGTAAACTGCAGGTTTGTGAGTGGGTGTGGTGAAATGACAGAGGCTTATTACACAGCTCAAAACACCATTTTCCAAGATAAAATGTGCGCAAATTGTTTTTACTAGGATGCTTTGTTTTACACATGACATAGATTGATAATAACACCACCAACATAAATGTGACTTGTGTGCCTGTTTTTCGCCACAGAGACGGTCAATCTGTGGATGGATTTTTGCTACTGCCATCCTCAGGTTGTGCGCCACATCCAGTCTTGAACGGTACTTAGTCTTTAATACCGCAAGTGCTGAGAACCCAATCTCACATAAATAGGAGGAGCTGAAAGGCAAGAGAGTTTTGATAGCGTTTTCTCTCAAAGCTGAATATTCTGCAGACATTTTCAGCCGAAACAGGGACTGTAAGGGAGACAGTGTTGTCAGATTTTTCCAGCACTCCCTAGCTCAGAGCTGGTACACGAGAAACAAATCTTCTCTACAAATCATTAACAAACGTTTTAGGCAGCATTATAATGGGATAATTGCCCACCAACCAGTTATGGATCCGAAGACAAAGTTGAAAGTCCACAGAGAGGGCGCTGAACGAACACCTAATTGAGAATTCCTTAGTGGTACAATAAGTTGCTTGTCTGAAGCAGTGGGGGTTTAGGGCACGTCGGGCTTATGTTTAAAAAAAATAGAACTAATAATACATTACTGATGTTGTCTATTTTACTTCAGAGCAATGTTGTCTGACAGACTTTGTGGTGGCAGGGACATGTTAAGGATTTTGGGTGCCCTGGGCCAAAACTATTTTGGGGGCCCCTGTTCAGTACAGCTTTGAGTTTAAATGATTTACTTTCAGCTCTGCCATACCCTCTCTAGCCAGGCTACTAACGGTGCACAGGCACTATGGTCGAAATTCTAAAAGCGTTTACATCTAATATTCAGAGATAGTGATGTGTTTTCACTGTTGTAACAAAGCAGCAGCCTATTAATTTTACAGCGAATAATATCTGTGATATCCTCCAATTTCTCATATGTGAGGACCCGCTTGGATCTAAAATAAACTTTTTATGGTTGTTGCATGAAACAAACACATTTCTCTGCAAATAGTAATAGACTCCCTCACATCAATCACATTAAAAAGAAATGAAACAAAACGGTATTTACAAGCATCCGTTTAGGAATTATTCCAGGCCATCAGGGCAAAAACAGAGCTGTCTCTATCAAGGGGCCCCCTTGAAGGCTGGATTGCAGTGCATGTAAATGTGTCCTTTTGTAAATTAGGACGAAAACATTGATGGGGCACGACATGCCCATGCTTGTGTACAGGGGCGCAACTAGACCCGAACTTCGGGTGAGGGCTAACACTCCCAGCCAGGGCTGGCCCTAGCACTTGTCGCACACAGTGCAACTGTCTTTTTTGGGTCCCCCCCACCCCCCCATTTCCTCCTTCTCCATGAATTTCCTCACTACCACTCACCAACGATGCACCTCATCTCTCTACAGCACATTTCTGGCAAACATTTCTTTTTTTTATAGTGCTACTCATTGTTTACTCACTCTCAGTTCAGTGATCTGCATGGTACACGTTCTTTGTAGCAGGCACATTAAACCTCTGCACTGTGTGGGTGGCAGGAGTGCCCATGTGAGTGCACTGTGAGCCATGCGACAGTGTGAGAGTAGGGTAAGAGGAGTGACTGCAGGGTGAGTGAGGTGACCATATGAATTTGGGTGCGGATGTAAGTGCAGAGTGGGACGAATGAATGTATGGTTATTGGTGGGCTTATTTGAGTGAGATTGCAGATTGAGCAGTGAGGGGGACAGGTGAGTGAAGTGTCACAAGAGTGCAGGTTGAGTAGTGTGCTCGTGTGACTGCAGGGTGAGGTACAGGGTGAACAGCGCAAGTGCATTGTTAGTGCAGAGTGATCATTGCGAGTGCAGGGTAAGTGGGTGAATGGTGTGAGTGCATCGGGATCAGTGTGAGTGCATTGTGATCGCTGTGAGTGCAGGGTGAGCGTGAAAGTGAAGGGCGAGAATGAGGAGCGAGTTGTCTGAATGCAAGGTGCAATCCCAGACACTTGAAGTAACTCAGCATGTTATTGACGGCAGCGTAGGGTTTCAAATGTGTTAAACTATTGCTATTATGGCAGTAACCAGGGATCAGGGTGGAGGAAATAAATAATGTGCTGATCCTGCAACAAACTCCCAGTCTTGTGATTAGGGTTGCCAGCTCATTATTTTGATGTCCCAGGCGGTACAAAAATAAGCAGTCACCTAAAGCTGTATTTTCAGCACTTGTCTGTGCATACTTTGAACAGCAAATATAAATAGAAAGAACTTTTAATTGTGTTCTAGGGCTGCCTGAATGATCCAAACTGATAATAAAAGGGAACAAAGACAGAAAAGTCACATTACAAATTAATACATACTTCTTTATTTATAACCATATTTAGTGTCAAGACAAGCAATTTGCAGGCTGTTTAACACCTTGCCTGCGGCAGGAATTCCAGCCCGGTGCTGGACATTCCAATCGCGGGCGTGGTCGTGACGGAACCATGCCGTCATGAGCACATCCCAACCGTGACTCATGATGGCATGGTTCCGTCACAAGCATCGAAGGGGTTAAACAACACATGGCTGGCTGGCATTTTGCCCGCCTGCCAGTGTAATTTTAAAAGAAACTTTGTCTCCTTTCTGGGAAGAGCTAACCCTCCCAGGAGGGGGTTAATTCATAGAGCTGAAATGCTTCAGCTGGAGTGGGAGGCAGGAGGTCTCCTCTGCTTAAACTGAAAGCAAAGGAACAGACAGTCATTTCAGCTGCAGTGGGAGGCAAGCAGTCTCCTCTGCTATGAAATGGAACAGGAAGGAACAGGACTGTCTGTTTGGTTTTAGCAGAGGAGACTTCCTGCCTCTCACTGCAGCTGAAGCATTTCAGCTCTATGAATTAACCCCCTCCTGGGACGGTTAACATGACAAAAGCATGGGCAGGTTGTGCCCCATCGATTTCCCCTCCCTCTTCCCTCCAACCATACCGGAGTTTTCCGAGAAGACTTGCGACGCAGGGAACAAATGTAAGATTAGAGTGGAGTGCGCGCCCCCCTGAGATGGGGGGCGTGCCCCACAGATTGAAGAACTCTGGGGGATATTACCAAGGATTTGTGATAATTATCGCAAAGCGCGCTTAGCGCTGTTTTTTTATCGCCGGCTATCGCTGGATTTCATCGCGGAGATAACTCGTTATTATCAACGCTTATCTCCAAGGCGATAAAAAATCCAGCGATAGCGGCGAAACCCAGCAATAGCGCGAGAAATCCAGCGATAAATTCAACCCGCTAATGAAAAGCTTGCTAATAGGCAGGTGAGGACTTAACCTTACAATCCACCTCCCATTGACTAGAATGGTTAAGTCAAGTTTTTGAAAAAAGTCTGAAGCACACCTGCTTCAGACTTTTTTCAGATGTATCGTATTAAAGCCGTTCCGACCCTGAAAGCACCCTAAAGTATACAATATGATTTAAATGAAGGATGGACAATGTCACGTTCAAAGACTCTCGAAAATATAAACATCATTTTTAAAAAAATTTATTGGAACTAGCAGTGTTAAGTCATACTATCACATATGGTTTTTTTGGGGATTGTTAAATCATACCATCACGAATGTTTTTCTTGGGGACTGTATAAATTTATGTGGTGTAAGGCTTAGTTTATATTGCACTTTATTTAGCATTATCATCAAGACATTCTCATGAAGGTATTAGCATTCAGGACTAATTAAGGGGAGTAGTGGTATCATACAAAAAACTCGTGGTGGGTGGGCCTAGGGAACAACGTCATAGCAGTGAAAATAGGCGGAGACACGCGCGGTTTAAAAATCAGATACGAGTCAGCTGGGGTGGTTGCATAACGGAGGTTGAGTCGAGTGAGTGGAGTCGAGTGGTCTTCCGATGGCAAAGAATCGTTAAAAGATTAAAGGTACAAACTGGGGCTTCGGGAGAGATTCAGATAGACGCAGGGTTCATAAACAGTTACGAGGTAGATTGCGTGTTTTACAACGTTGTCTGAGCTAATTATTTTTCCGGTTGTAAACAACTGCTGAATAACTAAAAGTACAAACTGGGGCGATGGGGAGAGACTTAGATAAACGGCACAACCGAGGTGATTTATTTGGTTTAAAAACAACAGACACGAGTTTACGAGGGTGGTTTTACAATGATGTTTGAACTAAATAGCGGCTGTACTAAGTGTTGAATGACCACGAGAATAAACGGGGGTAATGGGGAGAGATCTTAGATGGATGACACAACTGAGGGGTTAATCACCAGCGGTTCGGAGTAGAGTAAGAGTGGTTCCAAGGTTATTTAGTTTCATTTTGTTTTCCTGTTTGGGGAGGTTGATTTTGGGTGCACAAAGTGGGGATTGATTGTAGAAAAGTTAAATAGCAAGCACTATGGTTTAGGATATGTATGTTCATTTATTTTTGAAATGTTATGCACATAGGACACGAGGTTATTATTAACTTCAATTGTATTCAAGTTGTGTGTGATTGATGCACATTTTTAATCATTGTAGATACCCCTGAAGAAGGTCGATATTTGACCGAAATGCATTAGGTGAATCAATATGTATTGGAGGATGGAGTTCACTTCGTGCCTGTGAATAGGCCCGGATGGGCAATTCCTGAGTAACTTAAATGCGTGAAAAATTTGAACTTCCTCTCTTTGATGTGACGGATTAAATGGTTAAAAAATGGTAATAAAATTGGAGGAACTTTGGCAACACTCTGGAGTACGTGTAAAATTGTTTCACAAATGAGTATCCAGCTGTGCAACTCTTTTGGGACACAAATTTTGCGTGTCTCAACTTCGTGATAAGTCAAGTTTTTAGCAGGTGTTAGATTCCAGCGATAATCGGGGTTAGCGCAAATTTTTTTATCGCTTCGCGGGCATTGCTAATAGGGGGAAGTTGTGTTTGCGACTGTTTTCAGTTGCTTTTAGTTGGGAATGCCTACTTTGCATGTCATTAGCGATATATATCGCTGACATGCAAAGCGGCAGCAAAACGGTCGCTTTCGCCATAAAGCTGTCGCTAACAGCTGTTAGCGACAGCTTGCTAATAGGGCGATAGAAATATCGCCGCTTTAGCGGCAAAAAGTGCCGCTAAAGCGGCGATAAGGCCCTTGCTAATATGCCCCTCTGTTTTAGAGATATGAAAGGTAACTCCTTCTGGAGTGAAGACTCGGCCTGTGAGGTCCAAGGCCCTCACGTCGGAAACCCTGCGGAGGGATATCAAACATAGAAGGGTTGCTAGCTTTGCCGAAATCTGTTTCCTGGGTAGGTACTTATTAGATGGCCATGATCGGAACAAGTTTAAAACTTTGTTAACATTCCAGAGAGCTGAGTATCAAGGCTCCGGGGGCACAGATAGTCTGATACCCCTTAGTAGTTTACATACTAGCGGGTGTTCGCCAATTGGATGACTGTCTACAGCAATATGGCCCGCCGAAATTGCGAGCAAAATGTATTGACTGACCTATAAGCCAGGACCTCCTTTGCCAAAGAGGCTAAAAGATTTAGGCCGTAGACAACATCTGCCCCCATCGGATCCACCTGTTGTCGAAGACACCAACTCCCCCATCAAGACCAGGCGGAACGGTATCGCTTGTTAGTGCTCTTTGCCCAAGATTTTGCGAGCAACGAGGTGTTCCGCCGATAACGGTATCTGGTTGGACAGACAGTATTCCCAGAGATCTTGTGCCAGGTCCGATAGAGCCTTGGACCTTGTCCCCCCTAGATGGTTGATGTAACAGATCGCTGCTACATTGTCCATCTTGAGCAGGACATAGCATTGGGCCTTGTCCCTGGTCCAACATTTCACCGCGAAGGACTCTGCCATTAATTCCAGGCAATTTATGTGAAGGCCCTGTTCGGTGGATGACCATTTTTCGTCTGCTGAAAGGCCTGGCACTTTCCAGCGTATCCTGTAACCCGCCAGGCCATCAGGTGAAGACCGCCCGTGAGAAGGAGGTGATGGGGATTCCCTTGAGGATCTGTGAGTGATCCTAAAACTGGGTTAGACGGATTGGAAAATCCCAGGAGAGTTCCATTAGAACTGGAAACCAGGCTTGAGATCTCCAGATTGAGGTAATCACCACAAAGTCCGCCTGCTGTCTCCTCACCTGGGTTGACATACTCATTATCATTGTGAACGAGGGAAAGGCGTAACCCTGTTCCGCACTCCAGCCCTGAAGGAATGCATCCACATCCAACGCTTTCAGGTCCGGGCGCCAACTGTAGTATCTTTCCAGTTGGGCATCCAGCCGAGAAGCAAAGTGGTCTATCGAGAAGGGGCCCCAACGATATTGGAGTTCCTGGAATACCTTGGGATGCAGTTTCCACAGACTGGTGTCCTTCCAATGGCGGGAGAACCAATCCGCAACTTGGTTGGACGTTCCCGGAAGGTGTTCCGCCGATAACGGTATCTGGTTGGACAGACAGTATTCCCAGAGATCTTGTGCCAGGTCCGATAGAGCCTTGGACCTTGTCCCCCCTAGATGGTTGATGTAACAGATCGCTGCTACATTGTCCATCTTGAGCAGGACATAGCATTGGGCCTTGTTCCTGGTCCAACATTTCACCGCGAAGGACCCTGCCATTAATTCCAGGCAATTTATGTGAAGGCCCTGTTCGGTGGATGACCATTTTTCGCTGGTAGAAACATCTCCGCACCGGGCACCCCAGCCTGAACCGTTGGCGTTGGATTCTATCACTAGATCGGGCTGGGAACCGAAGATAGCCCGGCTGTTCCAGGCTTCCATGTGGGAAATCCACCACTGTAACTCGGTCTTGGCCTCCTCCGAGAGGGTCACAAACTGGGAGTAAGTAAGACCCTTGCATAGGTGTGAACATTTGAGGTGTTGGAGGGCCCTGTAGTGGAGGGGACCCGGAAATATGGCCTGTATTGATGACGACAGAAGGCCCACTACTCTGGCTAATTGGCGTAAGGATATTGTGGGCTTCGCTAGCGTACATCTCAGTTCGTGTCTGATCTTGGATAGTTTGTGAGAAGGAAGGGACAGAGTCACATTGACAGCATCTATCAAGAAGCCCAGGAACTGCATCTTCTGAGAGGGAATAAGGTCTGACTTGGATTCGTTGACCACAAACCCCAGGGACTCCAGAAGGCATACTACTTGTTGCAGCTGGACGAGCAAGCGTTGAGGACACTGACTCATAATGAGTATATCGTCCAGATAGATTATCAGTCTTACCCCTTCCGACCTGAGGTGCTCCACCGCTGGCTTCATCACCTTGGTGAAGCACCACGGAGCGGCGGATAGACCGAAAGGAAGGGAGGTGAATTCGAAAACCTGGGAGTTCCACTGGAACTGAAGAAAGCGTCTGTGAGGAGGAAAAATTGGGATCGTAAGATACGCATCTTAGAGGTCCAGGCGGACCATCCAGTCTTGAATTTGCAAAAGATCCCCAAGGAGATGTATACCTCCATTTTGAAGTGATGGTAAATTAGCCACTCGTTGAATTCCTTGAGGTTTATTACTGGACGGTAACCTCCATCCTGTTTTTCTACAAGAAAAAAGTTGCTGAGGAAACCCCGTGGGTGAAGGGTCGAGGGTACAATTGCTTCTTTCTGTAAAAGATCCGAAACCTCCCTGTCTATAAGTTCCATCTGTTCTTTCGAGAAAGCGAAGGGCTTTGGGCGAACCAGTTGAGTCGGGAACTCGAAAAATTCTATCTGGAAACCTCGGACGGTTTGCAAAACCCAGGCGTCTAAGGTTAGCGAAAACCAATTGTGTAGAAAAAACCGCAGCCTGCCCCCTATTTTTTTATCCCCAGAGTCCTGTACTCTCACCTTGCTGATTGTTGTAGGAACCATTTCCTCTTCCTCTGCCGCCCCTGCGGCGTGGGTATGATCTGGTGGAGTAGAAGTTCCCAAATTTCTCGAGGTACTGCCACTGTCCTCTACGAGGTTCTGCGGACTTGTAGGAAGCTTGTTTGTAGGGACGGCCGGTCGAGCGCCCCCTACCACGACCGGATGCGCCAAAAACACGCGGGGTGAATATGCGTTTTATGGATGTTTGAGCCTTGACCAGAGAGTTAAATGTATTTACAAATTTACCCAATTCCTTGACAAAGGAGTCTCCGAAGAGATTACCCTCCGCCACTGGTCCAGCCTCCGAGGTGGCTAATTCTCCTAATTTAAGGTCTATCTTTATTAACAATGATCTGCGACGTTCCATAGAAATTGCTGCATTCCCATTCCCTAGAAAAATGATCGCCCTCTGTGCCCAGCTAGAGAAGGTCTCTGGAGAAATAAGACTGCCTGAGGCCTTGGTGTCCTCCGCCATGTCTAGAATCTTTGCTAGGGGACCTGCCGTGTCCAGGAGCTTATCCTGGCACGCCCTCCAAGAGCGGTCTATGCCCTTCTTAGGATCCCAGATAAACTTGGCTAACAACGTGGCCATCTTAGGGTCCACTTCCGGCGTGACAGCAACTTTTCCATCCAGAGCCAGCCTTGGGCATTCCGCTCTTAGGCAGCTTCTAACCTCCTTGTCGAGAGGTTTACGAAGTCTGGCTGCCATATAGGCTGCAACCTTAGTTGCCGGAACCCACTCCGCTGACCTTTGGGTGTAAGAGGTCATCCGGATTAAACATATCGCTGCCTGCGTCAGGATCTGCTGTCTGATCTAATCTTGCCGGGCGCCATGGCCAGCCCGAGTCCCCATCCCCATCAGAGGTTTGGGGGGACTCATTTGGGTCCCCCGTGGGCAAAGTATCAGGGTAACCTGAGGGCCCCGCCAGATCCTCTGAAGGTCTAGTGGAGGTAGAAGGGATCTTGGCATCCATAAAAGCCTTCTTTAAGCGCAAAAGTGTGGGTATCCACCCTTGCGTCATCAGCGCACTTTCTCTTGGGGTCTAGGGCAGGTAGTGGAGGGCTGTCCTGGAGGTAGGGGGTTCTTAGCCCCAAACAGGTCTTCCTCGGTTCGAGGGGTTGTTGGCACTCGGCATGAAGTTGGTTTATCTTCCTCTCCAGGGGCGCAACCTCTTGTGAGAGAGCCTTGAGGATGGAGGAGTCCATAACTTGGCAGAAGTGACCATCAATAGGGAGGTAAGTAACCTCCTGCTCCTCCTCTTCATAATAATTCTCAAAGTCCTCCATACCTTCTCTACAGTTAGGGGACTATGGGCAGAAAAAGGGGTTTAGAGTAGGGAAATACCCTGTAGTAGTTCGGATCCTTAGATCAATAATAAAGGTTTGAGCTCTGGGACCACTGCTCCCTACTGGTGCTGAGGGTGGTCTCCTGCCTGGGCTGGTCCCTTTACAATAGCAGTAATCTTACTCGGTTCACGGGTGTCAGGCTCCAGGCACGGGCTCTCTGTAAATGGCCCAAGCGTCTAAAAACTCTGATTAACGTGAAAAAGGTCTTCCCCCACGTGAGATTACAGGCACGTGGCTGTGCAAGTCTCTCCGCAACTGATACAGCGGAAAAAGAGACTCGCCGGCCCCGCGGGGGGGAAGAGACGCGTCCAAGCGCACAAATTTGGCATGTGGTCCCCTAGTGGCGGGAGGGCCGCACCGCGAAGAGAGCCTGACAAGGACTGAGCGGCTGCGAAGGAGCGAGAGACACTCCTGCGGCCGTTAAATCCTTAAGAAGTATTGCCGCACGAGTCAGCACACGTCAACGGAGATTCGTGCATAGGCAATAAGAGCAAACTGCACAATACAAGTCAAAACACAGCAATCATGAAGGAAAAACCGAGTCACTTATCTTGTTGCTGCTGGAGCAGCGAAGAAAGAGGAGGGTAGAACGACTTCGGGGGAAGTTATTGGATGTCTTGCCTCTGGATTGGACACTATTGTTGGACCTTTTTCGCTTTCCATTTTCCCTTGCATTATGGGAAATGTAGTTTTATTGTTATTTGGTTTCTTGGTAGACGCTGCTGGAGTGAATAAATGGAGAAAGTGAAAGCCAAATCCGAAGCCTCCGGTCCTGCCATAGAATTTACGTACAGGTTTCACGGCTTTAGCACTAACATATTTGTTCTATTCTAATTCCAGCTTTATACTTATTGTATTACATCCATATCGAACCGTACTGAGAGTCTCATAGACACTTAGACTGACGTTTTGTTATTCATCATCATAAACCTGTTCAAACAGACACTCCCAAATATAGGTAATTACAGAGGTCGAACAATGTATTTGCAGATATATGTGATATGCAAAGAGACAACATCATCCTTATTAATTCTATTTGGTCTATTTGTCTTGTTTCTTCCCGCTATATAGACCCACGGTCGACTCCCTTTACCATATATCCAGTAGTTAGAAAACATAAGGTAAGTACCATTTATATCAGAGTCTTTGATGAGATTTAGAGGAATAAGGGTATAGATTTACTTTTAAGCCAACTTGCATGAGATATACCATGTCACCCTTTATTCGCTTATCTGAACACTTCAAACACATTATATTATAATCTCCTTTATCTTCTGTAAATCAACAGCATGACAGTTTATTCTTGGGCAATTTTTATGCCTTCTCCAGTTTCAAATTCCAACTGACAACTTACCGTATCTGGGTTCATTCGGGATGCTTTCTATCCTCACCTATTTACCCTCACTTATCAGTCCGACTTAGTTCTTCAGTCTCTCTATTGTGGTATCCCTCACTATGTATTTCATACAAGGGAATTTTTACTTGGCCAAGTCTGAACATGACATACGTTTATAGGTTTTCCACAACGCTTTTCCATCTGTGACACTTCCTGAAGAAGGTGTGTTTGCATGCCAAAACGCGCGTAGAAGAGTGTTTACATGGTTGGCGTTATAAAAAAAAGTTAAATAGCAATTATTAGAGATCAATTCATTCAATTCTTCTCAACTGAGTTTTTATTTGTATGTACTGCATGAATTTTATATGTATGTTATGAGATGTTATATGTTGTACTTTTTGTATTAATGTATCACATCATTTGTAAATGTTTCATAACTGTATTGTTTACGCTTGATATTTATTGTGCATTGTGAGTGTTTTCATATTATTAGATGTGTTGTGGATTTTTTCAAAACTTTTTTCTTTTCCTTTTACCTATTTTTTCTATTTTATTGCTACTGCTGTTCAGAATATTGATTATCAGATAACCTTTACATGATTGATTATGTAATTTATTTTTATAGTAAATGAAATAATAAGAATCATTCTTCAACAAGTAAATTACAAAAAATAAAATAAAATAAAGTAAATATCCCAGATTTCATGTTCACACGTGGCCTTTATTATGTAATTACATGAGAATTATTGTGGTTGCCAAGGGGTTTGTTATTACGTTGTGGAAGGAGTAGAGCCGTGATTCAGGGTTTCGAGATCACCCACCATGCATCCGTGAGTGACTAGTGGTGTGCCCAGTTCCAGAAGCAATCCACGTGCAGGGGGAGCGGGATAATGGGGGATGGGATCTATCCAATGCGTGGTCGAGCACACAGTTGTAATCACTGCTCAACACCCATGGTAGCATGGTTCTATGGGCGACTGTAGCGGAGAGGGCGTCCCAAAAGGTTCTCTGCTCGGTATTGGGAGCGTAGATGCTCCTGATGAGTAATGGCTGGCCATCGACGTGGCCCTCCTGAAGTGCATAACAGCCTTCTTCATCAATGGTTGAATGTGTTTTCTGAGATGGAACACCAGGATGAACCCATATCGGGGCACCGCGAGCATATGCCGAGTAGGTGGTGTCACAAATAAGACCCTGCCAATGCTTGCGCAAGCGGTCCAGCTCACCAATTGTGATATGAGTCTCCTGTAGAAAGACGATCAGTGCCTACTGGTGCTTGATATATGAATAGATGGAATAGGGCTTTCCAGCAGTGTGCATTCCCCGGACTTTCAAGGTGAGGAAAGAAACATCAGCTAAGTGGGCCATGGAGATGTGAGGGTGAAGCGAGCAGTGCATGGGGGATGGGCTACCCAGGGTTAATGCCACCTTACCATGTCACCCGGTCCATGCTCTATAGATCACATAAGACTCGTAAGTACTCTATAGGTGCCAGCACCCTGTCCAGTTTGTCCGAGGAGGAGAGAGATGGCGTGTCTCCCAGACGCAGGGTGTCTGGGATCATGGAGGGCAGGTTTGCTGAACTTGGCGGACGGGCAGTGGTGGTGGATCGTAGCCTGCACAAGCTAAAGGTGGTCCCTATGGGGTGAGTGTAACCCTTGACTTCAACGGCAATAGTAACAAAACAGGGATAGAAGAAGACCTTTCACAAGAGTAAGTTGTAGTTATGCATTTAGTGCATTTATTTATACATATCCCATTTCTGACTATATAAACAATGCTTAGCAATATAATGCAATATTTATATTTCATCTATAAGGATAAGGTGCTTCTAAAAGGTGACGGTGCAGTGAAAGTGATCAGTGGTAAAAAAAGTGCATACATGCTATTTACAAAAATATATACATGTGGCTGATAGAGATAACAGAATGTTTGAAATCAAAACCCATTGAAATAGTGCCGATATCCTCCATCAAACTCTTAAAAACCCAATCCACATATGACGTTTCGATCCCTGTGCATAGGTTTTTTAGAGCAGGGTCATCATCAGGACGCAAAATGTATATACAGGAGACGCCGAAAGATTGGGGCAGGAAGCCCCACAGTCAACTGAATTTCAAACACTAGTTTGTGAGGCAAATTCAAAATGGGTAATTATCACGCAAGGGATTGTGGCAAAAAATCCCACAATCTCTGTAGTGTCCAGCAACCCTTCAAAGAGCACCCTCAAATGGTGTTTAAACCAAGAGCCAGTTAAAACCGGCTGCAATGGTGGATGCATTAGTCATCCAAACTTGAGATACACTCCTGTATTGAAGTGCAGTTAAAAAGCAGCTTGCATTTAAATCCTGCACAGCGCAACCCATGTTCGTCTCTCGGATCACCAGCTAGCTAGAGATGGCAGTATTAGGTGCGATTCAGAGCGGTGTTGCGCAATGAGTGGGAAGACCAACTGGAGTTGATTCACGGGAGAGAGGGAAAGATACTGGCGTTGATGTCGCTGGCAGTGTGTGGGAGGTACCCTACTATGTTGAGTAAATCCTGAATGCAGGTAGAGGCAGGATTCAAAAGCGACCCAGAGTCTCGCAGTGTAGCAGGTGTTTTGTGCGTGCCTCGATTATGGCGTCGTTGCGGGAAGGTCAAAGTGTAGAAGGGGAGGGTGCCTCCCAATGTCGAGCCTGGGGCCCACAACTGGCTTGGTATATTGTACTGCACTGAAATTAAGAGTTACTGGAGGTGTCTCAAGGATAATGAAGATTAGATTTTGAGGCCCTCCGGATTCATGCAGTCAAGGGCCTGGGGGGACGCCCAGCGGGTCCACAAGGAGATTGACGGGTGAGGTGAAGGGGTTAGAGTTATGCTGGCCCACCACGTGGTGCTGCTGCCTCTCCCATGTCTCAGCTATGGCGCCGATGCGGGGTTGTGTAGACAAGAAAGTGGAGGTCACCTGGCAGCCCCAAGCGTTACAGGGAGAGGTCCCAAAGAGTGGGGCTACAAGTGATGGGGGTGAGGGTGGTGTGTGAGGTCCTTGCCTCAGGAGAGAACCACTTGGGTGCCACCAGCAGTATCGCTTCCCACCTGGGACCCCAATGAGGGATTGGATGTAGAACCTGGCTGTTGCGGATGCCCCAGGAACCTGCTCAGTGGTTTCAGGGATGAGAGCGAGGCCTTCGCATCTGGGGGGCATTAGGCTGCAGCTGCCATGCAAAGCTGTCACGTGCATCTCGATTATGGTGCCCATGCATGACAATCAAGATGTGGAAAGAGAGAAAGCTTCACAACGTCAAACCCAGGGCTTCCAATTGTGCAAGCTTTACCCCAAGGGCCAGCACACTGCACCACGTTGAAAGCAGGAATCACTCGGGGAGCTGCAAGATCAATGAAAATTAGGGGCTGCTGAGGCCTCCCGGGTGGATGCAGTCAAGGGCCCGGGGGATGCCCAGTGGTCCGCAAGGTGATTGGTGGGTGGTGAGGCACAGGGGTGAATGTTCCGCTGGCACACCACGTGTCTGAGAGGGTAAGAGGGAAGAGGTCCCTAGACACCCCATGAATTACAGGGAGAAGGACCCCAAAAGTGAGGACCATGGATGATGGGGGGGAAGGTGGGCTGCAGGGTGCCTACCCAAGGGGAGGGCCACGCTGGAGTGCCGCCAATGGTATTGCCACTGATCAAGGGCCCCAGTGGGAGTTGGACGGAGATTGCTTCCACAGTGGAGGCGCAGGTGACACCTCAGTGTTGGTGGCGAAGTGGGGAAATCAAGCACCCACCAGTTTAGGGTGTAGGGGGAGTACCGCCTGTGTCTGCAGGGGGACTCCCCGGGACAATCACCCCGAGGGCGGCTATCGTGGCAATGCAGGCCCGGCCCAGGCCTCTTCTGAGGTCTGTTCCTGTGGTCCCCGCCATGGCACGGGTATGCCCGATCACTGTCCTGGGGAGAGAAGTCGAGGAGCGACCACCACTTCCCCACACCCAGCACAGTGCACACCAGATCGGTGCCACGGCTCTCCACCGTGGGATCGACCACCGCAAGACACATGGACTCCGGTCTCTCAGGCATCCCAGAGGCAGATTTGAAGTCCCAGCATGGGAAAAGGGAGGTTTAGGGGGTGGAGATCCAGTTATAGACGGTATGCATGTCTTTAGGTCGCATATTTATTGGAGTTCTTTCGTGATGGGAGTTGAGTTTGTGGAGGTCTAATTTTTTCCATTGTCTGTATAAGAGTTTGTTGTTGTTGGCTTTTGGTGTCTTTGAACTGTTGTCCACAATAGGTGTCTTGATCTTGAAGGTGATAATGTTGTGTTCGCTTCATCTTATGGGGGAGTTGTCTGTTACTATGGCCTATTTCAAGAAGGCACATATGGCTTCCAGAGGGTGTCTAGTAGAGTGAGCTGTGCTGAAACAATCTGTTGGAGAATGAAGGCCCCAACATTGATTGTGAAAGCTCTGGTTAGATTCTTCTTGCCAAAACATATGTTTAGATCTCCTCAAATCTCTAGGTCTGCGAAGTTCAGATGGGTCTTGGTCATTGTAACTACTAAGACATATTTAAAGTGTGTAGTTATAACTTTGTCAAAGATGAATTGAAAAGAAATTTTTTGTCTTGCTAATATTTTTTAACTTTTCAATGAATCTGCATAAAACGTTTGAAAAAAAATGTCCATCCAATTTAAGTTCATCATGGAAAAGTTTTGTGCAGATTCGTCAAGCATGGACAAAAAAATAGGAATACCAAAAGTGACATATCCCAATTTAACTCCCACAGGATTGTTTGTTTTTTGAAACCCCGCAAAACAGCTGGATGGAATTACACCAAATCTTGGTTGACAGTATAACTCTACCCTTCCTTGGTTTGATGTTAATGCACTCAGTAGTTTTTTTAAAATTTGCATTTTAAAAATGTTCTAGTCTAGGCAAGATAAGAAGAGGCTACAATTTAGTGATATCTGGTCAATTATTTCACAGAGATCTCCAAACCTAGTTTTGCAGACCTCTGCTGAACAAAAATTTAAAAATACTCAAATCTGAAGTGGACTTTTTCCCAGTTGTTGATATCAGAATGGCAAACCCACCTTCATGTCATTGATCTGATTGACTGGCTGTAACCAGAAACTACCATTACAAGACACTAGTATAAAGTCCTCGCTTTGAAAAATCAAAGACATATAAGGGGTCATTGTGAGCACGGGAAACAGCGTTTATAACGCTGTCAACACCACGCGGGTAGGTAACAACGCGGACGTTACATCGTCCGCGTTGTTACCACGCATGGCATTACACCGCAAGTCGTTTCTACGACTTGCGCTAGATGGCGCGCAACACCAAGGAATGTGTTGGATTTTAAATCCAACACATTCCCTACTGTTGCGCTAACTGGAGATAGGAATAGTAATTTATACTATTCCTAAGTCCAGCGCGCCATCTAGTGCAAGTCGTAGAAACGACTTGCGATGTAAAACCATGCGTGGTAACAACGCGGACGATGTAACATCCGCGTTGTAACCTTCTGCGTGGGATTGTATGTCGTAGTAACGTCATACATTCTGTGAGCACAGCCCGACACCCAAGCCTATTTAGGTAAGGTCTCAAAGGAGTCCCCGCGAATAAAAAAATTTACAAAGCTGAGTTTGCTGTGGGGTTTGAATCCCAGGAATGGATGGGTTTGTGAACCCCAGCAAAGCCCCTGAAATCAACCACTGCTGAGGTCAAAGGTCATGAGCAGCAGTGGTTGGATAGATGATAGATAGATAGATAGATAGATAGATAGATAGATAGATGAAGCATCCAAGGCAATCATCTGCTGTGGATGAACAAAAAGATGATAAACTGAAAATATCAACAACTTCCAAGGGAGGTAGAGCAGATCATTCTACATGCAAATCACTGGTGTTAAAAATTGCACACACCCCGGAGGCAAAAAGAAAGTAAATGAGAGAAGGGTGAGTTTAACATGAGCGATCCTGTAGCAAATTCATTCTGGTATGTACTCTTTTGGGACAACCTAAATTATGAAAAACCTATGAACTAAGCAAACAAGTACTCCCGAGTGGAAGTGGAGAAGCAGCAACAAGTTAAAGAAAGCAAGGAACAGTTTCACTGGAAGTTCTTGAAGCTGTGAAGGAAGAAGACCCAAGGATGCAGATGTTCACAACATATTGCAACAAAGGCTAAGAAATAACTTGTTCAGAAGAAATGAATAGATCTACCATCTACCTACACAATTAATAAAATAAAATGTATGTTGGTTCAATAAAGTATATAAAGCTAAAAACAATGAAAAAAAATCAACACGAAAATAAACAAAAACAATTTGTGAACCAAAAAAAAGCGTTCGGTACCGTCAGCCATAAAAAAAATTAAAAATCATAAAAAAACACCAAAAGCACAAGAAAATAAGTGGTCCAGGACAGGAGGTGGGTCTCAGTGGTGAGTTGGGTGCATGGCCTAGCAATAGCCTAGATCTTGTGGCCAGCTGCCACTATGAGGATTGCCCACTTGTGCCACAGCTTTGGCAAGGGGCCCTGGATGCAGGCTCTGCTTCCAAACGTGGATGTGGTAAATGATCAAAAAAAGAACAAAAATCTAGTAAAAAAACAACATTTAAAGTAAAACCATGACTAACCTTTCTTTTAAGACCTTAACATATCTTTAAACGTACATTTGAAATGTATTCACAAGACTGCAGTTAAAGTGAAATTATGGTAACAAAATCAGATCTATAACCCCTGAAATTTGTCAGTTATGCTTATGACGTTACATTTGACTTCAGTAATGATATGTTAAATTACATAATTAATGACATCGCAGATGACATCTTAATTGGCATCACTGATGTGTCATTTTCAGCTGTTTTAAGTATCAAAATTGTGGTTTGAATTTTGAAGTACTATATAAGAAAAATATTAAGTAAAATTACCTATAAAGTGCGCGTTTTAGAGTGGATTTAAGACAGGCTAGAAATACAAGCAGGGAGACGGTACAGGAATGCCATATTTTAGAGACATTTACACACACGTAGAATGGGCCCAGCCGTATGTAAATTAAATTGTTATCAAAAATAGCACTTGAAATCCACTCATAACAGAAGAGGGTGTTTTTCATCAAAATAAATGAACAGAATAGAACAGCAAGGAAATATATAAGCCACTGGCGGCTGGAGTTTATAAGACACACAGATCCACAGAGTAAGAAAAACTGTCACCTAGCACTGCCATTAGCTGCACTAAAGGACAGAACTTCAATAAAATAAAAAAGATACAATAAAACCTGTAAGCCACGACTAGCAGAATTTCACTAAGCATTTAAAGATGCAAATTGAGTACAGCGCTGTCATTATCAGCACTCTATTCAAATTGGAAAGCTTCTTTATAAAATAAAGATTATTGCCAAATCTCAGAGGTGTTTTAAGTAGGCCTGGGCAGAGGTCGCAGAAAAGTGACCAAAAAAAACGGTGCCGCGCTACGTGGAGTTCCACAAGCGGCGGAGTGCATTAGGTTGCGCCGTTCGTGCAGATTTTTAGCGCCGGGTGTTTGTCCCGCACTAGAAAATCAGCACAAACAGCACCATGCGCAGCGCAAGATGGTGCTGCTTCTTTCTGCCTTTCGAGTAGATGTTAAAAATCTTGCTGAGAGGAGGTCTAGCGACGGATTTTCTTCGCTCGCACTCTCCAACTTAACGTTGGTGAGCACGAGCGGAACTCCACGTGCCAAGCGGAGCGTGGAGGTAAGAAAACTCCGCAAACGGAGTTCACCGCCTAGACCTAGTTTAAAGCACTGGCAAAGTGTGCAATTGCCCAGGGCACTCAGCTTCCAAGGCGCTCATGGGGAAGGGAAATTCCTCTCTGTTTTCCATGAGTCTTTTTCTTCAAATCAACTCAACATATTATTCGATATTGTTTGGTTTCATGGGGTTTGAATTAGCTGGAAATAGGTAACAAAATAAAAAGTGTTTCCGAACAAGGGCCCATTAAGTATGTTTGAGGGGATCCCACAAAATGCTTAACATGACACTGTTGCCAATCGATATGCAGAAGCCTTTTTCCACGAATATGCAGGAGAAAAGGACTGATACACGAGGCACCAGAAAATACTTTCTAGTAACAAGAAAGCACAGTTTTTTTTTCAATATATACCTCGACCTTCCTACCAAAAACTGTTTTGTAATCTATAGATGCGCACGAGAAGTATCTGGTAAAACTTGACTAGGATTAACTTTCCACATACGTAAAATACCGGTAGTCGGATTTTACAAAACACAGAAGTATACGCAGTACATAAAGGCTGCTCTAGTACCGTCGTGTTTTGTAATATAATACAGAACATTTTGCGCTTTTTTCAATAGATTAAAAAATTAAAAAAGCGTTCACGTCTGTAGGCCACCAATGGTAGGATTTCACAAAACATTAAAGTACATTATTGACCGCACTAGAATACAAAAACGAAATAAAAGAGCGATCAAATTCATAAGGCACCACTGGTCGAACTTGAAATAACACATTCCGCTAGATCCAGGCTCTGCAGGGCTGCTGTTTCCAGCGATGAAAAAAGGCAAGCGTGGTTATGAAATAAACATAATCAGCAAACAAAAAAATAGGCTCTAGGCAATCCAAATATCAGGTTGAAGGAGCACATTCATGCTAAAATTATTATAAAAAACTTGCTAAAGCTGTATACCTGCACTGTGATTGAATGCACATAAAGCCAGGCCATATAATTCTTTGATTAAATACATTAACACAATAAAAGAGCAATACAATCCATTAGCCTCGCCGAGCACGATTTGACTAAACATTACAACATACACAGTAACAGTAAGTGCCGCTTAATACAACCTAGCACTGCTATTGCCTGCAAAAAAAACTAAAAACACTTGACGCTTTCCTAAAACACATTAAGAACATAAAAGAACAATAGAATGCATAAGCGAGAGGTAGGTAGTTGAATTTCACTAAACATTGAAAGGCACGCTGAGCTGCCATTTCAACACTAGGCTGCTTTGTGTCTAAACTGCCTATCTAAGAGAAAGAATTACATGTGAGATAAAGTCAGGAAATAAAAAGAGTCCCTTGTACAATACAATGGGAGCACTCAGTAAAAGTCGAGAGAACACTCAAAAAAGAGAAGAGTAAAAGGCAGAAGAACACACAAAACAGAGAAGAATGTCAAAAGTAATGTTCTCAGCTCCAGAACATAACATAATAGATAACAATGTGTAATAATTGCATACTGCACACATTTAAAATATACAGTTCCAACCAGTGGCAAAAACATAATTAGAATAGCCGCTTGGGGGAACGACGACCTTGGGATGTATGCTCCGCGGGGAGTTTTGGGCGAGTGGTACAGCCCAGGTGACTGGCAGGCAGGGATTGGCCTGGAGCAACAGGGATGGGGCTAAGGGGACATATATAGAAGTTGAAGGGGGCGTCCGGCCACAATTTGGTTGAAAGATGACAAGGTGGCCTGATGAACAGGCAGGGTATTTAAAAACATTTTAGAACGTTTTTTGGAGGGGTTTTCAGGTACTGGGTAGGTGGTGGGGCTGGTGGGGGGGGCGGTTGAGCAGGGTCAGCGTGGTTATGGAGGGGGATAAGGTGAACGAGGCCTTGCCCCTGCTGAGAGAGGCTGGGACGGAGGATTTGCTGCGGCCAGAGGCGAAGGAGGGAGGGGCGACCGTGAGGGGCGGCCGTTGCAGCGGGCTGATATCTGCTTGTTCGCCACCGCGCACCAAATCTTGGAGAGGTAAGGGGCAGGTAAATCGGCTGCCCGCTTACTTACCTGGAGCTGCTGGCAACATCGGGCCGAATCAGCCTAGTGCACAGGACGTAAAAGGGCGACCAGTACCCCTGGACTGGATGAGGTGGGTCGCTGTAGGGCGTGGCCGGCAGCAGTAGGGCGGGACATGAATGCAGGGTGGAGCAGCTCTTCAGAGTCGCGTGGGCACAGCTTCATGCCCAGATCATGTGAGAAGACCCAGAAGGCCTCACGGCAAGCGGAGTGTGAGGCCCAGCATTGGGGGTAGTAGCAGCAGGGCACAAGTCCTAAACAAGCATTTGCAATGCAATTGTGTTGTATCTGGTTTATGGTATAATGCATCATTCCTTTTCCTGACCACGAAACCGTCACCCCGCATGTTGTTACAACGCGGTCGTTACAACGACCGCGTTGTAACAACGCATACCATTACCACGCAAGTCGTAACCACGACTTGCGGAGGGGGGAGAAGGTGTTGGATTTAAAATCCAACACCTTCCTACTGTCCGCACAGACTGGAGTTGGAATAGTAAATTATACTATTCCAACATCCAGCACTCCCTCCGCAAGTCGTGGTTACGACTTGCGTGGTAATTGTATGTGTTGTTACAACGGGATCGTTGTAACGACCGCGGTGTAACAACATGCGGGGTGACGGGCAGCGGGAAAAAGAGGCATATTCCTCTGCCCTTGCTGTTCAGCCAGTGTGAATGTGCTGTGGAATGTTGGTGTGCATGGTGATGTAATGGAATGTGAGGATGCCTGTATGTGGAGTGTCAGTTGGAGTATGGGCTGAGCAGCAGGGAGGCTGCTCCTGGTGGGGCTGAATACAGATCTACTTCTAGACCATCTAAGAACTAAGATCAATAAACTTTCATCTTTATTTTACACCTCGGCTACTGGACTTATTACATCATAACAAATAGGTTTTGCATTTTTTGAGAGTTAGAGCTATTGGCGTTGTAAATGCCAATGTCTTTTACCTATGTGTTTTGGTTTGGAGTGTAGTGGGTGTATGAACAGAGACACAGCTGAATCACAGCCTGGAGGACTTAGAATGAGGAATTACCGACTTGACCAGACAAGCAGCTAGCAGCACTGTCTAGAGGACTAAGAACGAGGAATTACCTCTGTGACCAGTGACACAGCTGCAGCACTGATGGAGCAAGGGAAACAAAATATTTTTTGTACCCCATGGAAGTTAATGACCTCATAACGATTAATGATACTAACCGTTTGAAACGCATGAACTAATCAGCAAATGCACCTTTTATTAAACATTACACGTGGGCAATTGCTAGCATGGAAAAATCTAATTTATTTACAAATGTGAAGCAAAATAATATTAGTATTGTGATTTGTGTAGTAAATAGAGTAAAATGCATGATTTGTGTTGCGTAGTAAAATTGCACTGTGGCAAAGAATGCAGATGGTGAGTAAAATGGCTTTAAATGTCGCTTCTGCTATGTAATACTTAACACGGGTCATTAGAATGGCGGGTGGTAAACAGAAAGGCTTATTTTCCATATTTTAATTTCTATTGTGTTTGTTCTTATATTAGTTTCGTTCGGGCCTGCTAGGCCATGCTTCTAAAATGGCAGCTGGAAAGGACGAGATCGCGTGTGCTGAATAAGATGGCCCCCGCGCAGGCTCAGTGTGAATGCTCTAGTCACGTGTATGCGGCCTGAGCCCGGAGTGAGAGATGTCAAGGCCAATCTGACCTGCAACGAGGATCGTGCCAAGAGTTCAGCATATATGCCTGGGAACGGATGAGAAAAACGAGCGACAGGGGATGAACTAATGTGTGACCATCAAAGTTTGTTACAAAATGGATTAACAAATTGGACTACTTTTGGACATCGTGATCATGAGACTTAATGTGTGTGTTATTGTCCCCAAACTGGTTCGAACAAGGAGGGCAATGAGGTGACCCTCACCACCCCTCCAATGGACCAATTAGCGTGATTCTTGCCCCTAAAGATTGCAACTTTTAAGTGTAGAGAGCCAGAAAGTAGGGTATAAGAGAGTCTGCTCTTACGTTGTGAAAAAACTTCTTCTTCGTTTATTCTTTCCTGATGCTGCGAGAGACTCTATCATTTTGGACTAACGAACTTTGACTGGGGAAGGAACGAGACCATTGCGGGAGTTGCCCGGGAGGAGTTTGCGTCCGAGGAGGTTAGTGGGACAGTCAGTCAGTTTTGGGAGTCCATCCTGTGATCTGCGGTTCATTTTTCTTTCCTGATGAACCATTCTTGTCATCGCCCTATGGCCGAGGGTAATGAGTAATTCTCATCTTTATTCTTAACCTTTTACTTAAATGCTTATTGATATAATAAATGTTCTTGCCTAAAAACGAGCTTTACTTTTGCTTAAAGAATTTCGATAAAACTATATGCTGACTTTAAAAGAGTCTGTGGTTCTTTAAATAAAATTGTGATTTATAAATGCTAAAGGTTTTAATTGTGATTGAGCTGGTTTTAATCTCCATCAACTAATTCTACTAGTTGGTCCATCGACCGAATAGCAGAGTACCTTGATGTTTAGAACCAACAGGATCCGAAGTTAATGTATATAATGTATAGGTTATAATTCTGTCATTTTAATAAGGTATCCCGCTTGTCCAGCAATTCATTTTTCCTTAGCGTTTGATCCAGAAAATTGAATGAATGTATGTATGCGGTGCTATGGGCCCCACCGACATAATGTAGTAGTGAGCCTCAGCAAGGCCTACCAGTGCTTAGGGGTTCTCCCTTCTCTGCACAGAGTCCTCAGACACTTAGGAAGAAGTTGGCACAGAAACTGGAATAGGAAAAACAGAGTTTATTAAACCTCATGAGGTGGAGTTACATTCACACATCACCCTTCAGTAATGCATGAAGTAGCACACTGAATGGAAGGACCTTGGTCCTTTTATACCCACACAGGGGCTCAAATGAAGGCGGTACAAACACAAATGCTGGTTTTAGGTACATATAAGGTCATACAAGAAATGCACAGTCGACAAGTGGGTGGAGCTAACAGTTTCTACTTCTAGTAGACACATCCTGACATTTATAAACTCGGAACAGCTGCAAGCTCAACTGAGCATGTGCAAAGCAAAAATAACTAAATATAACTTGTCTCTAGGCAGATTTCAAGAGCAGTTAACAGGAAGGTAGGACAGAGCACATGGCAAGCACATGGCAGCACATGGCAACCAAAATGGCTGCCAGAAATACAAAATGGATTCCACAAAGCGGACAATTCAGCCTCTGAATACAGGCTGTCTTCAGCTAATGCTTAACTTAAGTGCTGCCAAATTACAACAGACGACCCTTTCAGCATTGGCTGAAGACATTTGTTTATCTGGGGTAATCTAGATATTCATCCCGTACATCTATTAACATTATTTCGGCCACCTCTTTATTCAACATTTGTTGGGCCTTTGTTTCAGCAACGTTCCCTTTGGCAGGTATACAAGCAGAGATGCAAATGGAGCAAAGCATTGGACCACATTGGATACATACACAGCATGTAAAAAGTATCAATCATTACATACAGGATAGTCAGTAGCTTCCAGCCCCAAGCAGAAACAAGAGTCCAAAACCATCCAGTAAAAGTCCAAGTACCAGTCTCTGGATGAATAAACCCTTTGTTATTTGTAATACCCTGACAGAGTTAAATCCCCATTTGCTGTGTCAAACAGCTTCTTTTCAGTTAGTCAGTTTAAACACAGCTGTTGGAAAGCTTTTTCTCTGGTGCTGAAAGAAAGCATGTCACAGTCTATTTAAAAACTGAGGCATTTCAATGCAGTCAAATCTATCTTTCTATAATGTGTATTTAGTTCAGCAACGACCAAATTCACTCAGATGATGTGAATGCCTTTTAATGTCTAATACAATGTATCTAAGGAAAATGCTGTAACATTTTGTATTTTAGTCTATTTATTGCAAAACACACAATTTCGTTTTTCTTCCTCTGTATGAGGCGTATTTTAATCCTATTGAATACAAATTCTAATTTTATCTTTAGCATTGTGGCAATTTGCACACATGTATAGTGTCTTACTCTGTCAATTTAATAGTAACATGCAGCTGTTTAGCATATGTTATATAATTCATTTCTGGATTTTTATTTAATATGTAAGTAACTAAATGACATTTTGCATAACAGAATGATGACAGCAAAAAAATATAAGCAAACTCATTGAGCTCATTCCAGACATTTACAGAAGGGGGTCATACACTCAGAACACACAATACAGCGCGCTTAAGGCTAGCCATTCTTACACAAAGAGCGCAATTGCTATTTACTCACACAAATATCACCAATGTCAAACCACAAACCACATAGACATTTAAACACACATTTAACCCACAAATCAACACTTAGGACAGAAACAAAAGACAGCTTACAAACTGTACGCAAAACCAAACTATTTGTAAATACTAATTGTAAGTCATATTTACAAGAAGAGCTCTCAAAAGTAGTCCAAAAGACTTCCATGTTCAAAAAGCCAAAATACACCAAATTCGCCAGTTTTGGCTGGTAGAACACTCAAAAAGCGCTCTGCATATCACCACTTATGTATGTTACTAAGTGCGCAGATCAGGATCCGTTTTATGTACATATTAGTTCCATGGGGTACTTAGTCATCAAGAAAGAAATATCTTTTTACTATATCTAAACCTATTTAGGTATCCCCTCTGAGGGGAGTCAACTGAGTACTTACTAAATCCATATTGGTACCTCCAAAACAGCAACACTTTCTACGAAGTGTGCTAGAAGCAGGCATGCCAAAAAAATAGTGCAGAATATGCAGTATTATAATCAAAGTAGCGCTTAAGGTAATCTTCGTACGTTGCGCTGTTCAAACAACTTAAAATAGAGAAAAATCTCCTCATTACCTGCCTATATGTATTGCAATACATATATAATTACAAAACAGATTCCAAAATTGGCCAATCATACAAACAAAGCCACAGTAAGTGTTACTAAAACTACCTTACCAATCAAAAGCATCAAACCAACAGCAAGTGCCGCAAAACGGCTCTTACCAATCAAATGGTGTCCAGGTTCCAACTGCCAAGTTCTCAAATCGACCAAATGGTCACTGCACGGCGAATCAACAGAAGAGATCTCAGTCGAGGACCGGCGCCGCCGGGATGGTCAGATCAGAAAGAAAGGAAAAACACCATGGGTGCCAAGACTCGGGTCTCCTCAGGCAGCGATCGCGTCCAAAAGCGAGATTCCAATCCTTCATCTCGACCAGTCCTTCGGGCATCCGAGTCGCCGATGAGCCCCGCGTTGGAAGCGCCAATTTGTAGTAGTGAGCCTCAGCAAGGCCTACCAGTGCTTAGGGGTTCTCCCTTCTCTGCACAGAGTCCTCAGACACTTAGGAAGAAGTTGGCACAGAAACTGGAATAGGAAAAACAGAGTTTATTAAACCTCATGAGGTGGAGTTACATTCACACATCACCCTTCAGTAATGCATGAAGTAGCACACTGAATGGAAGGACCTTGGTCCTTTTATACCCACACCGGGGCTCAAATGAAGGCGGTACAAACACAAATGCTGGTTTTAGGTACATATAAGGTCATACAAGAAATGCACAGTCGACAAGTGGGTGGAGCTAACAGTTTCTACTTCTAGTAGACACATCCTGACATTTATAAACTCGGAACAGCTGCAAGCTCAACTGAGCATGTGCAAAGCAAAAGAACTAAATATAACTTGTCTCTAGGCAGATTTCAAGAGCAGTTAACAGGAAGGTAGGACAGAGCACATGGCAAGCACATGGCAGCACATGGCAACCAAAATGGCTGCCAGAAATACAAAATGGATTCCACAAAGCGGACAATTCAGCCTCTGAATACAGGCTGTCTTCAGCTAATGCTTAACTTAAGTGCTGCCAAATTACAACAATAAGTTTTAAGTGATAAAGGTTGTGTAGGTGTTTTTCTGGATTAGTTTCATAAAGAGAAATGTTTATTAGCTGCGCTGGATCAGATTTCTTGGTAGCAGAGTTATGGTTACTATAGATTAGTTTGGTGATTATTGATTATTGATTTTTCGTGTCTAACACTCTATGTTGAGTTTGTATTACGTTATGTGTAAGTCGAAATTTTGAAGCTTCCAGGAAGTAGGAAGTGGACACGTGTGGCAAGAGAAGTCACACGGAAATGTGCATTGTCTGATTTCAAAATTGGTGATAACACAGGACTGTGTTATGTTAGGGAAATTTCACGTATGAATTGCATTTGAGCGAAATAGCAACAGGTTTTCTTGTGAAACTTTGGCCTTAATTCTCAGGAGCAGTGTAGTCTCCACATGTGTTTTATCCCCAGAAAAACGGGTTTACCTCTTGCTTGAGAGAAGGGTAAGGTAGAGAGAAGTGCTACACTTATCGAATGAAACAGTATTCTTGTAAGTGGGAATAAACTATCTCTTTGTTTAGAGAAACAGACAATGGTAATGTGTTTTACGTTGTAACTAATCGATTTTAGTTGAAAAGAAAAGCTAAGAAAACTGCCGATAATTTTTGTAAAGGAGGGGTCAGTAGAAGCAGGAGTAGAACTGACGTCAACAAGAACCGCGCTGGGATTGGCTAGTTGTGGAAGAACGAAGAGTTTCCTGCTTGGTGCGTTGGTGTGAGACGCGCTGGGATAGGTTAGTGTGAGAGTGACATAAAAGCTTTCTGATTGGTGCGTTGGTGTGAGACACGCTGGGATAGGTCCGAATAGCCGAGCAGTAGAAAGAACCGATTGGTGAAGGATTGTGTGAATTGCTTCGGCAAAACAACAGTGAAATGGCTTATTATAATGAATATGATAAAGAGAAACCGTCATGGTTTGCGAAGCTTAAAAACTTTTTTAAGAAAGATAAGAAGGTTGTGACTAGGGAAGGAGAAGTACTTCCTCCGCCGAAAACGCCAGCATCGTATATGATGTTGAAATATGGCTATCATACTTGCATTTGGTTGGAAAATTGGGCGAAGTATACCAAAGACGATGGAGTATTGGCATTTCCAGAAAATGGTTCGTTTAGCACAGCGGTACGTCGAAATTTGAGAGAAAAGATGATGAAACCTGAACCAAGACCTAGACCGACACAGTTTGAAGCCTTAGGTGAATGGGAAGATGAGATGTATGAAAGGGAAAGACACAGAGGTGCAAAGAATTATAGTTTAGTTCATGGAAGAGTATGGGGTTTGAATCATGAAGACAGGACGAGACGATGGCGGTATGCTAACATGACGGATGGAATGTATCCTGTCAGAACAGTTGAAGAATTTACAGGGAAAAAGTGTACAGAGAAAAAGAAGCATGCAGTAACAGAGAGATATGGGTCTGGAGTTAGCGACACAGAGGATGAGTTGCTGGAGGACATTTTAAATAAAAGACCCCCTCCATATCAACAGGATTCTGTGGTGGTGACACCAAATGCACCGCCAATGAGAACTGTAATAAATCAAAGTCCTGAACAAATGTCTGAAATAAATAGCCTGTTTAATAAACTAGAAACACCACAGACTGTGAAACATGATAATGGTAATACAGCTGAACTAGCCAGAACCACAAGAGAGTTGACTGAAAAGATAAGAGAACTAACAAAGAATATGGAAGCCATGACTGTGCCAGTAACTATAGGGCCAGTAATCCCAGTATTTGAACATCAAAAGATAGATGAACACTCCTTAATAATTCCATTAAATTCCAGTATGCAAAAGGTAAGAGAAGGGATAATTCCAGAAAATAGAGAGAAAGAAGATTCTGTTGGTCCATTTAGGTCAAGTCCACCTGTAAATTTTACAATTAATGAGAGTCCGATAAATAAGATTCCTATAGGAGCCGAGTCAGCAACTGAAACTCCGGAGAGAAGTGTAAGTTGGGCAGAAGTAAATAAAACCCCTGTGGGTCCGAGTGCAGAGGAATTAAATGATTGAGTGAGGAGCTTGCAGAAAAAGGATGCTGAACCACAACTTTTGGATGTGGTCAGATTAAAGATAGATATGGAAGAATTGATTCTAGGAACTATTGGTACAGATCGATTGAAGTCCTATCAAGATGATGAATTAATGTTTATGTGTAAAAGCGTCACTTGGAGAGCTAGGAACTTGCATGAAAAATTGGAAGAAACAGCGAACGAACTAGGAGTAGATTTTGGAAAAATTAGAGGATTGCAGAAACCGTACAGGGTAGATTTTAGTGAAAAGGACATAGAAAATCTGAACACTTCAGGACGACTAGCACAGATAAAAGAACTGATTGTTTTACTGAGAAAATGGGGAGATGTAGACAAGTGGAGAAGTAGGTGGATAAGAAGAAAGGAGGGAACAACTGATAAAGCATCATTGGCTTTTCCAGTAAAAGAGAAAGAACCAACGGTAATAGAATGTCCAATGAGAGAAACTCCAGGAGGAAGTTATGTACATGTCCCATGGTCCAGACAAGATATATTGTCATTTACAAATGATTTTCCAAGATTGAGAGAAAAACCTGTAGAATGGTATAAACAGGTAGAAAGGTTTGTAAAAGTTTCAAAGGTATTGTGGGAAGATCTGGATGGATTGTTTGAGATTGTCGTTCCTGCAGATTTATGGACAGAGTGTAAAATTACAATTGACTGGCCAAAGGAAGAATATCCTAGAGATGCAAAAACAGGAGCCCCGGGTTCAGAAGTTATGAGAAAATATGAACAGGCAAACACGTTTCTGAAAAATAAAATCCCACCAAAAGAAACGGACTGGGTAAAAATTGATAGAACAACTCAGGAGAGTAAGGAATCTGTACATGCTTATTACGAGAGATTGCTTTTGGTCTTTAAACAGTATAGTGGATACGAGAATTTGAGTGAAAAAGACATGAGTCATTTTGTGTATAGATTTGTGTATGGTTTGAGACCTGAGATAAGTGAAATGATTAAGCAGCATATGTTATGTTGGCAGAATAGCAGAGTAGATGAGGTACTACGGTATGCAAAATATTGCAGTGACGATATTGAGTGTAGACAGCGTAAACTCAAGGAAAAGGCAATGTGGGCACAAGTAAAGGTTGCAGAAAAGCAAGAAGCTCAGATGAATAATCAGTCTAGTGATGCAGGACAGACCAAGTCCAAACCGAGTATTGGTAAGGGAAAGGGTCAGATGAGTATAGAAGAAGCTAAAAAGAAATGGCCATGTCATAATTGCGGAAAACTAGGGCACTGGAGAAATGAGTGTAAATTTCCTCCGAAAGTTAATACCGAGAATCAATCATTGAATCCACAGGTGCAGAATGAGGTGAGTTACCAACAGCTGCAACAGCCGCAGGTAGTTACTCAACAGTGTCAGGTGCCGCAACCACCTCTTCCAAAGAGTGTAAATCCTCAAAGATACAGTACAGAGGCAGGATTCTACGGAGGAGAGCAGGTAACAAAATTGCCACGCAGCTGCAGTTTCGCAGTATTGGTTACGGCAGGATGGAGATGAATCGGATGAAAGCTTATGACGGTGCCTAGGAGAGGAAGAAGAGTGCGTGCTTGGCGCAACTCTAGAGGTAGATCAGTCAGGTCCATTTGTGGATGGAAAAGTGAATGGTGTAAATGTTACTTTCCTTGTGGACACTGGCGCTACCCGTTCTACTGTCAGGTCAGTGGAAATTCCAAACCTTCCTCTCTCAGGAGAATCTATCCAAGTTGTAGGTGTTTCAAACAGGCAAATTAAAACCCCTCTTACAAAACCAATAGAGGTGGAAATTGGTCCATTCAAAGACATGCACCGTTTTGTGGTGTGTGATTGTAGTACTGTAAATTTATTAGGACGCGATGTGCTTTGTAAAATGAATTGTACCATCTACTGTACTCCAGATGGTATTGCTTTCCAGACACCAGATGATGATGTTCCGTATAAATTGACGATGACAGAACTAGAACCAGGAATGTATGATACGTTTCCTGTGTTCGATGCAGAAAAAATCCATGCTGAATTGAAAGAAACAGTTAGGTCCGATGTATGGGATTTCACAGGTGAAGATATTGGACTAATGAGAGAAGTTGAAATTACTGTGAAAGAAGGAACAAATTACCCAAACACCCCGCAGTACAAACTGACGCCAGAAATTATTGAAGGAATAACACCTGTAATTAATAAGATGATTGACCAAGGGATTTTGAGAGAAATAATGAGCAGCCCATGTAATTCTCCTATAATGGGATTGAAAAAGCCAAATGGAACATATAGAATAGTGCAAGATTTGAGAAAAGTAAACAAAATTGTTAATCCTTGCTGCCCAATTGTGCCAAACCCTGCTGTAATACTGTATCAAATCCCACATGATGCAGAATGGTACACAGTTATTGATTTGTGCCATGCATTCTTTTCTATTCCATTGCACCCTGACAGCCAGCCATTATTTGCGTTCCAGTTCGGAGAGCGCATTTTGGCATGGTGCCGAATTCCTCAAGGGTATACAGAAAGTCCTTCTATTTTTAATCAGATTCTAAAGAAATCCTTAGAAGATTTAAAAATGCCTGAAAAATCTGTGATGGTCCAATATATTGATGACCTGGTGGTGGCATCAAAGACCAGAGAAGCATGTGTTACGGACACAATTGCTTTATTGAATCATTTGGCAGAAGGAGGACACAAGGTGTCCCCATCAAAACTGCAATTCTGTCAACAGGAAGTACAGTACTTAGGTCATAAGATTGAGAAAGGGATGCGAAAAGTGACAACAGAAAGAATAAGGATTATTAAAGGAATGAGAGCCCCAATGACACAAAGAGAGGTGAGAATGTTCCTTGGAATGGTTGGTTATTGCCGACAGTGGATAAGTGGATTTTCATTGATTGCAAAACCTTTACAGCGATTGACAAAGAGGGATGTCAAAGATCCGATTGCACTGGATGAGGAGGAAATGAAGTCTTTCGAGGAACTGAGAACAAGTTTGTGTGAGGCACCAGCATTGGTAATGCTTGATTATGAGAAAGAATTTGAGCTGTATTGTAGTGAGAGAGATGGATGTGCACTCTCAGTATTAGTACAGAGGCATGGAAGAATGAAACGACCAATAGCTTATTTTTCAGCTGTTTTAGATCCGGTAGCAAAAGCGTTGCCTGGATGTCTGAAAGCAGTAGCTGCTACTTGTGTGAGTCTAGAACAGAGTGAAGGCATTGTGATGGGATATCCTTTGAAAGTATATGTCCCACATTCAGTTGAAATCCTTCTGACCCGAACAAAAACCCAATTCATGACACTTGGTCGGCTGACTAGGTATGAAAAAGTAATCTTGGGTGCGGATAATGTAACCATTGTAAGATGCACGAGTGTGAATCCTTCCACCTCACTGCCAGATGCAGTAAATCCAGAGGTCAAAGATGACGTTGATCATAACTGTTTGGATGTGCTTGAGTATTGCACAAAGCCCCGCCCTGATATCAGGGATGAACCTTTAAAGGAGTCAGATTATGTAATGTTTGTGGATGGGTCATGCCTGAGGACAAATGAAGGAGTTTTAAGTGCTGCGTATGCTGTAGGTACGGCGGCAACCATAATGGAAGCATCCTGTTTGAGAGGAATATGTTCAGCCCAAGTTGCTGAGCCGATTGCTCTGATTCAAGCGTGCAAACTGGGAAAGAATTTCCGAATTACTGTGATCACAGATAGCCAGTATGGCTTCGGAGTGGTCCATGATTTTGGACAGATCTGGTCCCACAGGGGATTCCTGACTTCCTCGGGGTCTCCTATTAGGAATGGTGAGTTTGTGAAGAAGTTGCTTGAGGTGATACAGCTGCCTAAACAGATTGCGGTGGTAAAATGCACTGCTCACAAAAATGGAACTGATTACATTGCAGTGGGTAACAAATTTGCTGACGAATTAGCTCAATATTGTGCCAGAAATATGACCTCAATGAATCGGAGAAGGGAAAAAGAAAATGTTTCATGTCCCTTGCTGTTTACTAACTCAGTTGAAACATGGGATGAGATGAAACAATTGCAGGAAGAGGCAAGTGATGAGGAAAAAGATGTTTGGATAAAAGCAGGTTGCAGACGGAGAGAGGAAGATGAAGTCTGGGTTTACAGGGATGAAAGACCAGTTATGCCTGATAGCATGATCTCTAACTTTTCAAACAGACCTGGTACAACCCAAAATTTAGGGCTATAGCTGAAAGTCTTTGCCAAAGATGCCTTATATGCCAACAGATAAATCCTGGAAGGAAGACAGTAGTGAGTTTGGGAACAATAGGACGTGAAGGAGGTCCTTTTACCAGAATGCAATTAGATGTTATTGAAATGCCCCCAAGTAACAGATTGAGGTATGTCCTGGTGGTCGTCTGTTTGTTTTCTCGTTGGGTGGAGGCCTATCCGACAAGAAGGAATGATGGAGTTACTGTAGCTAAGCTCCTACTGAGAGAATTCATTCCTAGATATGGCTTTCCAGTAACGATAGAAACAGATAGAGGAACGCATTTCCAGAATGAAATCATCCAACTGATATGTGAAGCACTAGACATTCAACAAAAGCTGCATTGTGCCTACAGACTAGAGGCTTCTGGAGTGGTAGAGGAAGTAAATGGCACAATAAAGAATAGGTTAGGGAAAATGTGTCAAGCCACAGGACTCAAATGGCCCGATGCCTTACCATTGGTGCTAATGAGCATAAGAAGCATACCTGACAGAAAAACAGGTCTGAGTCCTCATGAAATAATAATGGGACGAGCAATGAGACAAGCATACGTACCTGTCAACAAACTGCTGACTATAACTGATGATCTCATACTGGACTATTTCAAAGGATTGGCTGATGTGGTGCATTCTGTGTTTCATCAGGTTGGGCCGGATGCGACCACTCTTGAGAGAAAACCAGCTCATGATCTGAGTCCAGGAGACTGGATCCGCATAAAAGCCCACAGAAGAAGAAATTGCTTGGTTCCACGCTGGGATGAGCCACGTCAAGTGATCCTGGTGACAACGACTGCAGTAAAGTGTGCAGGTGTGAAAAATTGGGATTCATGCCAGCCATACAATCAAGGTTCCAGATCCTGAAGCTCGACCTGTAAGTCGACATCTGGAAATATCAGATACTAGCTCAGCATCTAAAGCAGAGACTGAAACAATCAGAGTTCCAGATCTTGAAGCTCGACCTGTAAGTCGACATCTGGAAAAATCAGGTACCAGTTTGGCAACTGAAGAAGAAACTGAAACAATCAGAGTTCCAGATCCTGAAGCTCGACCTGTAAGTCGACATCTGGAAATATCAGATACCAGTTCGGCATCTGAAGCAGACCAACCTGAATCCAGTGAAAGACAAAAGGAAGAATCCGAAAACAAAAGAGCTGATATTGAAACAGGAGAAACTGAACTAATAAACAGTGACAGTGAACAGCCAAGTACAAGCTTTGGGGAAATTCCTCCGGAAATTGTAGAGGTAACTCAAGAAAATTTAGATTTAGATAGAGAGATTGTGGAAATTGCGGAAGAAACACGAGGAGGATTAGACTCAAAATTACAAGCAGAAGAAACACAGGGAAATTTAGATTCAGACAGAGAGATTGGGGAAATTGCGGAAGAAACACGAGGAGGATTAGACTCAGAATTTCAAGCAGAAGAAACACAAGAAGATTCGGATTCAGACAAAGAGACTGAGATCATAAAGTTCAAAGTTAGAGGAAGTGAAGTGAGATCTGAGACAGAATCTGAAGAAAGTGAAGAAGAAAGAAGGCAAAGAATAGGACCAAGAAAGAGAACTTGGAGAGCAGAACGAGGGGAAAAAGAAAGTGAAATGAAAAGGCCAAGAAAAGGAGACAATTGGCCCAACGAAATTAAAAGACTGAGATATAAACTAATAAATTTGAACAAAGACAATGCAGAACAAGTAAATGAAATAACAAGTCAGGTAAGCCAAAGAAAACCAGATAAAAGACAATTGCAGAGACCCAAAAGAGTAAAAAGATCTAACTTGAAATACAAGTCACCTGAATGGGTATACATAGCACTGTCTGACATTAAAGAAGTGGATAGCAGTCACGAGAACCCAGACAAAGACTGTGAACAAGTGGGTGAGAGTGAACTGCGCCAATCCTGAAAGGCAAAGAAAGAAAACCGGACTAGACACACAAACTGATAAAGTCAAAGAAAAATTTCTGAAAGAACGAAAGGTGTGCCAAAAGCAGTTGATCCTAGTCAACACTAAGGGCCAGATGTAGGTAAAAGCAATTTAGTGAGTCCTTAATAGCGATTTTTAGGGAATCGCTAGTAAGGACTCGCAAAATGCTATGTAGGTAGGAATCGCAAAACATTTTGCGATTCCTACACATTCCTTATTTGCGACTCGCAAATTGCGAGTCGCAAATAAGGAATGGCTTCCCATTCATTCCTATGGGCCAAGAGGCCCACAGGAATGAATGGGAATTGCGCGCGCAATTTGCGAGTACCCAGTAGGTACTCGCAAATTGCGCGCGCAATTTCAAGGGTGCAAGGGTTCCAGATGATACCCTGTTGCACCCCTGAATTGTGCATGTATGTCTGCCACATGGCACTTTAAAAAAAGCAAAAAAGTGCTTTTATAAAGGAAATCGCAAATTACCACCAACTTGAAGTTGGTGGTAATTTGCGATTCCTAAGGCAATATCGCAATTTGTGATGCCGTCTTGCATAGCATTTAGAGAATCGCAAATTGCGATTCTCCAAATGCTTACGCAGAAATAAGGAATCGCAATTTTGCGATTCCTTATTTTGCGAGTAGGTTTAAACTTACCTACATTGCTCACAGCTAAATTGCGATCGCAAACGCTGAAATTCTGCGAATTTCAGCGTTTGCGCTGCAATTTGGCTTCCTACATCTGGCCCTAAGTCATTTGAGGTGTGGAAACACATTTCTGTACATATAATCAGATAACATTTCAACATGATGGACACTGAGAATAGAAGATCCAAATGTGGGTTTTTCCATAGATGGTGTAAATTGTGTTTCTATTGTACAGGTTTTCTAATGCTTATTTGGTTCATTTTAGCAATAATAATTCCACTAAGATTAGTTGTAGAAAATACATCTGCAATCATGAATGACACGAATAGTGACAAGAAATCTAACATAAAGAACACTGCAACACTAATAGATAGCACTGATTTTCATAGAGACAAGTCAATAACTGATTTCTCCAAGAATGTCTTCACGAAACTCTTGTATGAATATGTGGAGGCAATGGATGTGAGAGATTGTTATGTATGTATGCAGTTAACTGCGTCTGTAACAGAAGGTGTGACGTATCATCACCTTCCTTTGACGTATGGAATAACTTGTAGGGGCATATTTACGTTCCCTGGCGCATCCCTGCATATCAGCAGGGATGCGCCAGGGAAAATGCGTCACACAAGTTTACCCTTGCGCCACGTCCGATGCGCCGCATTTACAATGCGGCGCATCGTGGCGCAAGGATAAGCAGATGCGTGACGCATCTGCCGACGGAAGGTTGGCGCAGTGATGAAGTTGTGTCGCAAGCGCGATGCAACTCCAGCACTGTTCCAACCTTCCCTATCCCTAACATGGTGCGTCAATACTTACGCCTGCTTGAAGCAGGCGTAAGGATTTGACGCACCAGCTGCTCGAAAAGTGACTGCGTGAAATCTTGTAGATTTCACTACGTCACTTTTCCGAGCGTTCCTGCGCCCGAACGCCCCCTGCGCCGGTACGCCCACATGAAACCTGACGCAGGTTTCATGTGGCGCAGGGATTTACTATGTGACGCATCTCCCTAGATGCGTCACGTTGTAAATATAGCGCAACGCGGCGCATGGTTTGCGTCACCGCTGCGTCACATGCGTGACGCAACGGCGGCGCAAAAGTGGCGCAAGGGGCTTGTAAATATGCCCCGTAGTGTTTTAGCTAGCTTATTTTACAGAACAGGAAAATTAGAGTATTACTACACTGACACAGATGCTGTTTTTGCTAAAGTTCCTGTAGTCCCTGAACTAAATAAGGTAAAATTTGCAAAGATTTTGGGAGAATTTTTGTTAGAAACAAAAGAATTAACATTAGAATATGCATTTAGACATAATCTTACTTGTGGGTTAAGAAAGGAAGAAAAAGTTTTCTTAGACATGGTATAAGACAGAAGGGTTAAGTTTCAAAGAAAGGCAACAGGAGAAAAGACAAAAACCCCACCTTGGGCATTTGAAGAAGGAAATTATGACAAAGGCGAGACGAATGCAGCTATGGTTTTAGATTGGCCCCAACAGGGAAAATTGTGTATTAGTGGAGATAACACTATATATGATAACTATTTTGTGGGTTCTAGTGAGTGCCGAGATACATACAAAATTCTAGGGGGATGGGGATTCAAAGGAGGAAAAGATCCAGTATTTCCAGGGATCTATTATATTTGCGGAAATAGAGCTTATTATAGGTTGCCGGACCATTGGTACGGAACATGCTACTTAGGCCTGGTCTTTCCAAAGATTTTTCACGTAGAAAGAGGAACGAAAGGAATTCACGAGATAGGTAAACCATTAACCTGTAGGAGAAGGGAAAGCTTCTCAGAGATAATAGGTGACATTTTTGGAGCATTGTTACCAGCAGCGGGTATATCTTTGAATGCATACAAGATTCGGAAATTGTCTACAGTAGTAGATCGTTTATCAACGAATACTGCTGGAGAGTTCTTGATGGTAAATACCAAAATGGTTGCCATGAGAGCTATGGTAATGCAAAATCGACTTGCCCTTGACATTCTTTTGGCAAAGAGGGTGGAGTCTGTGGAATGCTGAAGGTACAACATTGTTGCACTTACATTCCAGACAAAAGTCAGAATATACAGAAGTATATAAAGAACATTACTGATTTGCATAAAGAAATTGCCCCACTGGAGGTTGAAGGTGCTTGGGAGAAACTTGGTAAAGGTTTTTCCTCAATAAGGAAATGGTTCACCGAAATAGGTAGTTCTCTAATTGGAAAAATATTAATTCCAGTGACATTAGTAATAGTGATAATACTATTATTGAGATTAACATATGTGTGTGTTAAAAGAAGAAAAAGACAAAATAAAGCAAAAAGAGAAAATGAGAGAAATAAAGAAAGAGAACGGGAGATGGGAGAAATCGAATTGGAAGAGTTTAAAGAGAACATGTACAAAAGGTCTAAAAGACAAGATGAAAAGACCACGATTGTCTAAATTAACAAATGCAAGTGGACAAGAAACATTTATCTGATGAAATTTCGTAGGGATAGGTTTTAGTGGTGATGTTAAAAATCACCAAAGGGGGAATTGATGGAGCAAGGGAAACGAAATATTTTTTGTACCCCTTGGAAGTTAATGACCTCATAACGATTAATGATACTAACCGTTTGAAACGCATGAACTAATCAACAAATACACCTTTTATTAAACATTACACGTGGGCAATTGCTAGCATGGAAAAATCTAATTTATTTACAAATGTGAAGCAAAATAATATTAGTATTGTGATTTGAGTAGTAAATAGTGTAAAATGCATGATTTGTGTTGCGTAGTAAAATTGCACCGTGGCAAAGAATGCAGATGGTGAGTAAAATGGCTTTAAATGTTGCTTCTGCTAGGTAATACTTAACACGGGTCATTAGAATGGCGGGTGGTAAACAGAAAGGCTTATTTTCCATATTTTAATTTCTATTGTGTTTGTTCTTATATTAGTTTCGTTCGGGCCTGCTAGGCCATGCTTCTAAAATGGCCGCTGGAAAGGACGAGATCGCGTGCGCTGAATAAGATGGCCCCCGCACAGGCTCAGTGTGAATGCTCTAGTCACGTGTATGCGGCCTGAGCCCGGAGTGCGAGATGTCAAGGCCAATCTGACCTGCAACGAGGATCGTGCCAAGAGTTCAGCATATATGCCTGGGAACGGATGAGAAAAACGAGCGACAGGGGATGAACTAATGTGTGACCATCAAAGTTTGTTACAAAATGGATTAACAAATTGGACTACTTTTCGACATCGTGATCATGAGACTTAATGTGTGCGTTATTGTCCCCAAACTGGTTCGAACAAGGAGGGCAATGAGGTGACCCTCACCACCCCTCCAATGGACTAATTAGCGTGATTCTTGCCCCTAAAGATTGCAACTTTTAAGTGTAGAGAGCCAGAAAGTAGGGTATAAGAGAGTCTGCTCTTACGTTGTGAAAAAACTTCTTCTTTGTTTATTCTTTCCTGATGCAGCGAGAGACTCTGTCATTTTGGACTAACGAACTTTGACTGGGGAAGGAACGAGACCGTTGCGGGAGTTGCCCGGGAGGAGTTTGCGTCCGAGGAGGTTAGCCGGACAGTCAGTCAGTTTTGGGAGTCCATCCTGTGATCTGCGGTTCATTTTTCTTTCCTGATGAACCATTCTTGTCATCGCCCTATGGCCGAGGGTAATGAGTATTTCTCATCTTTATTCTTAACCTTTTACTTAAATGCTTATTGATATAATAAATGTTCTTGCCTAAAAACGAGCTTTACATTTGCTTAAAGAATTTCGATAAAACTATATGCTGACTTTAAAAGAGTCTGTGGTTCTTTAAATAAAATTGTGATTTATAAATGCTAAAGGTTTTAATTGTGATTGAGCTGGTCTTAATCTCCATCAACTAATTCTACTAGTTGGTCCATCGACCGAATAGCGGAGTACCTTGATGTTTAGAACCAACAGGATCCGAAGTTAATGTATATAATGTATAGGTTATAATTCTGTCATTTTAATAAGGTATCCCGCTTGTCCAGCAATTCATTCTTCCTTAGGGTTTGATCCAGAAAATTGAATGAATGTATGTATGCGGTGCTATGGGCCCCACCGACTTAGGGGCATATTATCAAGGCGGCGTTAATGAATTATCGCCGCTTTAGCGTCCGTTTTCGGACGAAAAGCGGCGATAATTCTATCGCCTAATTAACAAGGACACGCTAGCGCGTGATTCCTGCATTAGCATCCGTTTTCTGCACGCCTCCCATCGCATCGCTAATGAGATGCAAAGGAGGCGTGCCTGTGAAAACAACATGGGGAAATATCGCTAACCCAGGTATCGCCACATCAACAACGTGGGTTAGCGATATTTTCAATCGCGTTAAGTATGCCTTAACGCAGGAATTTAACGTCTGCTAAATTCCTGACTAAGGCATACCTAACATGGGGGTGGATTGTGTGGCTAAGACCACAGGCCCTATCACCAAGGATATCGCCGCTTTCCATGGGACATCGCTGGAAAACCAGCGATGTTCCATGGAAAACATCGCTATCACTGGAAAATTATCGCCTTTGCGCTAAGCGTTGTTAATACAGCGCTAGCATGGCGATAATTTCCAGCGATAGCCGGCGATAGGATTCCTCGCGCTAACAGCGGCCAGCGATAATTATCGCTGCCGCTTGATAATATGCCCCATAAGTTTTAAGTGATAAAGGTTGCGTAGGTGTTTTTCTGGATTAGTTTCATAAGGAGAAATTTTTATTAGCCGCGCTGGATCAGCACTGCCTAGAGGATTTAGAATGGGGGAGTTACTGATGCAGCTAGCTGTAACTTTCTGTCCTGAAAATGATAGTGCTGTAAGGGATTTTACACACAACAGACGGGTAGTGCAGAAAATATTGTGCAAGTACGTTCCTGGAGTTGTTCACAGTTGCACGCCTGAGCTAATATTGCTGAGTCCTGCAGGGTGGCAGGCTGATGCAACACGCCAGACTGAGTGGCTTGAACAATAACTTATAGGCTGAAAGACTACTTTGTGCCGTGATGTGCCAGGCTTTAAGTGTTGCCCAATCCCCCTCCCCTGCTGCATTTACATTGCAATTTGTTGGACACTAGCCTTTAGATGACTGTTTTCAGTAACAGAAGATGGTTGCCACAGACGCATCCCTTGCCATGACGCTGCTTCCCGCCTCCCACTGCTACTGGTGTGCAAGAGTTTTATAAACGTGATAGTACATTCAGTGGCACAGCAAGGGTGCATTAACCGCCAGGCAAGCAATGTAAATGTGTTCATTGGCCAAACAGAAAGGTGATTAAAAAAACAAACAAAAAAAACCCAGATACAATGGGGATCCGAGGAAGCCTTGCACAAATAGGCCCCGGTGCAAATGCACCTCCCGCATCAAAGAGAGCTACATCCGGTTACCACAAGAACCAGACCTGCCAAGAAATAATCCAAAAATAGTCGATCTCTGATCAGCAATTGATGCTTCTGCTTTTCAAAATTAAAAACATATGTTGTATTAGAAACACCTTAATCAAATGTAATGCAAAAATGTCCCTTTTGAAAATATGTCGTCCATACATAAATAGTATTTTATAGGATAAGCAATCAATGCACACATATATGCACGGTCTGTGAAGCACAGAACAATGCACCAGATATAAAGGGGCTTCCAGTGCAGAGAAAAACACACAGTCCTCTTTCCCCAGTCCGCAACCTCTAACAACCACCAACAACAGACATAGTAGAATTATTTTGTGATGTCTGCTGCGGCTTTGAACTGCTCAGTGAAATATCTCACTGGATTAGGTAGGTCACTAAACCTACAACAAGTGCTCCTTTAAATGTCCTGTAATTTATATGCGCGGATACAGCTGAAGTACGCTGTCCCGTGACAGTATGCAACAGTTTACCATATGCTGTATATCACTGAAATTTCACCATTGTTTTAATGGCTGTAAGCAGGAAATGATGATGGCTTCTAAACTTCCAAGTGTGGTGCGCAGAGATAACGCTTCCTATTTTGACGAGATCCCACCACCAAGGAGCACTGATGAAACTCTGTCCGTCATGCCCAACACTTGCAATGAGAATGGCAGAGTGCTTGAAGAGGTACTGCTTTGCCATGCCTCACCTGGGGCTGCAGTGCACACTGGAGGAGTGGACAGGAGTAGCCGTCCTGTTGAGTGCACTTCATTCTCACACGAGCTGTCAGCTGACAGGAGGACCCCTGCATCAATCCGGGGCTCGTGCCATGATTAACACAGCAGAGACGAAATCTGCTCAGCAGGCGCTGGGCCCAGCGCATGAGTTTCAGAGGCTGAGGCCGGCCCTTGCCACAGCAGACAGTAGAGATGCAGTGCGGGTCCGACGTTGGGCCAGCCCCGCCCTCCACAACCACTGCCCCTCAAGCTGTTGCTGGTGCAGGAATGTCACATTTTATAGCAGAATTTGTGCATTTTTATATAGCGCCAACTTTAAATGGGCACGCATAGCAGACAGCTAAAATAGCTGCCAAGGTTTCAGATTGCTTATGTGTGACATTTTCATAACTTCAGTGTAATTATGAGTGACATTCAAAGATTATGAGTGACACTATTTTACGAGAAAAATCAAGCAATATAGACAAGGAAAACATATATAAATAATAGAAATTGCACCTATTTGAGCAACAAGAAACTCTAAGATATTAAAACTGCTGTAAGCAAGCACCAGAAATGCAAGGGCACTAACCTAGGCTGCTGCCTGGAGGCTGTGCGTCATTGCAGCCAGGCCCCACTGGATCTCACCGATGAACTTCTCGAGCAATTCCCCCGCGGCGTTGACCAGCTGCGCACCGATCTTAGAGCATCGTGCCTCGCATCCACAACTGTATGCCAATGGCGGCTGCAATCGGGAGGGCACTGGTGCAGCTCAGCTCGGCGGCCAGGCAAAAAAAACACTCTCTTCTGTCGGGCTGGCATGTCCTGAAAGTGCTGTGTTGCGTGGCTCCACTTGTTTGGGCAACTAACTGCTAGCTAACTTTACGATCTGGTTATGCAGCCCAGTGCACTCCGCCAGGCCCAATCATGATGTCAGCCTGCCGTGTGGTGCCCGAACGTAACAGAAATGTTAGATGTTGCTGTGCATTCACGATAGGTCAGGCGCAGGACAGAACTAAAGAAAAACACATCTAGAACCTGGGGAAGAAAGGTCCAAGCCTGGAGCATGCTGCATGGCGGCAGTGATAGTGCACAGAGGCGGTGCATGGAGGGGTGGGCACGTAGAGAAGCTGCCCCCACACAGGGAGTCCGGCACCGGCCGGGGGTGGGCATGGTTAAAGCACCAGCACTTCCAGAGACCGGGAGGAATTAACGACGCCTCTCATTGAAAACAAACCAATGCTGTAGAGGCCAACACAGCCGCGCGTGTCATCAACACACGCCGCGCGGTGTCCTTCCGGGCTGCAGGCTATTGCCTGACTTCCTCGACCATAACTCTCTCCGCGAACGTAGACAGAGTGCGACACTCTAAAAACAAGCATTGGCAAGGTCAGAAAGTAAAGCGGGTGCCTGCTGAAATATTAAGCATGGCGCCTGTATTGTTGCTAATGCTGAACGTTTAGCACGCGCCCCAGGGCGGGACGGCAACGAGGAGCAAGCTGCAACACTGACTAATGAAAAAAAAGGAACGAAGGGGCGCGGCCGCTAAAGTTAAAGCGTGCTGTGCTTGTAAAAAATAAATAAATAACACAGATGTTGCAAGGAAAATAAAAGCTGCGGAAAGGGGTGGGGCTTGTTCTCATCACCAGGTGCCCAGTGCGTGGTCCTTTAACGCATGCTGCCTGTACACAGAGCGTGCTGTAGCAGCAGAAGCTTTCACAAGAGGAACAAGCCCAATCCTCCATAAAACAAAGCCCAAACCCAAACTAACATCCTACTAAAAAGAAGCCCAAATGACGGTCGAAAGCGAAAATTGCTTAAAAGCCTAAAAAATATAACCACGAAGAGGGAGGCATGGTGAAAAAAGTAACCCCAATAAAACTGTGGAATTAGGAGGAGGTGGGAGGGAGGAAAACTATATTTAAATGTAATCAGCTATGGTGCCGAAACTACACACAGGCAAACAGAAACAGAGCAGGAAACAAAGAAATAAAGTAGTGCCCCAGAGAACAGACAAAGAACTGTAGTGTGATGAGACAGTACTTAGTCCCTGCTGCATGGGAGGAACGGAAGAGAGAAAGGAGGGACAAAGAGGCAGGACTGACCACTGGCAAGCAAGGATTTTTGAAGGACACTGAAACAAACAAATCAAAAGCTGGGGGATGGCTTTAACCCAACATAAGAAATTACAATAGGTCTCGAATGTTCTACCTAAAAAAGAAGTGGGGGGACTAACCTAGTTAGGCAGTGTGCAATTGACATCACGGCGCACGACATCACAGCAGCGCAGCATCACCGCGCGCAACATCACGGCGCATTACATCATGGCACACATGACATCACACATGGCATCACAGGAATTGACATCATAGAAAGTGGCATCACAAGCCACGACTTTACAGGAAGTGGCATCACAAGAAGTGACATCAGATCTAAAGCCCTCACATATATGTTTAGCAGGTCTATCATGTGTATGTTTGAGCGCATTGCGAGGATAATAGCACAGTGAGCTATGGAAGATGATATGTGACTTCTACACCTTGCAATCCCCCATTTTTTTGTACCATATCCTGTACATTCATTTGCAAACTTATATAATGCATTGTACATGTAATATGCATGTGTTGATGTAAAGCGCTCTGACACCCTGCATTGGAATGAGTAGGACTATACAATAAAAAATAGTGGTACTTAAATTATTTCAACGCCTCCTCAGGAGAAGTAAGCTCTATATAAATGCAATTTGCTTTGTGTAATTACTTGGAAAGACCAACATATCTCATATTCTCACAGTGCATGCATATCTCCTAAACAGGTTCTGAACAAAGTGAAAAGCTGCCTCTCAAGTATGTGTGAAGTGCTAACAAGGTGTGAGCCTTTGTTTCCCATCCGCTTCATTTGCATCAGGTGTGAGGCTTCTGACTGCTCCCAGCCAAGGGGCATATTAGCAAGACCGGCGATAAAATTATCACCGTTTTAGCGGCAGGAAACTGCCGCTAAAACGGCGATAATGGGCTTGCTAATATGCGTTATAGAATTCCAATAGAAGCCCAGGTTAGATGTCCTGCACATCTAACCTGGGCTTCTATTGGAATTCTATAACGCCGGTCTTGCTAATATGCCCCCAAGAGACTCGAACAAAAGGAGGCCTGATGACCCCTCAAATTCGGCCTTTGTTATGGGCCCAGCAGGAATCTTAAATAAGAAAGCCCCATCCCGTCCCCACCTGCACGTTGTTGTTTGTTGCAGATGGAAAGGAGACAACGTGCAGGCGCTGCTGAAAGTGTCCCGGTGTTTGGAAATTACACCGGGACGAGTTCAGCACATTATTCAGTGGGGCCCAAATTCTTGGCAGGGTGGACGGCATTTACCCTGTGAAAAAAGTGGGTGGACGCGGTACACCCGCGTGTACCCCCCACTCGTGCCCTGAGTAGCAGTGATACTCCAGTGGAGCGATGAGGAGGGAGGGGAGGATCATGTCAGAGAGCAAAAGGTCGATGAGGAGGATATTTTCTTCCCCAGGCAGCATCCATGGCCCTGTAAGTTATACTCTAAAAAGGCCACCGGCAGGAGAGAAAACAGCCCAGGCCCTCGAGGAATTGGGCATTGAATCAGGAGACTTCAGGATGGAAAAAGGGAACAGGGCAGTTCTGGTGAGTGGGCTAGATAGGAGAGGAGGGATGGGGAGGGTAATGGCAGATGGCTCTGGGTGCCATAAGGAGAGAAAGGTATGGCACAACAGGTCTCTCAGCTTGGCATGGCAGGACAGACTCAGGAGAGTCCATTATGGCTCAGACGCCCGAGGGGAAGAGATGGCATGGTCCAGGGAGTCCAGCAGGACGTCAACAATAGGCAAAGGCAATACATCAGGAGGAAGGTCTGGTGGGGCTTCCTCTGCAACGTGCAGGGACAGGCCTGGTGTTCATTTCCTGAAGGGAAATGATTGGAGTGAAGTAACTGACTGGGGGCATAGCCTGTCAAACAAGGATATGATGGCGACATCAAGAAGCTAGAAAGAACAGTTATGGGATGTTGATGAGCATGGCCCACTTGATTTTGAAGAGGAATTGGAGGAAGGATAGTTGGTGGACATGATGAAGAGGAAAGGTGTGGGAGGTCAGAGATTGGAGAGCAAAGTTTTGTCAGGGGAAAAGGTGGACAACAGAAGAAAGTTGGTGTTTTGCAGATGCTGACAATGACCACCCGGTGCGGATGAGTTCGACCAAAGTGGGTACGAGAGAGATGATTGGGCAGAAGACTTCAGCGGAGGTTCCCACCCTGAGACAAGGTAAGCAGGGAACCTGGGATCAGCCGGTGGTGGTGTCAAAGTGGGTTGAGTGAACTGAGGACATCACAGGAGAAACAGAGGCATGGTTGCACACAGGTAAAATACATAGCAGACAGGGGTGTGGGGTGGAGAAATCCAAGGGTGCAGGAGGCCAAGGGACAGTATTTGGGGAGCAGGGGACGCAAGGACACAAAAAAGTAATGGGAACAAGAGCAGGCGAGAATGGGATGAGGGGACAGAACCAAGAAGGGGGGCAGCAAAGGTTGGTGACAAGGAGGAAACAGAGGCAAATCAAAAAGAGAGCAAAGAGGTGAAGAAGAAAAAGCTGCCATACATGGGAATTCCACAAATGTTGGTGGCACATTTGATGAATGCCACCAAAGACAGGATATGGAAGGAAGAGTATATAGAGGTGTTCAAGTTGTTACACAGGCAGATCAGGGCAAAGGAGGGGTCTAAGGAGGAGGAGGAATAAGAGATGTCAAAGTGTCCTATGGTACACATGAAATTGAGAATTGGACAGCCTCATTTCTGATTTATGCCATTGTGTACTGCAAAAAGTATTCGGAGCACTATATGGCTCTTTTTCAATATAGGGATGTGATCATAAAGATTCACATCACATTTGGGGGATATGCCTGACTTCGTTATGACAAGGATTTCTAGGCCCAGTTGGCAGAGGATGTGTAAGGGAAATGGGGGGAGTTGGGCAACAACTTCTGGATGCACAAAATGGCCCCATCTCGGTCGGTGCCCACGGTCTTCATGGCCAGTGGGTTGCTGCTGTTTTATTGGCCCTTTCAAGGATGCCCTAACTCACTGGTGGTGGGGGTATCAGTGGGGTCAGCCAAGCGGAGAGGGTGCATGCTGGGAATACAGCAGGGGATTTTGTAACAGGGAATATTGTAAGTTCAGGCATGAGTGCTCAAAGTGCGCAGCGCAATACCCCCTCGTGCAATGTGGCCTTTCACCCTGGTGGAGCCACAACAACACCTGGACAGTCTGGGGTGCAGATGCTGCCTCGAGGAGTGGTCAGGTGACCCACTGGATTTGCGGACAAGGGCTCATACTCCGGTTAACCTAGACAGGCTGGAATATTGGCTGCAGAGGTATGACAAGCGGGAGGTAGCCAAGGAATTGCTAGTGGGTTTTCATAGGGGATTTACTTTGGGGTAAGGAGGGCCATGGGTCAGGAGATGAGTAGACAATCTAAAATCTGCAAAATAGCACCAGCTGGTGATATGGGAAAAATTGATGAAGAAGGTGCGGGAAGTGAGGATGGTATGGCCTTATAGTGAGTGCCCAATGGCGCTGCAAATTGTGTCCCCAATAGGCATAGAGACTAAAAACAAGAAAGGACCGTTTCACTTAATCCAAGCAAGCAGCCGCAAGGAGACATGGCACTCAACATTTTTTTGATGTAACAAAAGTCTAGGTGGGGTGGATGGGAAAGGGGAGAATGTTGTGGAAGGAATTTTTGTCATCTTTGAATACGATGCCAGATAAGGACAGCAGCCCGGATTTGCTGGTTTTACATGTTGGTGAAAATTACCCGGTAAGGATGAAGGGTTTGACATTTTTGAGGCGATGATGGAGGACTTGAGAGAGATAAAGGCGAGATGGGCTGGCACCTGTATAGTTTGGACAGAATTGATGCCAAAGGGTATGGTGAGGGGCAGGGAGGCTAGTGGCAATTGACAAGCCTGGAAGTAAGATTAACAGGGAAATGAGGACTGAGGACATCTGTAGAGTTTGCCATATGGACATAAAGTATGAGGAAGTGCACTTCTATGGGAGGGAATGGGGTACATTTGTCTCCAATGGAAATGGACCTTTACCTGTTACAGTTGAGGGAGTCCTTGAAAAGCGTTTTGTGGTTGTACTTGTGAAAACATTAGATTTTTGTTGGGGGAGGGCAGAAAATTCCTTCATGGGTTTTTGTGAGTGGCAGAGTTACAGGAAGTTTTCATGGTGAAAGAAAGTTTTGATTGACAGTTGGGGTAGGCAAAGCAGTTGGAAAGAGGGGGTGGGGTAAGCATTACAGTGGTGAGAGATAGTAAGTTCTTGGCAGAAGGTTATGAAATACTTGAAGTTGGGAATTTAATGGATGTTGGGGAGTGGTTGGTGGTACTGAGGAGTGTGGGAGGGGGTATTGTGAAGAATAAGGATGTTAAGTGAGGAAATATAGTTTTGTAAGGCCCTTTTTCACATTAGTTTGTCTGTCAGTGGTCTGTGCTGGGCCCTCTCACCCAAAGCATCCAATCTTAAAACCAAAATGTTCATGGTGAAACTTTCCTTAGCTAAGCCTTGCAGACCATATATTGGATGTGACTGTGGAAAACAATTAAAATATTGTCAGTCCTGTACCAAAGAGACAAAGCATCCGAATAATGTCTCTGGTCAGTGTTCTGTAATAAAGGAAGGAGTCAGTTCCATATTGGATCACCTGTTTTGGAGCAAAAAAGGCATAAAATGAAATATTGTATCTAGTATGCAGTTACAAAAAATGAGAGAGTTCTGCATCCCATTCTGAGTGATAAACCCTGGTTGAAAGTGTCCATAGTTTATTTAATACATACAGAACAATACATTTCTAGGTATAGCTGTACTACGGAAGGCTCACACCCCGATTATATTTCAGTAGATGTTTAGCAGTCAACAGAATGTATTTTGGTTAAACGGGATAAACTTAGTTAGCCAGTATGCCCTATTTAAGGATAGAGTACTCTCAGAATTAATTTGACCTGAGTCATTCCATGGATGGCTTGATTCAGCTAATTAAGTAGTCTACTAATATTGCCTCCCCAGCTGATGCCTTCTATGCCTTTTAGGGTCATCACTTCAAGTGCTGGTTCCTATTTAGTCAAATCCAGTATAGGGCAGGATAGAGGGCAATTTGGCCGGAAATCGGTATTCTTACCAAACTCCAAATACGATGGGTTCAGTGGAGTCCCCTGGGCCCCGTTTTTTCTTTTTTTAACCTTTATTTCCACCCATTTGTTTTTTGTTTTGCATTTATTTATTCCTTTACAGAGTGGTACAAAAAAAACGACAATGGGCACCATACACTGGTGGCCTGCATGAATCAGTGGATACAATGAAACAAACGGATTACGTCCATGACACAACACATATCTATCAACACATGAACCGGGGCCTGGGTGCCATGCAGCTAGAACAGGATATAAGAAGAGAGGGCGTGTGGAGGCCTGCCCTGCTGGGCCAGTGCAGGACAGAGGAGAGAGGGGAGAGAGGACAGAGAGACAGGGGAGAAGGGGAAGGGGAGTGCGGGTAAGAGGCAATGAGACCCACCATAGGCATTGCGACCCACCATAGGCATTGCAGCATCCTTGAGATGAGGGGAGCAAAGAAGGAGCAACCCGGTGGCTATATCCGCCTTTAGGGTTGTCAGCAGAGCCAGAACTGAAGCTTGGGGAACTACGGATACCTAGGATCAGCGGCTGTCACCTAGTAAGAAGGATGACCAGGTGTGAAGAAAGTTTTCCGCTGTGTCCTGCAAATTGTAAATGAGGCACTTGTACGAAGCCGTCTTACACATTTCCATGAGCCACTCCTCATGTGTGTGTGGGAGTGGGGAGCACCAGTGCCAGAGAACACATTTTTTTACCATTGTGAGCGCTATATGAAGGATCCGACATTCATGATGGAACAGCGCAGAAAAGTCCACCGTGCCATGAAGTATGATCACAGGAGCGCGCAAACGTCATGGAGATCGCCAGCGTTTCGTGCAACATGGAGCCAACAGCCCCCCAGAAGGGGTGAATTTCAGAACAATCGCACAAAATAAGCATCTTGTTGCAGCGTGTGTTGTCGCAATGGCAACAGGTGGAGTGGGGTAGCAATCCTGCTGCCCTAAGCTTCGCAGGGCTCCAGTGCCAATCGTGCAGCGTCTTGAAGAGACAGAAGTTTCGCCCAGTCCTCTGCCTCATAGTCCACCTGCAGCCGAGTCTGCCACTTGGACTACAGACTCTCCAACAGCGATAGGGAGTACAGATGCCAGGTTAAAAGGTTCTAAAAGCCCGACATCACCCCTCTGACGCGTCCCCAAACTTTATGATAGGAGACCACCAGAGAGGACGGAAGAGCCCATAGCTGCAGAACCAAGTGTCTTGCGAGGCAGTGGCACAGCTTTATGTACTCCCACTGCAGGTGGGATGGTAGATGAAACCCCTCATGGAGCATTTCAAGAGATTTGCGTGCCCCCTGGTTAAGCACATGATGTAGAGAGAGGATACCCGCATCACGGCAAGTCCATAACTCATCATCTTACCTCCAATGCAGATGCCGGCATTGCCCCATAAGGGTGCCTGATCATGTAAGTGGGCATCCACCAAGAGGAGCTTATGGACTTGCACCCGTACGCTGAACTAGGTGTGGAGGCGTCATACTTGTAGAGCAGGTGCATCCCCCTCTGGCAACCCAAGATGTTGCACTCAATCGTGACCCACAATGCAGGGTCCTGGGCCTGTGGGTGCAAGGCCATAGTGAAGGCAAGCTGTGCCAGTTGCAAGGCCATTTAGTAGTGGTCAACAGAGGGGAGGCTCAGACCACCAAATGAACGGTGAGCTATAAGCTTGCCTATGGCCAGTGGAGGTCTTGCCTTGCCCCAAATGAAGGAGTTAATGCCCCTGTCCACCGACTGCAAGATCTTGAGGGATGTCAGTAATGGGAGCATTCCCAAAATTTAGGTGAACCTCGAAAGAGTCACTATCTTGACAGCCTGTGTTCTAACCTACAGCGAGAGGTTGGGGTGGACCCACTTGTTTTAGCCCAGTCTTGTGCATTCTAACAACGGGACGAGATTGTCTGCCACCATGCGGTCCAGCCCCTGATTGATATCGATCCCCAAGTATTTAAGACACAAAGGCTTCCATTGAAAGGGATAGCTGGACACAGCCACCCTCTTGGTCACCCGCAAGATTGATAGGGCTTCACTCTTGCCCACATTTATTTTGTAACGGGATAGCGCTGCCAAGGCGAAGATGAGGTCCAGGAGAGCTGGGAGCGAGGTAGAGAGGGCAGAGAGTGTGAGTAAAATGTCATCCGCATGAAGGTAGAGTGCGGAAAGGACCCTCAAAGGGAAGTGATACCCACAATCCTTTATGACTGGCGTTGGGACTTGGCCAGGGGCTCCATTGCCAGGAGGAAGAGTAGGGTCAACAACGGGCATCCCTGTTATGTTTCCCTGTGGACCAGAAGGGGGCCAGAGAGGAAACCACCACAATTGACCTGCATCGTGTGTGAGTTGTAGAGCCACTGATCCCTGGAGATGAAATCCTCTCTGAGGCTGAATTTTTGCAGCTTCGCAAAAAGATAGCTCCATTCAGTTCTGTCAAATGCCTTTACGGCATTGAGTGAGAGGGCCAGGACATCCTGGCAGGTCCACAGTGCACCACAATGCATGGGCTAGAGTACGAAGGTGGTTCCGGGAGGAACACCCGGGGGCACATCCCACTTGGGTGTGGTGGATCAGAGTAATAACTGTCCGAAGGCGAGCCACCAGACCGCCGGCCAAAATCTTGATACCCCCATTGAGCACAGAAAATTGTCTATAGCTACCACAAAAGAGGGGATCATTCCCGAGCTTGGGGAGGACCACGATCAAGGCCCTGTTTGAGATGGGATCAAGGGACCCCGTGTGCTCAGCTTCCTGGAAAGCCTCATGGAGGGAGTAAACTACTTCCTCCTCTGTCCACTTATAGAACTCATCTGGGAAGATGTCCTCCCCAGCGCCTCATGGTACAGGAGTTTGGAGATGGCTTGTGCTATCTCCACCTTGGTAATTTCCCCCCGGTGCAGGTCCCTGACTGATGCGTGGAGGCAGGGCAGACGTTCTCCATCAAAGAAAGTGTTCAACCCGGTAGGGTTCGCTGCCACTTTGGGGGTGTAGAGGTCATGGTAGAAGGTTGCAAACTCATTTGCAATTAAGCCTACTGAGAAAATAAACAGTGCCAGTTTTGATGGCCGGGATAGCCTGTGCAGCCTCTCTCTACCACAATTGTGTCACCAGTAGCCATTGTTCCTTCTCGCCTTGCTCATAGTTGTGGCCCTTCAGTCGCTGCTGCACGTACTCCGTTTTAGAATTGTAAACCGCATTGAGGTCCATGCATGCTTTTTCCAAGTGACGCCTGATGGGGGGCGAGGGGTGCACCGTGTAAAGGGGTGTGAGGTTTGGTATGGTGCTCTCCAAGGTGCTCTGCTGCTCTTCCTTCACTTTATTGGAAAGAGCAGCATCTTGCTCATAAGTTGACCCTAATGGTCACCTTGGCTGCCGCCCACAATGTGAGCTTCGAGATGACGGACCCCTGATCATGGTCCAAGTAGGTGGTGACATGTGACCGAAGCTGGACCTTGCCCTGGGGTGGCCTGTAATGGGAAATGTTGAGGTGCCACGGCTAGAGACCGAAGTTCATGAATCCCAGATCCACTGAAAGGAGGATCAGAGAGCGTGCCCTCAAGGACACAAGCATCCTGCGATAGGGCGATAATCGCCTGGGAGACAAGAAAGTAGTCCAGTCTCAATTGGGTAACTGCACTGGTGAGGAAAGTGAATTCACGATCAGTGAATTGCAAGAAGTGCCAGAGTCAACATGACCATGATGTGATGTGGTTGCCGGTCAACGAACGCGTTAAGTTTAAAGCTTTGATTTTGGCGCACCATGCCCTGTACGCTTCTGGCCCAGTCTATCTTAGGAAGCGTTTTAGGTTCTATACTCCAGCTAGACAATTGCGGTCAGCCTCCCAACTTCTTGCCCAGATCCCTCGCGTTCACCTCCAAATTATGGGTGGCCGCTCTTTGGCTTTTAGGGCCGCCACGGCTTGGAACACGCTTCCATTTGCTCTGTGTAGCATTCAGGATCACATCTGCTTCAAAAAACAGCTCAAAACCTTTCTGTTTAATTAACTGTCACTTCTTTATCCCTCTTGGCTCGTGCCGGGACACTCTTCGGAGTAGCTGCACGCGTTATAAACTGCAATAACATAACATGTGACATCTCCCAGAAGAGCCCAGTCCACATTGTTGCCCATGTCAATTGGGGTGGTATGATCCAGGATCCCATCCCGGACCGAATTCCAATCACTCCCTATGAGCAAGTGAGTGGCATCAATTTCTGTCAACAGGCGATTAAGCTGCAGGAAGAATGAGCGCTTCGGCCCAGTTGGTGTTGATGGAGCAGAGAAAATAAAAAAATATTAACCCCTGACAAATTTTATAAATAATTAATAAAATGTTCGTTTAAATGTATTAATCAACACTGTACGTGTGGGAAGGGTAATACGCAAGTGTATGTGCTGAATAATCTATTAATGGATGTCCGTGTGTCTAATTATAACATAAAAATAAATGCGTACTAATTTAAAATAAATGCATGATTTTGTGCTTCATAGAAATAAATGTGTTGTTGCAAAAACAATAGTGATGGTAAGTAAGGAACAGCTTAAATGTTGCTTTCTGCTAGGTAATAACTAATTGGGGTACGTAGATGACGGGAGGAAACAAAAGGCTATTTTTCTCTATTTTAATTATGTTTTGTTTATTTCAAAATAGTGCTTCTAAAGTATAACCGAGTGGCGATATAAAATGGCTGCCAGTTGGTGATGTGCGTAAGCGCAGGGAAACACGTGACAAGTGAGAGAAGTCGGAGAAAAGCTAACCTCGTGATGTTGCTGAGAGGCTAGGATGCGAGAAATGGTCAAGGCTGATGTGACCTAATTGAACTGATAGTGTGCCGTGGTGATCAGCAAAGACCCGTGGGAAACCAGTTTAAGAGAAAGGACAATGCCTGCAGAGTTCTCGAATGTATCGAAAGAAGTTACAAATGTACTGATCGAAGCGGATGGAAACATGTCTTGAACTGTGAGAAAGGAAATGATCCAAGGACCATTGGATCCAAGAGAACTTGATTAAAAGAATGAATAAGATGACATGCATGGACCAATGAAAGAAAAGCGTGTTATTAATGTTGCAACAATTAGTTAGCAAAGTTAGAATTAGGGTATAAGAGGGCCTACTCTTAGTGGGAGGGGGTCAGTCGCAGTCACAGTCAGGAGCGGAGTTGGAGAGTCGTGTTGGTGTTGGTGGCTTCCAGTGCTGGGTGGTCCTGATCGATCCATTACTGAGCGGGAGATGCTGAAAGACTGTTAGATGAGACGGGTTGCAGGTAGCTGATGCTGACGAGCTGAAGTTTCTGTTGCTGTCTTAATTTTCCAGTTGAGTATGAGAATCAGGTTATTTCTAATCCTTAAACTTAGGTTAGAAATCATTAGGCTAAATTAGGAAGGTAGGCAGGTAATTAGGGTTTTGCTTCATGACAAAAAATTTCCTTTCTGCAATAAATTGATTATGCTTAATAAATATTTGAATGAATAATGAATGAATAATTGAATAAAAGTTTAAATTCTTTCTCATGCTTTTAAAATTATATAAAATTTAAGATTCTTTAAATCAAATGACTCAGTGGTTATTTTCCTAAATGATTGTGACATCAGTAATTGGTTATTATGATTCAGCTGGTCTTAATCACTATGAACTAATTTCTTACATGAATGATTCATCGACAAAACAATGAGCAGGAATATCTTAAGAAATAACAAAAAGAAAGCGATAAGTTAAGGTAATAAGATATCCCGGCTCCTTCCAGCGGTACATAAATGGTGTTTTCCATTTTGTTCTCATGCTTCTCCTAGGAATACAGAATTTCGTAAAGGTGTAAAGGAAATCCAGGTGTGTGCGTGTGTGTTAGGCGATGTTTATGGGCCCCATCGTCATGTGGATGTGAGAAAATATAGTTTGCCCCTGGATGACCTATAAGTGACCTAGGAGGAGAATAGTTTTTATTGTACGCGCTGCATCAGTGTGTAAAGAAAGCCCACACAACGTTCCGTAGCCCAGTCACAACTTGACAAACATGTACTGTCCCTCAGGGTCGGTCCACGTCTTAAGCACCATATGCGGGAGTGACTTTCTCTGGAGGATTGCCATGTCGCAATTCTGAGGCGTCTTGGTCCAATCAGCTGGCAAGGGTGGGCAGCTGCTATGAATAACTTTCCCCACCCAGTTGCACCAAAGATTCTTGACTTCCGCAGGTCAGAGGTGGGTTTCCTGATGCAGGGCCACGTCAATTAGCTTGGATTTAAGGTACGCAAGCACCTTTTTGCATTTGGTGAAGTGTGTGAGGCCATTTGTATTCCAGGAGATAGAAATAGTATTCAGAGTCTTTGTTTGATGCATCAGGAAGCGGTGGCACTAAGGCAGGGAGAGGGTACACTGATATGTTGCGCTGGAAGGCCATCGTGGAGTAGTCCAAAAAAAGGAAGGGAAAGGGGAAGGAGGGAAAAGTTTGGTACTGGCCCGGCCCATGGGGGAGGGGAAATGAGACGCAGAAGAGGGGCGCAGGCAGGAGGTGGTGGGGAGAATGTGGTGGGGGGAAGGATGGGCGAGAGAAAAAAAAAAAGGGAGCACGGAGTCAGGAGAAGGGGAGCCTAATTCAGGGTAGGGCAGGGGGTAGAGAATGGGGACCAAAGGCAGACAGATGTTGAGAAGTCGTCTGATGCACAGGTAAAACTTTAGTCTGCTGGTTTAAACCTGCGAGCCCACGGAGCCTGGGAGGCCCCTGCACAGGAGGAGGAAGGAAGAAGCCAGTGGAGAATCTGGGTGGGGCAGGTTGTGGTGATAAATGGTAAAGTGGAGGAGAGTGAGAGCAAAGAGTACAGGGGGGATCCCTCACCAAGGGCCAGGCACGTAGGCACCAAAGTCCTGTGTCAGCAACACTGGCCCACTGGACACACAGTGGCGAGCAGGTAGGGACATTAAACAGGGAGGGACATTACCGACCTCACAGAGACCCCTAAATGGAGAAGAAACCAGGCCCACGTACCTTGGGCAGGAGAAGAGGGGATCCCAGGCCAGTAGGGCACCCACAGACAATAAAGAGTAAAGAACAGAAGGGCGGAAGAACGAATTGGGGAGCATAAAGACTCAGGAACTGAAAAACATAAGAGCCCCAAACCAGCAAAAAAGCATGACAACAAGAATCAGAAAATAATGGAACCACCACAGGCAATACTCATCTATCAAGAAAGACATTAAGGATATTAGGAGGTGGCAGTCCAAAGCAGGGTGCGCCTCAGTCTGACGTCAGGCCAGGCTTCAATGTAGAGCGGGATTTATCACGCCCTCCATCCTGCATGATGTCCACCACTGCTCTAATTGCTTTGTTCTTGCCACTCTGCGACCTGTTTGATTTGTCCTGAAGTCTTCCCCCTCCCCTGCAGTTACCGGTCCTCAGCAGCAGAAGAAAAGGTGAAAAGCCACAGCTCCTTTGGGTTGTGGAAGTCCTTGGATTTGGCATCCTTCGTGATCCACATCCGTGCGGGCTCAAAGAGGCCAAACTTTATGTCCCATTTGCGCAATTGAGGCCTGAGGGACATGAAGGCCTTCCTCTTTTTGTTGGTCTCTGGGGAGAAATCAGTCAAAATGTGGATCCTATCATGGCCGTAGTAGCCATACGGCCCATGGGAATGGGCCGCTGTCAAGAGTTGTCACACTTTCGCATGGCAGAGGAAACATGCTATGAGGGGCAGCGCCCTGTCCAGCATCACCATCCATTGCAGCCCAATCCTGTGGACCCTCTGTATCTCGAATGGGGTGAAGAAGACAAGCCCTGTGAGGATGAGGGGAAGATCACTGAGGAAGAAGCAGGCTTCATTTCCTTCCAGACGTTCCAGAAAGCCAAAGAGGAGAGCATTATCCCTGTGGCTTCGTTCTTCCAGGTCAATATTGTTGTTACAGAGATACTAGAGTTCTGAGTCCCTATCCGGGTCGCTTTTGAGCCTTTCCTCCTCTGCCAACAGGCGCTTCTCCATCCCTTCCAACCTGTAGTGGAAATCAGCTATGTCCGTCCGAATAAATTTCGATTACGCCGCAAGATCGGACATCCTAGCGTCCATGCCCTTCAGGCTGCGACTCATTGCATGATTTCCTGCAGCATGCCTTAAATTAGACTAAGGTCCTTTTCACATATGTATGTCATGCGGTGAAAGCTCCTAGGTAATCAAAATAATCTACACTTTCGAGTAGTTCACAGTTTTTTTTTTATTAACTTTTTCAAGGAAGTGCAGTTTTCTATTAGACCAAAAATGGGCCTTTGCCGTAATTAGGGTTTGAAAGCCTCTAATTGTTGTTAGCAGGAGTGGATCGATTCCTAGATGAGAAAGAGTGCTCCAAAGTTTAGCTCAACACACCAAGGCAAGTGCTGACTTTAAGTCAACAATAGTTAGATAAAGCGTTAATTTCATATTAAGAGCATATTTATCACCTATTAAGTGCAGGCGAAATGTCTGTAGTTTCAAGACCCCTTCTAAATCCCATTTGACAATTGGTTAAGATATTATTTGCATCTGCCCAGCTTTGTAGCTGATTTAGGAGCACCTGCCCAAAAACACTTTCCCCGACCCTGTGCAGTAGGGAGATAGGTCAATAATTAGCCAGATCACTTCAGCTTCCTTTTTTATGTAGTGGGACTAAAATGACAGAGCGCAAGGTCTTTGGTATACAGTTTGACCTAAGTGCTGCATTCTAAACGTTGGTGAGAATATCTGCCCAATATTCAGGATCTACTAAAAAGAAGTCTACATAACCAGATCTTGTTGGCCTTCTGTTCTCCTATTGCTCTTACCACCTCAGGAGGGGAGGGGAGAGTTTGTTGTCACTTGTGTTGCCCGGGCCTGTAATTTTTATCTTGGGACAGGCTGTATCGTACTCTTGGTTATACAGATGTTTAAAGTGAAAAACTCACACATTCTTTTTGATATAGTACTCTATCTTCTGATTTTGTTCATTATAGGTGGCAAATACCATATTCCTAAAACATTAGGTGTCATTCAATTCTACGGCATCAAGGAGTTTTGACCAGAGTCTGGATCATGCTGCTATCTTTTTTGTCATAATAATTTCTTCTCAAGAGCAGGAAATATGCTTCGGCACTAGTCGAGCAACACCAGGTGCAAGTGCAAGCATCAGTGTTGTTTTATGCACCTGAGAACCCGCATTGAACCAGCGAAACATGTTGTTTTCCTTTTTGGTTTTGCTGCTCTTAGGATCTGGTATTCACTCAAACAATCAATCAAACAGGATTTATAAAGTGCTGCAATACACCTGTGAGGGTATCCAACTGCTGAGAGCCCTCTGCTTGGGTGGAATCAATTGAACAGCCAGGTCTTGGGTCCCTTCCTGAATTCTTGAAGAGAGGGTGAGGTCCAGAAGTGGAGGGGAAGGCTGTTCCAGGACTTTGTGGCGAGGTAGGAAAAGGAGCGTCTTTCACTGTTGCTTCGGCGGGTCCAGGGGGTGTGAGCGAGGTAGAGGGAGGTGAAGCGCAGGTGTCTGGAGGGTTGGTGTAACTTCAGGCGGTGGTTGATGTATGCTGGTCCTTGATTGTGCAGGGCTTTGTAGGCGTGGGTCAGCATCTTGAATTGACATCTCTTGTGGACGGGGAGCCAGTTGAGGTACTTGAGGTGGGGGGTGATGTGGGTCCATTTGGGGAAGTTGAGGATGAGTCTAGCTGCTGAGTTCTGTATGTGGTGATTCCTCCATAGAGTGTGTTGCTGTAATCCAGGTGACTAGTGACGAGGGTTTGAGTGACAGTATGTCTGGTGCTGACTGGAAGCCATTTGAAAATCCATCGGAGAATGCGAAAAGTGAGGAAGCATGTGGAAGCAGCTGCGTTTATCTGGTTTTTCATGGTAAGTTTGCTGTCCAGGATGACGCAGAGGTTCCGGCCATAGTCTGTAGGAGTGGGTGAGGATCCTAGTTCAGCCGGCCATTCGGAGTTGCTCTACAGGGAGGTGTTGTTCCCAAAGATCAGTACTTCTGTTTTGTCTGTGTTGAGTTTGATGCAGTTGTTTTACATCCAGTCTGCAATGCTGGTCATGCAAAGGTAGAAGTTGTCCCTCGTGGTGGATGGGTCTTCAGATCGAGTGAGGATGAGCTGAGCTAATGTGTAGGATATGATGTTCGGTCCATGGGTTCGGACGATGTTGGCCGGGGGTGTCATGTAGGCGTTGAACAGAGTAGGGCAGAGGGACGAACCTGGAGGGACATCGCAGATGATATTCTTGGGTTCTGAGGTGAAAGAAGGTAGGCAGATTCTCTGAGTTCTTCCGGTGGGGAAAGATGCGATCCATTTGAGGGCATCCTCTTAGATTCCAACCTGAGGAAGCCTCTTGATCAGGGTGTGGTGGGACATGGTTCTGAGAGGTCAAGAGGATCAGGGCAGCCGTTGCCTCCTGGTCTAGGGGGGTTCTGATATCAACAGTGGCTGCAATCAGGGCGGACTTGGTGCTGTGGTTCGTATTGAATCCGGATTGGGATGAGTCCAGAAGATTGTTGTTCTCCAGGTGTTCCATGACTTGATGGTTGATGGCCTATAAGAGAACTTTGGTGGGGAAGGGGAGCAGAGATATGGGCCTGTAGTTCTTGAGCTCGTCGGGGTCGGCGGACAATTTCCTAAGGAGAGGTTTGACTTCAGCATGTTTCCATTCTTCTGGGAAGGTGGCCGAGTTGATGGATGTGTTGAAGATAGTGGTGAGCTCGTTGCGGATGGCCCTTTTTCTGAGGTTGAACATGTGGTGGGGACAGGGTCTGTGGGAGCTCCTGAGTGGACAGAGTGCATGATGGCTGCGGTGCAGTGTGTGGTAAGCTGGTCCTAGGCAGTGATCCGGTGGTCGGAGTTAGCGTCTGTGGGAGCGAGGAGGCTGAGGATGTTGGAGGCGGCAGGTTAGTGCTCAAAATGCTTGTAGATGGTGGTGATCTTGCCGTGAAAAAAAGTCCGCCAGGATGTTGCAGACTTCTTGGGAAGGGGTTATGATGTTCTCAGTTGCTGAGGGGATGGAGAACTCCTTGACGATGCTGAAGAGTTCTTTGTTGTGGTTGGAGCTGGCTTCAAGATGGTGGTAGTGGTTGAGCGATGTCTTGAAGGTGATGCAGTCTGTGAGCTCCTTGATGCTGCACCATTTCCTTTCCAGTTGCTTGCAGATGCGTTTTGTGGTTCCTATATCCAAGGTGTACCAATTGGCATGCTTGGTGGATCTCATGAGCATGGTGGGTTTGATGGGGTGTCTCTGTCAGCGTAGACGGTGATCCGGTCTGTGGAGTTCTTGACAGCCTGTTCAAGGTTGGTTGTGGTGTCAGGGTGGGAGGTGTTAAGGGTGTCAGTCCATTGGCATTCAGATACTTTGTTCCAGCTGTGGTGTGGGGTGCTGGGCAGCTTGGTAGCAGTGCTGGGGGCTGCTGCGATGGTGAAGTGGACGATTGAGTGGTCCATCCAGGTGAGGTCAGTGACCTGGCTCTACTTGACTCTGTTGTCAGCTGTGAAAATAGGGTTGAGCGTGTGTCCTGCGTTGTGGGTGGGGATGGTGACCAGCTGGGTGAGGACGATGTTGTTCATGCTTTCGAGGAGGTTGGCTCTGTTGGCATTGTTAGGGTCGTCGAGGTGAAAATTGAGGTCTCCGAGGAAGATGTAGTGTTCGGTATCGATGGCTAATGGTACAATGAATTCAGGAATGGTATCGCAGAAGCCTGGGCATGGTCAGGGTGGTCTGTAGGCGAGGGTGTCTCTGATTGTAGTTTTGCTGTCTGTTTTGAGTTAGAAGTTGAGATGTTCCATGATTGGCAGAGGCAAAGTACAGAAAACAAGAAACACGAGTAAAAACAACAGCAGAATGGGCTGAGAATACAAAACTAAGGTTAACAGAGCACAAGAAACATGGGTAAAAACAACAGCAAAACAGGCTGGGAATACAATACTTAGGTTACCAGAGCACAAGAAACAAGGGTAACAACCACAGTAATGGGGCTAAGCGGAGCAGGAACCCAAGCAAGGCAAAGGAAACGGGGGAGCTGGCAAAGGGACGTGCTTATAGTCAAGGCAGATGCAATTTTGCCCATCCGTATGTTAAAAGAGGCAAAAATTGCCATTTATTTGCCCTGTTTGCCTTCTATTATCTATTCTACATGGTGAACTAATGTTGCCATTACAGCCAGATGGGCATTAGCAAATATTTCCTGGCTGCACCTTCTAGACCTCCTATTTGAACTTTTTGATAGGTCCATTGTATGTTTTGGTGTTGATGGAGCAAGGACTCACAAATGAGACTTGCTCGTACGCAATCTCCTCATAGTATTAATTTATTAAACTTGTATTGTCCCTATTAATCCTTGCATACACTACACGAATAGTAAGGATGCTTGCCTATGTGTTTAACTAACGAATAACGCTTGTCTATAATCTAAAATGGCCGCTAAAGCGCGGGAACCTTACTGCGCATGTCTCATCCATATCACATGGTGTGACGTCTCTTCTTGCTTGGTGGGAAATTTATGCTTCTGCGCAGTGTGCATTAAAATGGCTGCTTGATGTTTTCACATGCTTCAGCTTGCTCTCATGTCATTATTTAACTGTCATTTCTCTAACGCTACTAATGCGGGATAGAATTTATAATTAAATGGGAATAGAGTAGAAAGAGTGGGCATACAGTGAAACATTTTATTTGTGATTTTAATGTTTTCTTCTTTGACTTTTATTAGTTCGTAAACTTGGGCCTGGGTTTGGTGAACTGAAAGCTTGTGTGACAAAGATTCCGCACATGCGCCCTGAGAGGCAGACGAGAAAGAAAGAGATGAAGTCAATTTGGACATCACCCAAGGCCGTGACCTGCTGGCCGACACCACTACATACCAAGATGTTCTCGTCGAAAAGCAACATTTTATATGAATAAATTGTCAATTTTGTCGTGAGACGGGTGGGAAATAAAGCAAATGTATTAAATTGAAGGGGCGGTAGTTTAAAAACAATTGGCTTCAGAAATACAAGGCAAATCAATATGGTGTGAGAATCCACCCCTTGTCCCTGTCCAATCAGAAGTAGTGGTCCCATATTTTAGCAACATTAAGGGGAGGTACATGGGCGTAGAAGGATATAATAGATATAGAATTAGCTAATTAGTTAGCGCTCTTAGCTCCAGACTGCCAAGCTGATCGATTGCAGACTGAATCGCTGTCCAGAGAGGTCCTGAGGAGGGGGCGGCGGAGTCCATTAGAAGGAAGACACGGGCGAATCGAGGAGAAGTCGAGTATCAGAGAGGAGAACGACGCAGGCGTCGTTGTAGAGAGGTCACCGGTCCTGTCCTGATCCTGGAGGAGGGCTTTGCTCTTCATCCTTCCTGGGTCCTATTCTTTCCAACTCCTTGGCCAAGGGGTTTGGTTCTCGCACTTAGGTAAATATAATGCAACCTTTAGTTGCGCTGCTGTCTCTATCCTCTCCTTTTCTGAGGGACCGTCATTGAATTGTAATAGTTATTCTATGCTTCATCCTGGGTATTGCGATTAAGTACCATGTGGTTCTGTATTTTACTCTGCTAAATCTTTAGATAAACATTTTAAAACTTCCTGACTCAGTGGTTATTTCAGGATTATGTACTATAATGAACGTCACTCATTTTAAATTTCCCAATTAGCAAAGGATTCATTGGTAAGTCATTACTCTTCATTCAGAAGGTAATTGGTAGCAGGGATTTTGATAAAGAGTAACAACTGATATAACCCAGCGTAAGTATTAGCGTAGTATGAATGTATGGGCCCAAGTGAGTATCTGGTGTATGAATGCTGTTTGCTAATATAGCGCTGGATCAGTTTTCTGGTAATCAGAGGATGGTTACTCTTTGCTAATTGGGTAATGAGAATTTTATTTTTATGAATTAACATCCGTGTGTTGTTTTATGTTGTCTTGAAATCCCCGGGGAAAGAATAGCGGATGGTAAGTGGAAGCCATACTGCAGTGAGGTTATCTGTCAGGCAGAAAAAGTACTGAAAAGTTAAGCAGGACTATCCGTACTGGTTAGGGAATCTATGCGTGTGAGTAATAGCAAAAGAGTACGCTGGTGAAAATTTGATGTTATATCACCTAGAAAGGGTAACATTGAAGAAGTAACATGTACTTCTGGAGCTTGTGTGAAGAGTAAACGGAAGGGTTTTACTCGTAGTGTATGTTTAGTAAACGGAAAGGTTTTACTAAGTGTGAGAGAAAACTATCTTTTCTAAATTAGAGAAACTGACACGATAGCAAATGTTTTATGTTGTTACTGAAATTTTATTAAGATTTATAGAGAAAATAAGTTTGCGTAAGATTTTGTAAAGGGAGGGTCAGCTGCCGGAGAGGGAGCTGACGTCACAAACGCCGCGCTGGGATTGGTTGAACCAGCGAGGGACAGGAAAAGGCAGATTGTAAAGGAGGGGTTGACAGACAAACGTCACCAAAAGGCCGCGCAAGGATTGGCTCGGGAATAAAAGATAGCAGACACTTGATTGGTTGATATTCTAGAAGCTAAAATCTTAGTGGGTAGAGATTGCATGTTAAAACGCGATCCGACTTTAACAGGAACTCGTCCGGATAGGAGATTCCTAGGATTTGCAGAATATAATTTTATACACCGAAGATTAGATAGAATGTACGGAGAGAAGAGAAAAATGTCCTTTCTGCAAAAGATTAAGAACTATTTTAAAAAGGATAAACCAATCAAAACTAGGGAAGGAATTATCATTCCACCAGCTAAAACGCCCGCTTCATTTATGATGATGGAGAGAGGTTATCATACTTGTGTATGGATAGAGAATTGGATAGAATATACCAAAAATGATGGAATACTAGCATTTCCCGAGAATGGTACCTTCAATGGAAGAATTCTTCAAAATTTGAGATTGAGGATGAATGTCCTAGAACCCAGACCTAGATTAACTCAATACGAAGCCTTAGAGGAATGGGAAACTGAGGCATTTGAGCGTGACCGATCCAGGAGTAATAGGGGTTATCGAGGATTTTTCCCCAGATACCAACATGAGTCTAGGGACGGTCAGATGAAACAATGGAGAAGGGCAATGATTACAGAAGGACTATATCCATTGTTAACAGCAGAAGAAAAATTAGGAAGTAAATGCACAGAAAAGACAAAACATTTAATGAGAAGTGACGATTCTGAAGACGAATTTATGGAAGAAATGCTAAGCAACCCCCACCATATCAGGAAGGGACAAGTGGATGCACCCCAAGTGCACCACCGTTAAAAACTCCATTAGTACCACAGGTAATGCATGAATTCACCCCTAGTAGAATACTTCATGACAAAGAAAGGGAAGCCCTAGAGAAGACCGGAGCAGAATTAATACAGAAAATAACACAGATAAAAGTACATCCTGATTCATTGACCATACCTGTAACAATTGGTCCAGTAGTTCCATTATATGGTACTCAGGGAAACTGTCCTCCACCAATACTTGCACCTACTCCTGTAAACGTTACAAAACCTGAAGCAGTAGTAATGGTTGAAGATCACTTTAGTGACAGCGAATCCACAATATCATTGATGGATTTACCCATTCGAGATTCTGTCAATATCACTCCCAAAGAGAACTACACCTGGGTGTTCAAAAGATATAAGTCTAGTAACTTCATTAGGAGCGAAAAGTGCCACAATAGTCACCCCTGAAGATTTAGAAAGGTGGGCACAAGAATCAGATAAACAGTGCACACCTCCAAAAATAATAGACATTCATAAATTGAAAGTCGAATTAGAAGAATTAATAGCAGGAAATATAGGACTAGATCGATTAAATACCTATGATGATGAAGAATTATTATTTATGTGCAGGAGTATCACAAGAAATGTAAGATTATTCCATGAAAAATTATCCAATTTAGCACTACAGATGGGAATAGAAATAGGAGATCAAAGGTGTTGCAGAAACCCTATAGAGCAGAATTTTCAGAAAAAGATTTAGAAAACATGAATGCCTCTGGAAGAAAATTACAAGTAAGGGAATTAATGATAGTTCTACAAAAATGGGGAGACCTAGATAGATGGAGAACTAGATGGGCCAAGAAAAGGAAGAAGCACGATCCAGTAGATCAGCATCGGAATATGTGATGAAAGAAACAGGGAAAGCTGACCAAATGTACCCAATGCGAGAAGTTGCGGGAGGAGGATATATACATGTCCCATGGAGCAGACAGGATATTTTATCATTTACGAATGATTTTCCAAAGTTGAGAGAAAAAACAATTGAATGGTACAAGCAGGTTGAAAGGTTTGTGAAGGTGTCAAAGGTATTGTTGAAGGACTTAGATGGTTTGTTTGACATAGTAGTACCTGCCGATTTGTGGACAGATTGTAAAATTACAGTTGATTGGCCAAGTGACGAGTATCCTAGAGATCCGAAAACAGGTGCCCCGTCAAATGATGTGATGAAAAAGTATCAGCAGGTGATAACTTACCTGAAAGGGAAAATACCACCGAAAGAAACAGATTGGGTGAAAATAGACCGAACTACACAAGAAGCTAATGAATCGGTACATTCCTACTATGAGCGTTTATTGCAGGTATTTAAACAGTATAGTGGATTTGAGGACATTGGAGACAAAAACATGAGTCAGTTTGTGTATCGATTTGTTTACGGTTTGAAGCCGGAGATTTGTCAGATGATTAAACAACACATGATGTGTTGGCAAGGGAAACCTATCGACGAAATTTTGAAATATGCAAAATATTGTGGAGATGATATTGAGGATAGGCATAAGAAATTGCAGGAAAAAGTAATGTGGGCACAGGTGAAAATGGCCGAGAAACAAGGAATTAATTTGGAAAATCCGAGTGAAAATCAGGGAAAGGATTCTGGAACGAGTGGTGATACTGGGAATGGTGGAAAAGTGAGAGGACGAATGAGTAGAGAAGAAGCTAAAAAGAAATTTCCTTGTCATGGATGCGGAAAATTGGGGCATTGGAAGGATGAATGTAAAAAGATTCGGAATAATAATGGCCCAAATCAAAATTTAAATCCACAGACGCAGAATGACTCACAGCAGGGTGTAAATCCTCAGAGTCAGTTGCCACCTGCACCTATTCAGGGTAATGTAAGCAGAGCAAAGCACGGTACAGACATCGGATATCAAGGAGGAAGTGGTAAGAATGATTATATAACCTCACAATTTCTTTTACAGGACGGTGCCTAGGAGAGGGGGAGAAGGAGTGCGTACTTGGCGCATCCTTATCGGTAGATCAGTCAGGTCCATATGTTGAAGGAAATGTGAAAGGTAATGATATTACTTTTCTGTTGGATACTGGTGCTACCCGGTCTACTGTAAGAACAGCAGACATTCCAGACCTTCCTCTCTCTGGTGAAAATATCCAAGTAGTGGGAGTAGCTAATCAAAGGATTAGAACACCTCTTACCGAACCAATGGAAGTTAAAATCGGAAACTTCAGAGAAATGCATCAATTTGTAGTATGCGATTCTAGCCCACTAAACTTATTAGGCAGGGATTTGTTGTGCAAAATGAACTGCACAATATTTTGCACACTGGGTGGTGTGGCAGTTCAGACACCAGATGAAGACCATGTATATAAAATTATGATTGCAAAACAGGGTACAGAAGTAGATGAGATGTTTTCGGTATTAACAAAAGACGAGTTGCCAGAAGAATTAAAAGGTACAGTAAACCCCATAGTATGGGATTTCACAGGAAAAGAAGTAGGACTTATGGCTAAAATAGACCCAGTTAAAATTACTGTAAAAGAAGGTGCGATTTTCCCAAACACCAGACAGTACAAAATGAGTGCAGAAGTAAAAGCAGGAGTCATTGAAGAAATTAATCGAATGGTTGAGCAAAACATACTAAAAGAAGTAATGAGTAGCCCATGTAACTCACCAATCATGGGACTAAAGAAACCTAGTGGAAAATATAGGATTGTTCAGGACCTGCGAAAAATAAATAAATTAGTGGAACCATGTTGTCCTATAGTGCCAAATCCTGCAGTAATTCTATACCAAATTCCTTGGAGTGCAGGATGGTTCACAGTAATTGATTTATGTCAAGCGTTCTTCTCAATACCATTGCATCCAGATAGCCAGTATCTTTTCTCATTTAAATTTGAGAATAAAGTCTATGTATGGAATCGTATTCCTCAGGGGTACACGGAAAGTCCTTCCATTTTCAATCAAATACTGAAAAAGTGCCTTGAGAAACTAGTGATGCCAGGAAGTTCAGTCCTAGTGCAATATATCGACGACTTATTGGTGGCATCAAACACCAGAGAGGACTGTGTTGTTGATTCCATAGCACTATTAAATCTTTTGGCTGAGGAAGGGCATAAAGTCTCACCTGAAAAGTTGCAGTTTTGTACAACAGCGGTTAAATATCTGGGACACCAAATTGAGAGGGGAAAAAGAAGAATAACAGCTGAAAGAGTAAAATTAATAAAGAAAATGCAAATGCCTGTAACCCAAAGACAAGTGAGAATGTTCCTAGGAATAGTAGGTTATTGTCGACAATGGATACTAGGATTTTCCATGTTAGCAAAGCCCCTAATTCAAATGACAAGAAAGAAAGCAAAGGACCCAGTTGATTGGGATGAAGAGAGTGCGGGAGCTTTTGTAAAATTGAGAAATGCTCTGTGCTCAGCACCAGCCTTAGGCATGCCAGATTATAAAAGAGAATTTGCATTATTCTGTCATGAAAGAGAAAATTGTGCACTTTCTGTCCTAACCCAGAGACACGGTTTAGACAGACGTCCTATAGCATATTTTTCTGCTACATTGGACCCAGTAGCAGCTGCGTTGCCAGGATGCTTAAAAGCAGTGGCAGCTACTTGTTTGAGCATTGAACAAAGTGAGTCAATTGTGATGGGACATCCTGTAAAGGTGTTTGTTCCACATGCTGTTGTGATTCTGTTAACAAGAACCAGAACACAACATCTTACTCCTAGTCGGCTGACTAAATATGAAAGAATAATAATGGGTGCTGAAAATGTGACCATGGTAAGGTGTACTATAATAAATCCAGCAACCTTACTACCAGACCCATATCATGAGAAAATTAAAGATGACGAAGAAAATGAACATGATTGTTTACAGATTACAGAGTTATGTACGAAACCTCGCCCAGATATAGAAGAACAGCCCCTCAGAAAGCCAGACAGGGAGCTATTTGTTGATGGTTCATGTCAAAGACATGAAGATGGAAAATTAACTGCTGCCTATGCGGTATGTGAATTAACTGGAATAGTCGAAGCATCCTATTTACCAGGAGTCAAATCTGCACAAGTAGCTGAATTGATTGCATTGATAAAAGCCTGCAAAATTGGGAGGAATCAAAAAGTAACTATATTTACAGATAGCCAATATGGTTACGGGGTTGTGCATGATTTTGGCCAACTATGGATGCAGAGGGATTTCCTGACTTCTTTAGGATCCCCCATTAAAAATGGACAGTTCGTAAAGGAATTGCTGGAAGCAATACAATCACCAAAAGAATTGGCTATGGTGAAATGTGCCGCACATCAGTCAGGAGATGACTGGGTGGTAGTCGGCAACAGATATGCAGATCTGGTGGCTCAACATTGTGCCAAAAATAGATTGTCAGTCAATAAGAGGGTGGAAAGAATGGGAATCAGCTGCCAACTTATGCTGTATATGCCACCTGAAACTTGGAATGATGTAAAAAGATTACAAGATGATGTTGATGAAAATGAAAAGAATTTGTGGATCAAAGTAGGTTGTTCCCAAAGAGGAGATGATGAAGTGTGGATCAGTGCTGATGGCATACCAGTCATGCCAGACTGTTTACTCTCACAAATGGCCAGAATGTATCATGGAGACACACACATAGGGAGAGATGCAATGATTAGGCTTTTAGACAAAACTGGTACAATCCGAAGTTCAGGGCTGTTGCAGAGAGTCTTTGCCAGAGATGTTTAACTTGCCAGATGCATAATCCAGGGCGGAAGAGAATAGTTGGGTTTGGAAAAATTGGAAAGGCAGAGGGTCCTTTTATAAGACTCCCGTTCGACTTTATACAGTTACCACCATGTAGAGGGTTGAAATATGTACTAGTCATAGTGTGTCTGTTTTCAAAGTGGGTGGAGGCTTACCCTACCAGGAGAAATGACAGCATTACAGTCGCAAAACTGTTGCTACGAGAGCTCATTCCTAGGTTTGGTTTCCCAGTAACTTTGGAATCAGATAGAGGAAAACATTTTAACAGTGAAGTGATCCAAATAATCTGTGAAGCATTCCAAATTAAACAGAAACTGCACTGTGCATATCGTCCAGAGGCTTCTGGAGTGGTTGAACAATTGAATGGCACTATAAAGTCAAGATTGGGAAAAATGTGTGCATCAACATCATTAGAATGGCCAGATGCATTGCCACTTGTTTTAATGGGTCTCAGAAGCATACCTGACAGAAATACAGGGTTGAGCCCCCACGAGATAATGATGGGAAGAGCAATGAGACAAACACATGTTCCCACAAACAAACTGCTGAATATATCTGATGATATGGTACTGGACTATTGTAAAGGACTGGCTGACCTAGTGCGTTCTGTCTCTCACCAGGTTGGAGAAGACGCAGTTTCCAGGCAGTCTGAACAAGAACATGATCTGAATCCTGGTGACTGGGTGGTAGTGAAGAATCACACCAGAGAAACGTGTCTATCACCTAGATGGGGCAGTCCTTGTCAAGTCATACTGACTACAAATACAGCAGTGAAGTGTGCAGGATTTCCTAATTGGATTCACGTAAGCCACACCAAAAGAGTACCAGACCCTGAAGAAGAAAATCCTCAGTCAGCATCGATCACTGAGGAAGCTGAAGGTTGCCCAGCTGAGGAATCTCAGGCTCGAGATTCAAGAGAAGCTGAAGAAGAACAACCGAGCACAAGTCAGGACTGGATACCGGTGGTAGAAATTCCTGAAGTTTACCACAGAACAAGAAGTCAAACAAGATTTGAGGAAATCGAAGAAGATCAGATAGGTGAAGAAGAAGCAGCTCAGGAAAAAGAAGAAGAGACAATAAGAGAACCTGAGCAAGGTCAGATAGGGAAAGGAAATTGGGCTCAAATTAACGAAGAACTAATACATTTTGACCAGGGACAGACAGGTTTAGAAGAATCCGGTCAGGCTGCAGAAGTACAAAGTGCAATAAGCCCTGATCAGAACCAGTTAGATCAAGAAAAATACACAGAAGAACAAGATCATGAGAATCATGAACATGAAGAAATAAATCAAGAACAAGATCACTTATTGGAAACTAACAGTGGAGCTGCTGAAGAGAAACCAATCAGACCTGAAAAAGAGCAAACAAGAAGAACAATAATTGCAGAAAAAGAAACAGTGCTAAGCAGTGAAAATAAAAGAGTTCTGAAGACGAAGATAAAGAAATAGTACAAACAAAGAAGACAAGAAAAGGAGATCATTGGCCAAGTGTCATTAAAAGAGTAAAATACCACATAACAACCAGAAGTGAAGATCCAGACCAAGTAAATGAAGTGACAAGCCAAACTGAACAAGAAAATAAAACTGAGAAAAGAAGAAGTAAAAGACTGAAACTTGTGAATAACAAATTCAAGGGTCCTGATTGGACTTACATCATTCTTGAAGATTACGAAAGTTCAGAGTCAAGTGACAGTGGTGGCGAAGGAACAAGTGCAGAGCTAACGTACGAGAAAGAAACAAGACCACCCTGACTAAACAAAAGAGTCATATAAAGAAAAGAGGAAATAGATAAGAAGAGCGATCTTCCTTGTCGAAAATGCCTGACGATAGAGTTGCTGGGAGACCAAAACAGAGATGTTGTAGAAGATGCTGTGCAATATGCATATGTAGTCTAGTAATGGTGCTTATAGTATGGTTAGTCCTGATTGTAGCAGTCCCTTACCTTATGATAATGGATAAAAAGATTAATAACGAAACTAGAGGAAAGACAGCACACATGAAGGGCAATAGAGTAGAACTAATGGCAGAAAATGAACCAGAGTTTCATCATGAAATAGCTGATAACGACACTAGTTTAAACGTTTTCACAAAGTTATTGTTTCAGTATGTAGACACAATGGAAGTTAGTAATTGTTATGTCTGTATGAAGTTACCTGAATCAGTAGCAGAAGGATTAACATATCATCACTTACCACTGACATATGGCATATCATGTAGTGTTTTGTCTAGTTTATTTTATAAAACAGGGAGACTTCAGTATTATTATTCAAACCTAGATGTGATATTTTCTGAGGTTCCGATTCGAAAGAGTATGAACCCAGTGCTTAGTAGTCAAGATGCACAGTTTATGGGAGAATTTTTCTTAACAATGAAATCAATAGACATAACACATGCACATAGATATAATCTAACATGTTCTTTACATGAAGAAGAAAATATATTTTTAAATTTAGTAGAAGATAGAAGACAAGATTTTTAAAAGAAAGCTTCTGAGCATAGGGCTCATTTACCACCTTGGGCAGAAAAAGAAGGAGTTACACACCTGGCAAGGCTCAAGCTGCTATGGCTCTGGATTTTGTAAAGACAGGGAAAATTTGTCTACATAGATTAAGGACTGAATATAACAATGTTTTCATCGGTACCAGTGAATGTGAACATAATTTCTTAATTCTTGGAGGATGGGGAATCAAAGGAGGAACAGATTCAGTTTTTCCTGGAATCTATTATGTGTGTGGGAATAAGGCTTACTTTAGGCTTCCTGCACGGTGGTATGGAAGTTGTTATTTTGGAATAGTATTTCCAAAGATATACCACGTAAAAAGAAACACTGGGAGCAATGAAAACAATAGTGAATTAATACGTAGTAAAGAACTAGGGGCATATTAGCAAGACCGGCGATAAAATTATCGCCGTTTTAGCGGCAGGAAACTGCCGCTAAAACGGCGATAATGGGCTTGCTAATATGCGTTATAGAATTCCAATAGAAGCCCAGGTTAGATGTGCAGGACATCTAACCTGGGCTTCTATTGAATTCCATAACGCATATTAGCAAGCCCATTATCGCCGTTTTAGCGGCAGTTTCCTGCCGCTAAAACGGCGTTAATTTTGTCGCCGGTCTTACTAATATGCCCCCTAGTTTTTCTGAAATTGTAGGTGATATATTTGGTGCATTGATACCTTCAGTGGGAATAATTCTGAACTCAAGGAAAATATGTAAATTGTCTACAGTGGTTGATCGTTTATCAACGGATACTGCTGGAGGATTTCTAATGATTAATGCGGAGATGGTTGCGATTAGATCTATGGTGATGCAAAATCAACTTGCTCTTGATATTATATTGGCAAAAGAGGGCGGAGTCTGTAAATTATTAAAGACAAAACATTGTTGCACTTATATTCCTGATAAGAGTGCGGAAATTGGAACGTATATACAGAATATAACTAAACTTGAAAAGGAACTAAAACCACTGGAAGTTGATAGTGTATGGGAAAGATTGACAAGTAGTATTGCGTCAATTGGTACCTGGTTTACTAATGTAGGAAAAGGACTTATAGGTCAAATATTAGTACCCTTAGCAGGGATAGCAATAATAGCACTGACAATAATAATATGGTGCAAATGTTGTAGAAAGAATGGAACATGTAATGTGACAGGAAAAGGAAAGAAGAGAAAATTAGATGAAATAGAACTTGAAGAATGGAGAAGTGAATTATACAAGAAATTAAAAGGGGATGGTAAAAATAGAAAATGTAAAAATGAGAAGGAAACTATTTGCTAGAAGTTGGCATCTGATTGTGGGTAGTATTTTGATGGCTCAGAAATGCCATCAGAGAGGGGATTGATGGAGCAAGGACTCACAAATGAGACTTGCTCATACGCAATCTCCTCATAGTATTAATTTATTAAACTTGTATTGTCCCTATTAATCCTTGCATACACTACACGAATAGTAAGGATGCTTGCCTATGTGTTTAACTAACGAATAACGCTTGTCTATAATCTAAAATGGCCGCTAAAGCGCGGGAACCTTACTGCGCATGTCTCATCCATATCACATGGTGTGACGTCTCTTCTTCCTTGGTGGGAAATTTATGCTTCTGCGCAGTGTACATTAAAATGGCTGCTTGATGTTTTCACATGCTTCAGCTTGCTCTCATGTCATTATTTATCTGTCGTTTCTCTAACGCTACTAATGCGGGATAGCATTTATAATTAAATGGGAATAGAGTAGAAAGAGTGGGCATACAGTGAAACATTTTATTTGTGATTTTAATGTTTTCTTCTTTGACTTTTATTAGTTCGTAAACTTGGGCCTGGGTTTGGTGAACTGAAAGCTCGTGTGTCAAAGATTCCGCACATGCGCCCTGAGAGGCAGACGAGAAAGAAAGAGATGAAGTCAATTTGGACATCACCCAAGTCCGTGACCTGCTGGCCGACACCACTACATACCAAGATGTTCTCGTCGAAAAGCAACATTTTATATGAATAAATTGTCAATTTTGTCGTGAGACGGGTGGGAAATAAAGCAAATGTATTAAATTGAAGGGGCGGTAGTTTAAAAACAATAGGCTTCAGAAATACAAGGCAAATCAATATGGTGTGAGAATCCACCCCTGTCCCTGTCCAATCAGAAGTAGTGGTCCCATATTTTAGCAACATTAAGGGGAGGTACATGGGCGTAGAAGGGTATAATAGATATAGAATTAGCTAATTAGTTAGCGCTCTTAGCTCCAGACTGTCAAGCTGATCGATTGCAGACTGAATCGCTGTCCAGAGAGGTCCTGAGGAGGGGGCGGCGGAGTCCATTAGAAGGAAGACACGGGCGAATCGAGGAGAAGTCGAGTATCAGAGAGGGGAACGACGCAGGCGTCGTTGTAGAGAGGTCACCGGTCCTGTCCTGATCCTGGAGGAGGTCTTTACTCTTCATCCTTCCTGGGTCCTATTCTTTCCAACTCCTTGGCCAAGGGGTTTGGTTCTCGCACTTAGGTAAATATAATGCAACCTTTAGTTGCGCTGCTGTCTCTATCCTCTCCTTTTCTGAGGGACCGTCATTGAATTGTAATAGTTATTCTATGCTTCATCTTGGGTATTGCGATTAAGTACCGTGTGGTTCTGTATTTTACTCTGCTAAATCTTTAGATAAACATTTTAAAACTTCCTGACTCAGTGGTTATTTCAGGATTATGTACTATAATGAATGTCACTCATTTTAAATTTCCCAATTAGCAAAGGATTCATTGGTAAGTCATTACTCTTCATTCAGAAGGTAATTGGTAGCAGGGATTTTGATAAAGAGTAACAACTGATAAAACCCAGCGTAAGTATTAGCGTAGTATGAATGTATGGGCCCAAGTGAGTATCTGGTGTATGAATGCTGTTTGCTAATATCGCGCTGGATCAGTGTATCATTTCATTGTACATTGACCTTAAGGCAATCAGACTTACTAAGAAGGGGTCATGATCACTCTCAAGCCTTTGTCTTATGTCAAGGTTGATCACTTCGTGCCATGCCTCAGTGCTGATTATGACATAGGGTCTGATTTAGAGTCGGGCTGAAGGGATGCTCCATCACAAACACGATGGATATCCCGTCCGCTGTATCACAATTACCTTACATCCTCTGGCACTTGCAATATGGTGGATGGGATAATAGTCACATTTGTGACTGCGTATCCCATTGGCCAGACTTTAAATCAGTCGTGTAGTCTGCATTTGTTCTTCCTAATTAACTCTGTGCATTTTCCAGTGGCATCACACAGTCGTTCTCCCTATGCTTCAGATATACGTACATAATATCCACAGTCACCCTTTTCGGGCGAATTGAGTGAGCAGCCCTTGCAGGGTATTCAAAGGCATATTGCAGATAGAAATCTATTTTATGGCTACTTGGAGTTTAGTTGAGACAAAGGCTGATATCCCTCCCATCTATTGATCTCTAGTTGCCTTTTGTTGCCAAGACGTAGAAATCAGTGAACCCATCTAGCATTACCTCTGGAAGCAACATATATCTGCCTCGTCTATAAATACCAGCCAGACTGGATCAACTATTTTAGCTCATTGGCCAGCATTATTCCACAAGAGGCGTAGCTTCTATAAATTGGTGCCATATTTTATTGTTTCATATTGAGGTAAATGTAGAGAAATGGGGGGGGGGTGTATTGTTAAATATGGTTCATAAATGATGAGGAGCTTTTCTTACATTTAGTACTAGCCAGGCATGCTAGTACCCATGACCAGTTTGCCATTGCAATACTTTCAGCACAGTTAAAGATACTTGGTTGGCAAATTTCTAACCATCTGGTACCTTCCTTCTTAGTGATAGTCAGCCTGCTTAAAGCTTTGCTTCCAGGAATTACCTTACTGTTGGCAGACACTATGTGTTGCACTATGGATGTAGTAGTTGTAGTGTGGTCCAAATTTGCTATACGTTGTTTACAGCTAAGAGTTGGAGTCGCTTGAGGTTTATGTTTGGTGGAATGGAAGGAACAACTGCAGAAACAGAGGGTCATAGATATATGTTTGGTTTAGACAAGGAGGTACAGATGTCAAGTATCAGACACAAAAATGAGTAAAAAGTCGAGGAAGACAATATTCTTTAAAGTGCACAGTGTGGGGAGGAATTGACAAAGGTTCAAAGCAATAGCTGATGGATACTGACCCAGTTTATGGCTGAAATACGGTCACAAAAAGCTAGCTCTCTGTGTATTAGAAACAGTTCTCTTGCAGATAGTTGTGTTGTTAAGCGAAACCTAAAATAGGGACCTTTAGGAGCAACTAAACAGAAAATGAGACTTGTTTTACCTACCTCTATTAAGGATGGACTCATAAAGACTGGACCTCGTACAGAGCAATGGGAATGATAGGTGGAGAAAGAGATGTAAAGTGCTGAAGGAAGTGAGCATGAGGTACATATTTAGAGTTCAAGCTAGCGGGGCGGTGCCATAGGGGGGCCTGAATTGATCTTGGCTGGGTGGGAGGGTCTAAGGAGCACTGACCAAGATGATCATCACACCGAAAACCGCGATGTGTTTTTTTTTTAAAAAGCAGTGTGCACTGAACCACTCTGTAATGTGTCATCAGTAACATATTTTGTCACTCACTTCCTGGCTGGGAAGGCCTGGAGGGAAAGGGCTTAGAATAATCGTAAACCCCGCTCTCCCCCCCCCACACATTTCTGATAAATGATCACACTGTGACTAATTGTACACTTTAAGGACTCAAGCTGCCCATAGCATGTTGATAATCACATCTGATTGGTCTTTAAAAGTGATAACTGAGCATAACTGCAATGTTTGAATTGTTAAATATGTTTACAGCTGCCAATTTTATGGATAAATTGTGAAAAAATATGTTTGTCATTCTGGCGTGGGGCAAACAGTTTTATTTTACATGACGGGTGGGCGGGCTTTAAAAAGTTTGAAGACTGATTTAGAGGGTAAGTCATCAAGGCAGGCACTGGGGCGATTGAGAACAGAGGCAGGAGAGACCAGTGGTTAAAGTGGGCGGGATCGGCAGGGCACAGCGTGATCCTACTTTTTAAATTTAATAGAATACGTTCCCCTACTTTTATATTTTAAAAATGTGTCCCAGGCCGTCAGAAATAGCCAAGGCCTATAGATAAGGCTCGGACGTTCGTGGCCATTCGGGGGCGGGCGGGGTCGGCAGAGAAGGAAAAGAACTCTGTCTCTTCCTTCCTTTCCAGAGAAGACAAGGAGAGCATCCACTTCTCCTGCTCTGCCGCTGTCAGTTGCCCCCCCCCTCTCTTTCTTCCTCTTATTCCCTCTCTTTCTGTCTCTGTCTCACTCCTTCTCACATGCTGAAAACTGTGACTTCAAGAAATGGGTCTTACCCTCTCTTCTCTCCCCTTTCCTTCATTGGTCCTCTTTTGAAATGGATCCAAAAAAGAAAGAAACACTTTTGCTGGAATTGTCGACTTTTTCTTATAATTTTGTATTCCAAAGTGCAGCCTTGGGACAAAGAGAAAAAAAGGTTAAAAATATGAAAAATAAAAAAATAACTACATAAAGCAACACAAAGTGGTCGCAAAGTGGCCAGATTGTTTTTATTCACAACCACTCACTTTAGCTCCAGTTTTCAGAGCTTGGCAATGAAGCACTACTTCCGTTTTCTCATCTTTCTTTGAACAACATTGTTTTTCCTGGGTTTGGAAGTGCACCATTCCTGGAGGTCCTGCAATACCTGGTTGATGCATAGAGTGGAAAATGTTTAATCTGATCCTTATCAGCAGTTTTCCTTATTTTAGTTTATAAATTATGTACCTCTGCTCTGTGTAGGGGATGTGGTCTTTTTAAACCATACAGCTTACGTTTTGTAAGGATATCAGCAATGGACATTGAAACAGGTCCCTTCCAGGCCCTGTAGTCATGTCCTTAACCTTTCAGGCAAAAACACTCATTGATTTTTGAATAATGAGTGTAAAAGCGGTAACCACGTTGTTCCTTCTTACATTTCACATGCTTTACTTAATCTTACATTCCCTATAAGTGTTTGCTTTTTCCAGAATGTTATTTTTTTTTTCCAGGCAGCATATTACTCTTGTCTACTGCATAATTTGAATTGAGTCACATCCAGGTGTTTATAGCGGGGCACAAGTGGGCTGTAGCTGAAGGTAGTGCAAGTTTCTCTCAGTGGGACAGTATCGTGTTCAATGGGGGGCAGGATGTGGCACTATGGCCTGAGCTGCTAAATTTGGAACTGGGGAATCAAGGTCAGCCTTCATGACCAGTCCACCAGACCACTCTTCTGAGGACACACATTCCCATTCTAGACCTTAGAAGGCCCTGCTAGACCTTAGAAGCCCTGGTGTCGTAGCACCAGCAGGTGGACCCTAGCGGTGGCAAGTGTGGGTTCACCTTGAAGGCCTGTCCACCGCAATCCATACTGAACTTCACCTCCTGTCTTGCGGGCAGGCCTACAAAGCAGCACACCCTACAGCAACAGTGACTCTGTCACTGAGGTCACAGGACCCTTGAGGCCAGTCCCCCTCACTCATTGGTAACTCCAGTGGCCTTGTTTCAGCAAGAGTAGCGCAACTCACCAGCAATCGGCAATGCAGGATTTGCATGCACACCAAACTAAGTTATCAAATTTCACAGTCTCTCTGCTTTTAAACACTTTTAACACGTGCTACCTGCTTTGGGGGCACTGGAATTATGCAGCAATGGAGGACACAATTATGTCGCAGTGTTGACCAAATTATGCAGAAAAAAAGGCTGCAGCGTAGTGCGGTACATATTCTGAAACTTTATTATTCTGACATTTTTACACATAGTAACAGTTGCTCAAAGTATTTGCCTCATTAGTACCAGTGCAACATACAAATGCAGCAGAGAGAAAGGTGACCAGTCAACCTTTGCAAAGGGCTGTCCACTTCGCAGCAACACAAGTCACATTTTTTAGTAACTTTTGATTCATTTGTGCTACAAACAATTTTTTTTTTTAAATCGTCAGATTATGCCGCAGATTATGTATTATGTGGCAAATATGGCAGAGCCATAATTATGTGGAAAACATTTGCAAACTAGGATATTTTTCGATTCATTTTTTAACTGCTCTTGGGGGAAAAGGGAGGAGAAGTGCTGATGACAGAAACTGCATGGCTCGGACACAAATGGCTTGTGATTCCATTTTTAAGCGTATTTGGGATTGGAAACAAATCCCACATTGTGAATGTATTTTAATATCAATGACTCATATCAAACCTTAAATAAACATGTATATCCATTGGTTGAATTAAATAACCTAATATGCTGTAACTGGTCAGTGAAATGACACACAAATACTAAAAATTGGGATGTTTTGCTCTTTCTGGCCACACCTCTGACTCCGCCCATTGACCCAATCCTCTGGTTATTCCCGCCCTCTGGTTCTCCGCCCACAGTTCCTCTACTTTTTGTTCCAGTGTTCCCACTTCGACCACTGGGTTAGGTTGATGGAAGTCTGCAGAGGCAATACATTTGGACAGTAGATTCTTTACTATAGGCCGTGAGGCTGGAGAGCTGCACTTTGAGCCTGTACGGAGAAAGTAAATAGGCTGAGGACACAATGGTGCAGTGCACGAGGAATGGAAGTGACTGCAGTGACATCAAATATCTGGTTTCTGAAGATGATGATGGGTGTGACATCCCACCACCTCCCCACCCCTCCACCCCATACACACACGTTAATGAAGCTGGCTTATGTTTGGTGGAATGGAAGGAACAACTGCAGAAACAGAGGCTCTTAGATATATGTTTGGTTTAGACAAGGAGGTACAGATGTCAAGTATCAGACACAAAAATGAGGAAAAAGTCGAGGAAGAGAATATTCTTTAAAGTGCATAGTGTGGGGGGGGGGATTGTTCTGTGTTCCAGAAACAAGTATGAATTACTGATGGACAGCTGGTGGGGTTGCTCAGCCATGCTCCAGAAAGGGACAGCTAATCAGAAGACTGAAGTCTGCTAGGTCAGAATTAAAAGGAATACTATCAATTTGGAGCCGGACCTTTTGGATCATAAGGAGGGAGGGATCAGAGGAAGGCCAGCCAATTCTGAGAGATGGTAGCATGAAGTCTAAATGATTTGAGCCCAGAAGCAACTAAGGGGTGGGATTATCTTTGAATTCGTTTTCTATTTTAGGAAAGATATTGTGTCTCCTATTTATTATCCTATATGCCATAGCGTGTATGGGCTTCGGTATGGCAGTCACCAAATAAACAGAGCAGCTGGTCTGACTGGTCCTGAGTTTGTGTGATTACATGCACTCACAGGAATAGAAAAAATACTGATTGCTACTAATACTGTGTATTAAAAATACTTCTTTTGTCAGTGTCTCCACTCATTTGTTCCACAGCTTACACAACTTATAAAATATATAAACAACCTTTTGGATGAGGGTCAATCAGGTTTGCAGACAGGGACCAGCATGGAGTCAGCACCTTACAAATCACTGGTGATGCTCTTTGCACACTAGACACAGAATTCACCTGTGTTCTAATCATCTTCGAATGGTCAGCAGCATTTGACATGGTAAAGAACACCACACTCCTTAGTGTCATTAAGTAAATAATGGGTGTAGAGGTACTGCCATTAACCAATTTACGCCTTACCTGGATAACAGACATAAATTAATAAAAATAGCAGTTCCCTCTCAAATACCTCAAGACTCCAAAATATGGTCTTACAAGTTTTCATAGTCTCATCCACATTATTCAACTTATACATGGACACCTTAGCCTCAGGGCGTAAAGACTCAAAACAATCTTATACCACTGCTTCACTCAAAATAAGCATATATACATAAGAGTATCCTCACTAAATGACTTCTCTTTCATTGCTCAGACTCTCAGAACTCCTGGATAATACTCCTCTATCTTTAACTAAATCCTACCAAAACAAAATTACTTTTGATTGTTCGTCAAAATTGCTTCCTTCCTGTGGATCAATAGCTCTTATATTGTTAGACAGATATCTGGTGATTAGAGAATTAACACAATTCACAAGGTTTGATCTAAGAAACAAATCTCACATGATTTCTCTATCAAAATAGGCATTTTTCCAACTGATTCTTCTATGATGAATAAAAAATGTCATCGTCCTAATGGAAGGCCTCAAGCAAGCGACTCCATCCCTAGTAATTTCGAGAATGGACTATGGCAACTCTGTGCTTAAAAAATAAATATTAAATAATAAAGTTGGGTGGGATGGAGAAGCATGTGAGTTCAGACATCTCTGCAGAGGAACTGTGGTTCTGACAAAGGCCAGGGTTAGCCATTATTGTCTGCAGTCACCAGTGACCTGCAGAGGCAAGGATTCAGAGTTGTGGAGTCCGGTGCCTTTGTTTCCTCTCTTAAACCATTCTGCTTTCCACGTTTCTACCATTTACCCACATATTCTTGTGTATGTGGTCATTGGTTGAGGTGGTGAGAGATGGAAAGTGCAGCACTCCCACTGAATGCAGTGTACATGGTTAGTGCTTTCTGATAGATGTTCGTCCATGGTCTGGAAGTCTATCCCGGCCACAATCAGAAAGTTATCATCTGATGAAAACTTTCATGGAAGAACTAAAACACTTCTGTTCCAATATTACTTCGTTTGATGAAAAAGCAGACTCAACTGAGATACCGTTTGACTTAAGAGACACAAGGCTAACAACGTTTGTAAATTAACTTCTCAAATGTAATCCTTAAGGCCCTTATTTTAATGTATTTCTTGGTGATAATTGCATACAAGTGGCCTCTGACAGTTCATTTTACTGTCTAATTTATGTTCCTTCTTGTTCTCTATGCAAACATGTTCTTATACATTAGCATATAGTTAGGTAATTTGATCTTATATAAAGTGTTGTTTCACATTGCTGCTCTAGTTTTCCCTATAAAAATTGCTAATACTTGGGAATCAACAAAATAAGAGATCTCTGAGAACTATATTAATTTATTTCAGACAACCAGCACTTCACATCACAGCTGGTCAACTATATTTTTATAGAAAATGTGATAGCTTAAATTACTTAGCTTTTAGTGAACTGGTTATTCTGAATGCAGTGGTTTACTGCTTCATATTGCCACACATTCATTTCCCATTTTCGAGATTTGTAAATCGCTGCAAAAAATGTTTTATATGTCTGCACAACCATAAGCACCAATGTCTGAAAGTTTAGCTATGTACAATATCATTTAAGTATGTAACATGTCAAAATACAACTGTGTGGTGTGCCATCTAATATCAGTCTACTTACATGTTCACACCTCCCTACCTATCACATCCTTGTTTTAGTAATCCAAAACATTGCATCTCCATGGACTATCCATGATACCGGTCAAAATGCACAAATCTCACTCATAGATTAGAAGGGTTCATCAAATCAATAGAAAAAGATTTAGCCCTACCATGTTTCCCAAAGCTGGAACACTGTTTTGACAAGAAAGGAGCTACAAGACCCTGTGAGCCAGAACAAAGCCCAGTTGAATTGAAGGGAGCATGGTGGATGACATTATATGCAGAATCTTTCTGGTACAGACTTTTAGCCTCCGATTCCTCTGCTTTTGAATATTCTCCAGAAACTTTTCCATAGTACCTCTGCACACCGGAAGGTGGCGCCATGTGGCCCTGCCCTGACACCGTTCCACTTCGGGAGTGACGTGCCTATATGGGTGTCACTAATGCATGCTGACGTCAGTTCTTTTCTTTTCTTTCCCCACCACCAAATGCAGATACGGAGTTTCTCTCAACCTATCAGCGACCCTTACCCTGATTTTTGTCTCTCAACAAAACATTTGCAGTGTGCAAGGGATGTCATCATCAAGATGACAGGTTTTAAACCCTGTAAGGACTGTTGCAAACAGATGTCTGTCACAGATCCTCACCAGGTATGCCTGTGGTATCTGAGGTTGGGACACGACTTAAAGACCTGTGAAGACTGCACGTTGATGCACGCATAGGGCGCCAGGGTACACAAAGTGTCAGGACCGCTCAAGGTCCTGCTCCAATTCCAAGGTTCGATCCCGTTCCGCTCCTGTTCCTAGGGTTAATGGAGTCTCTCTACAGGCCGTTCTTCGACATATTCCAAGTCCTCTGGTTAGCATAAAAAACACAATAAGTCAAAGTGGAGTTTCTTCACACCATTGCAACTTCCCTGACGAAGCACATGGGAGGTGCTAACCGTCTTCCTCCCGCTCCCGCTCTCGAAGTCAGCTGAATTTGGAGCCGATTCCGCAGCTGGCTCCGGCATAACCCGAGTTTCTGGGGCCTTTAGCCAAGCCGCTCCAGATTGAAGAGTTCCACACAGCTATGTTCCGGCTCTTCAGATCTCTACTGACTCCCTCTGGTGCACCTTTGGACACCATTGAGCAGTGAGGCTCTCCAGCTGGCCTAACACAGGTGGGTTCCCCCTTTGTGCCAGCTGGACCCTCTGAGCCACTTTTGCCCTCGGCTTCAGTTCCGACACCACCCCAGGTGACCACACGCATGTCAGGGCCTTGCATGTCAATGCTGACCTTGCCTCCCAAGGAGGCGGTTCCGATTGTGATCAGAGCAATGAGTTTGCTTAATTGGAATGGAGACTTGCAGGAGGCTGTGGACTAGATATCTTCCTAGAGACTGCACTTTTCTCTCCCCCCGGCACCGCAGTGGAAGAATCGGCCGCCTATGCTTTGGTTATGCATAGGGCAGAGGAAGTCCTTGTCCTCCAGCTACCCACCATGAAGGTGAAAACGAACATGCTGACTGAGGTCCTACAACCGGGCCAGACTACTTAGAACCTCCCCTCCCTTTCAATGAGGCCCTCACTGATAACCTCCTTGGGGCTTGGGCCAAGTACAGTACTGGCCCACCATTCAACAGACAGATTGCCAGGTGTCATCACCCTGCCTCAGGCGACCCAGCCTTTTTGTCACAGCACCCATCTCCAGAGAGCTTTGTGGTGCAGGCTTCCACCATCCAGACCAACCCCAACAATTTTACTGCCATTCTCCCTGATAGGGAATCAAAGCGAGTGGAGACTTTTGCAAAACACCTCTTCTCATCAGCTAGTTTTGCCCTGTGATTGATCAACACCTCCTGTTTGTTGGCCCGTTACACTCATTGCCTTCGGGACTCTGTGGCACAAGTCCGCCCAGGTGTACTGGGAGACTTGAGTCTGGCCCATTTGCACGTGATCCGAGGTGGTCGTGATGCGGCCAAGTTCACAATTCGTTGTAGGTTGGACATAAAATACTTCATTGGGCGAGTTATAGGCACCAGTATTGCCATTCATCACCATGTGTGGCTATGATTGACTGGGATCTCGGCCAACGTTCAGTCATCCCTGATGGACATGCCGTTCAATGGGACTTCCCTATTTGGGGACAAGGCTGACTCTGCCCTTGAATACTTCAATGAGAGTAGGGCTACTGCTAGATCTCTGGGTCTTTCTGCCCAGGATCCCCAACCACAACAATCCCACCATTCCTTTCGTAGCTTTGGTCAAGGCATCCCTTACCGCCAGCCAGACCTTCCCCAGCAGGGAACCCTGAGGTGCCAACCACCCCGCTGCCATGGGTAGCGTGCCGCCCAGTCCACCAACTCCTGCAGACCCACCTGCCAGACCTCTTTAGTGTACTCTAACAGTGTCACAGCCACCCGGTCAATGGCAAAATGCACCATTTCTATCTGGGTTGCCAAGCAAGCACATTTAACATGTAGGTCCTGCAGATTGTCCATAAAGGTTATGCTTTACCATTTCTTTCATAGCCGCCGCATCTTTCACTGCCCACCCAGTGACTTTGGGAGGATTATCTCTCCATTTTGCAGCAGGAAGTGCAAGTCCTTTTGTCCAAAGGTGCTATTGAGAGGGTGCTTGCACCAGAAGTAGGGCAAGGTTTTTATTTTACCTACTTTGTGATGTCCAAGAAGGACAGAGACCTATAGCTTATTCTAGATATGCACCCTCTCAATGCCTTCCTCTGGAAGGAGAAATTCAAAATGACTACTCTCTTCCAGATCTTGTCTGCCCTCAACCCTTGAGACTGGATGGTGAAGCTGGACCCGCAGGATGCCTATTTCCTCATACCTGTCCTGCCAGCCCATCAGCACTACCTGCGGTTCGTGTTTGGACAGGAGCACTTTCAGTTTGCTGTGCTCCCAAGAGGTCTCACCAGCACCCCTCAGGTGTTTGCAGAAGTGAGGGAGGTGGAGGCAGCTCACCTTCAGAGGTCAGGAGTGCCTGTCTTCCCCTACCTTAGCAACTGGCTATTGAAGGCGGCATTGCCCTAGGCAGTTGTCAACCATCTCCATACTACAGTGAACCTCCGGACATCACTGGGTTTCACTATCAATGTGCTGAAGTCACACCTCACTCCTTCTCAGACACTTCCCTTCATTGGAGCCATTCTAGACACAATCAGGTTTCTGTTTTTCTCATTGGAAAGATAGTCCAGGACATTCAGGGCTTCCCGAGCTTTCAGCCTTAGTCCTGGAATTCAGTGAGTTCGGCTCTGAGGCTCCTAGGACTGATGGCCTCCTGAATTCTGCTGGTCGAGCACGCCAGGTGGCATATGAGGGATCTGCAATGGGATCTGAAGTCCCAGTGGGCCCAACATCGAGGGGCCCTCCCTGACCAAGTTCAGATTTTGGAGGAGACTGCGAAAGATCTGCAGTGGTGGGTACTGAACCACAATTGAGTCAGCAACAGACCCCTCTCCCTTCCCAATCCACAGCTGACTGTGGTGACAGATGTGTCACTTCTGGACTGGAAAGGCCACTTGGGAGAGGTGGAGATCAGAGGCCTCTTGTCTCCGGCGGAGTACCGGCTCCAATATCAACCTCTTCGTGCTGAGGGCCATCCGCTTCGTACTGAAAGCCTTCATGCTGTCCATTAAGGGGAGGCTGGTACAGGTGCTCACGGACAACACCATCACCATGTGGAACTGCAAAAAACAGAGCAGAGTAGGGTCATGGACCCTATGCCAGGAGGCTTGAGACTCTGGAAATGGCTCGACCACCAAGGGATCTTCCTGGTGGTGAACCACCTGGTAGGCTCTTTGAACGCCAGGGTGGACAAACTTAGCCTTCTGTGCCTAGAGGATAATAAGAGATGGTTACATCTGGCGGTGGTTACATCTGAAGGTGGTGCAAGGTCTCTTCCGTGAATGGAGAGAACCTTTACACGATCTGTTCGCTGCTGCCGAGAACACACAAGGGCAGAACTTCTGCACGTTGGAGTTTCCAAGGCATCTCTTACTTTGAGATGTGTTCTGCCTCGGGTAGGATTCAGGACTTTAGTACGTCTTTCTGACAATATAACTCCTGCCCGGTGTTCCAAAGAACATCAGAACCGACCGGGCAAAAGTCATCCTAGTGGCTCTGGACTGGGCCCACAGAGTATGGTGTGCAGAACTCCTGAGCTTGAGCATCTGTCCTCCGAACAGGCTGCCCATCCACATTGATCTGCTGTCTCAGGAGCAAGGCCCAGTTCTCCACCCTGGCCTTCACAATCTCCACCTTCATACATGGAGATTGAGGAGATCCAGCTGAATGCCTTCGATATTCCTCCACAGGTGGGTGACATCATCTTGGCAGCCAGGCGTCCCTCAACAAAGACTGTATACACCTGCCGCTGGCACAAGCTTGTGGTTTGGTGCGGCGCATGTCAAATTGTCCCCCTCCAGGCTCAATTGTCTGATGTCCTGCTGTTTGTTCAATCCCTTGTCTTGCAATGTTTTGCTTTGGGCACGGTTAAACGTCATCTTTTGGCCCTTTTGGCCTTCCTGCGATTGCCTGATCAACCTTATTTAAACCATTTACATGCATCATACCAAAGATCCCAGAGGAAAGGAAGGCAAAGCTGTACAGAAGCCTACCTCCTCACTCTGGATTGTGCTCTGTATTAAGATCTGCTATTCAGTGGCTAAAAAGCAGCCTCCGGAAGAACTGCATGCTCATTCTACAAGGGCCAAAGCTTCTACCACTCCATTAGCATGCAGAGTCCTTGTCCTAGACATTTGCCAGGCAGCTATGTGAGTGTCCCTCCATACGTTCACAAAACACTATTGCCTGGACAGCCAAGTCTGCCAAGAAGGGCAGTTTGCATGCTTGTTCTTGCAGAACGTTTTGGTTTGAGTCCATTCAAAGCCCACCTCCAATTAGGTACTGCTTTCGTATCAAATTTAAAAGGTGAGGCATCTGTGGCTAGAAGTCTCAAGTAGAAGAAAAAGTTACTACCTTCTGCAATGCTCTTTCTGGTAGAGACTCTATCTAGCCACAGATTCCTCATTGACCCGCTCATCCTCCCAGTTCTGTGATTGGACTCTACACTTTAATAAGATTCCAAGTCTAGGAGTCTGCACACTGGTCAATCAGTTTTCTTTTGGGGCTCCACATCTGGGAACGCGGATAGTCTCAAAAGCAAATTACATCAGCGCGCTGGAGTGGCACCTATATAGGCCCGCACGGCACTTCCAGAGTGGGACAGGGTCAGTGCGGAGCACATTGTGCCACCATCCGGCATACAGAGGTACTATGGAAATGTTTCTGGATCTAGTCTGATGCCTGGGGAATATTCAGAACGTGAGGATTCTGCAACTAGACAGAGTCTCTACCATAAACAGCATTCCTAAGGGTAAGTAGCTTGTTCGTCCTTGAGTGACAACATCCTGCAATCCAGCTAGCCTCATCTGAATCCAAGAAGCATATGATGACATCTGCCTCACCTGAGGGTTAAGGGTGTGTACAACCATCAAAGCATTGATCCTAATGGTAGCATGCACTGTTCTTTGCCCCTTCTATGTTGTGGTACATTGAATTGCTATTTTCCCAGACTGAGAAAGACATAAGGGGTTTTCTCTTTCATTCTAGGAGCTTGAGTTGTCCTGCTCAATAATGACCATAACTACTTAAATAATCTTTCTATGACCTATAGATGTGGTGGTATCACAGTTTTGCAGGTGGCTGGTCGGTACAAGTGATACCAGTAACTCTACCTGTAGAGAACCATTTTAGGATACCATCATCATGGGACCTACCTTAAATATTTTTTTATGGCCTATATTTTTCATCTTACAGTAACAACACAGGGGGTGCACATTTACCAACAGGCGATCAGAATAGATCCTTGAGCAGTTTACATTACAGAGGAAAAGACAATAGAGGTAGACAATTTTAATTAATAATAGTTGCATGTCTAGGGGCTTGGGAGCAATCTCTTCAGGGGCAGCCACACACATCCTATTCCGTCCCACTACTGCTTGACTCCGAATCATGTTGTTCACTCTCAGCCCCCCCAGTATTTAGGAGGTCCCTACAGAGCTCTCTCCATACCATGAGATCTTCATCGAGTTTCTCCTCCCTCCTGCTAGACTTCATGTGCACTTCCTCGGCAATCGACCATTCAAGCCTGTCTCTCAACCAGTCGACCATCAAGGGAGAGCGCCTTCCCATTCATACTTTTGCGATCCTTCGTCTTGCTAGATCCAGGAGTAATTGCAGTAATTTGTATGCCATCTTGCGTTTTTTAGGTCTAGGAACCTGCCCCAGTAGGCAGTGCAGTGGGGTGTGCTCAATACGAAGGCCAGTTCCTCCCCTCAACCGCTCCACCACTAGTGTCCAGAATTGGTACACCTTGGGGCACCCCCAGGCGAGGTGCAGGAAGTCCACCCCCTGTACTCCACATCTAGGGCAAGCATCATTGCGGTCCGGGTCAATACGACACAGTCTCGTCGGGGTCATATACACGCAGTGCAGGTAATTAAAATGTTTCATTTAAAGCATGCATTGCAGGATATAGTATGAGTTAGAGCGCACACTGCTTTCCATGTCAAAGAATGCCTTGACCCTCTGGAAATGGCCAAGCGGCACATGCCCTGGGGACAATCCAGACGTGGGTCCCTTGCTCACTTTGCCACTGGATTCAAGATAGCCTGGCTGATGACAGCTGAAAGCCAGAAACCGGTCCCAGGATGCTTGTTTCCGGTCCAGGGAAGACATGGCTTGGCAGTTCGGGCTGGACTGTTCCCATGAGGCACAGGGTCAGACTGATTTGCATATGGCCATGTCTGAACTGGGGTGGCGGAGTGAGCTAAAGAATGATGATGGATTAAACCCAGATCAGTTGACTGGGGGTGAGTGCTTGCAATGTTCAACACTCCGTCCATCATCCCCTTTGGTTTTGCTATGTTCGCCCTAAGTTGGCAGGGTATGCCCAGACGTGGGTCCCTTGCTCACTTTGCCACTGGATTCAAGATAGCCTGGCTGATGACGGCTGTAAACCAGAAACCGGTCCCAGGATGCTTGTTTCCGGTCCAGGGAAGACATGGCTTGGCAGTTCGGGCTGGACTGTTCCCATGAGGCACAGGGTCAGACTGATTTGCATATGGCCATGTCTGAACTGGGGTGGTGGAGTGAGCTAAAGAATGATGATGGATTAAACCCAGATCAGTTGACTGGGGGTGAGTGTTTGATTGGCTCAAACGTTCCGTCCATCATCCCCTTTTGTATCGCTGGGGGAGCCCACAGCGTCAGTTGTCATGGCCCTATATAATAGAGAAATCAGTCGGCGCCCGCTCCCACACGTAAGTATAACGCCCAGAGTTTGAGTCGTCTGAAGCGTTAGGGAACGTAAGCTATGTCGCCCTAGCTAGGTCCATGAGGCCAGCGTGCTGAAGGTATTGGCCCTGACCCAGTCCAAACGCCTCACATGCCTGTTCATATGATATGAAGGTTTCATGCGTGTACAAGTTCTCCAACACCTGACAGCCTCCCTCCCTCCAGGCCTGAACTGACATGTTTTTCATTGTTTTTCATACCGGGGGCAGAGACCATACATTTAGTTCCCAGTGAAACGGCGCATGCCTAAGAGCGCACTCTACAAATACTTGCCACACCTTTGCGATCTGTCTGACCATGTATGGCAGGTTGCCTGGAGCACCCGCCCCCTCCATCAGGGCGGATGGAAGCCTATCCGACTGGGCTCGTCCTCCAATCAAGCGCTTTTCCCAGTTGTCTCTCTCATCTAGCCACTGGGCCGCATATTGCAGGTGCGACGCATAGTAATATAAATCTAATCTGGGGGCTTCCAGGCCCCATCTTCATAGTGCCTCATTAAAACATGCATGGCCACCCTGCTACGTCGTCCCACCCAGTACAGGGCCACCAGCACTGAGCTCAGCTGCCTGAACACCCTCATGGGGATGCTGCACATGAGTTTTGGAGCACATATAAACAACGTGGAAGAACAACCATCCTGGTCACCGCTACTCTTCACATAAGAGAGAGCTGCAGGGAGTTCCAAAAAGCCACAGACCGCCTCAAGGAGTCAACCACCCTGATCACATTCAGCTGCAGCAGCCGCAATTCTTCATGAGCAACCTGTTGGCCTAGTTATCGGAAGTGCCCAGTCTCCCAACGCGGACCCAGCCTTGGAAGGCTCTCCGGCGGCAACATCCCCATACTAGCCAATGGGAAAAGCAAGGACTTGCCCCTATTCAGGCGCAGGCCGGAGTAGTCTGCAAACTCATGCAGCAGCTGTAATAATTTAGGTACCGCCAGACGGAGGGGATGCAATATAAAACAGAGCATCGTCAACATACAACAATATTAAATGGGAGCTCTCTGCAATGCGGATTCCCCACTGCCCAAGCTCTCGTCGGGCCCACACCGCCATGGGTTCGATGGCCAATGCAAAGAGTAATGGCAACAATGGGCAGCCTTGCAGCGTTCCATGCTCTAGCACCCATTTCTCCCACTGGCTCTGCCCAACTCAGACCCGACGCATGGCTCTGTATAGAGAATTTTGACCCACCGGCAAAAGAGCGGGCCGAAGCCCGTCACCCTCAGCACCTCCTGAAGATAGCGCAAATCCACAGTGTCAAACGCCTTCTCGAGGTCAATGTACACCAATGCCAGTTCCTCATCTCTAGTCTGTACCTCATGCATGACATGCGATACGTGCCAAATATTCATGCCTGTGTTGCGGCCAGGGATAAACCACACTGATCCTCATGGACGAGGTGGGACATGTGGGAGGGGGGGCAGTTGCCTCGCAAGTGCCTTACATAGTATTTTAATGTCAGAGTTTATCATGGTGAGTGGGCGATACGCTGCAGGGTCATGATCGTCTCCCCCCTGTTTCAAGAGCATGCATATATCCCCTTTCCGCAGGGAAGGGGGTAAGGACCCCCGCTCGAACGCCTCATTGTATAATTGCAGTAATGGTTGCACCAACTGTTCTGAGTAAGCCTGATAGTATTCAGTCGGAAACCAATCCCCCCCCAGGTGCCTTGGCCCTAGGCAACTCTCGAAGTGCCTTGGTTAATTCTTCGGTCATTAGTCGTGTCTCCAGCTCCTCCTTGGCTGCCAGCGGGAGGCAAGTCAGTTGTAAACCCCCCAGGAATGGGACAAAACGGTCGGCCCGAACTAACGGGTCCACAGTATAAACCTTCTGCAAGTGCAGCTGAAACACTTCCAGTATGCCTTCTCTAGAGTGCACCAAGTCTCCCGCTAGATTGCGCAAGCAGGTCGTCAATGAAGGGGCCCGCTCCCTGCGCAAAATCCAGGCAAGGAGGCGTCTGGACGTGTCACCTTCGGCGTGAAGCCACTGGCGGTAGCAAGTGAGCGTATATTTGTCCAACCTGTCAGAAATGTCACAAATCTGTTCGCACAGCACGCACTCAGGAGCATATTCAGTAGGGTGCTCCTGGTCACCGGTCTGGGTCTCTGCCAGTGCATCTTCCTTATCCCTCAACTCCCTCTGCAACTGGCATTGAACTCCACACGTGAGCCCCATGCCCTCTCCCCACATCACAGCTTTCATCACCTCCCACTCAGTGGATCTAATGGATGTCCCAGTCCAATTAAGGGTTATATATTCCGAGAGCGCCTGAGAAAGCGTCGCCCTTCCCTCCTGGTCCTCTAATATGTCAGGGGGCATCTCCATCTTCGGGGATCCAGAAAGGGGGCATTCCACTGCACTACGCAGCACACTGGTGTGTGGTCCGATAGAAAACAGGCCAGGTGCGTTACCTCAGCATCTGGAAATGCAGGCGTCTTCGGCACCAATACTCTGTCAAGCCTACTGTGCGTGTTATGTGTAGGGGAGAAGCAACTGAAGAGCCTCTGGGCTGGGTGTGGTGCCCTCCAGATGTCCTGAGGGCCTCTTTCCCTCATCACTGCCTGCAGTGTTTTTGTCATGCGAGGTTTCGTGCCAGCTCTAGGGGGGTGCCTATCCAATGTGGGGTCAAGAACACAATTAAAATCCCCCACCCATATCAACGGTACATCAAGCTCTGCTGCTATTAGGTCCTGCATCGCTTGATAGAAAGCAGGCTCGTCCATGTTGGGGGCGTATGTGTTCAGTATAGCTGTGTCGGGGCCATCTAGCTGTCCGGGCAGGAGCTCAAAGCAACACACCACGTCTGCCTCCATATACACCTACCTGAAATATTAAATCCAGTGGTCTAGCGTTTCAACACTGACTTCGACCATCAACTGAAAGTGTAACTGGTCTTCTTCAGACCTGTAATCGGTGACCCCTGATACTGATAACTTGGCTTGTAAATTGTAGAATTTACTGTGTCTGGAGCAGTAGTTAAGATCCACAAACTTAAATTGTCTGTGGATAAATTCAGGAGATGTTTTATGGGTACAACACAGGTGTGATGCACAACAGACTATGTCATGATCTCAGTCCTCTTTGGTACATCTAATCCTCATTCCAAAAAACAAAGAAATGTGTTTGACAAACCTCTTTTAACCTGGCAAAAACTTAGGGGCCCATTACGATACCCGGCGTAAATAAATCCGCCAGGCATGGAAGCGGCAAAATACCGCCTGCATACACCGTCTGAACACCGACCACGCCATTACGATAACACAAACCGAAAACCGCCATCGGCGGAAAAATCACACTAAATACCGCCCGCCATCGTCCGAGTCGGAGTCAAACCGCCCGCCACGGACGGAAACACGCACGACAACACAAAACCGCCCGCCCTCACGGCCGACACACCGCACGTGAAATTACGATCGCACCGCCATGAGCGCGGGAAAACCACAAATATACCGCCCGCCAGCGCAAACAACGCCGATGCCAATCGACACGGCAGAAACCATGGCGCCCACGTCCCTGCACAGAAACCATCCGCTCACAATACCAATAGCACACAACATGGCCAATAAGTCCACACAGCAAGGCACGCACAAATACACAAGCACAGTACACATCCCGAAAACACCCCCCCTGGACAAACAAAAACTACAAAGGCCAGAACACCAGACACAACACACCTGAAAACAACAGACCATGAGGACACACCCACATAGGTAAGTACAAAAGCAGCACTCCCACAGACCACAACCCCTTGCAACATTGCAAACTAGAGAGGAGAGGAGAGGACACAGTGACACAGCAAGGACAGCAGCACACCACAGAAACGCACACATCACAACCACCACCATCACCAAACACCGGCACCACAAACCCCCTGCACATTACACAACACACACCGCACCAGCACCACAAACACCATGGCACCACAAAGAATGCCCAAGTTCACGCCCATTGAGCTGACGGTCATGGTCGACGAGATCATCAAGGTGCACCCACAAATCTATGGGAACATGGTCCAACACACACCACTAGCCACCAGAAACAGAATGTGGAACAGGATCGTAGACCAGGTCAATGCAGTCGGGACCCTGCCCAGGAACAGAGTCGAAATTAACAAACGGTGGAATGACGTCAAGAGCCTGGTCAAGAAGAAGGAGGGCAAAAACAGAGAGCTGGCTGCAGTCACTGGTGGAGGGAATCCCGCGCTCTTCAAGACCTTCAAAGCGTGGGAGGAGAAGGTGCGAGTCATCATCCATCCCGAGATCCTCGCCGGATTAGCAGGGGAGTGGAGGCTGGTAAGTACAAACTAATGTATACCAGCACACCGCTATGTACTCACATGCACTACCACCATGCCACAGCTCCCAGGGACAAACACCCCCATGTCCAGCACACAATACACAACACATCACACACACATGCAACAGACACCACCACACACAGCCCAAACCGAACAACTGTAAGATGCGTGGGGACATGTGTACACTCAGCCAGCCACGTAACCACCAACAGGTCCCCAAATATGCCAGAAGCGCCACAACGAGCACCCACCACACCCATGTGTCCGCCATAGCTGCACTAACCAACAAGTAACAGGTAAGTGGCAGGAACACAAAGTGCAGTGGGTGGGAGGGTGGACAGCTCAAGTACAACACACACCAGGCCCCTAGTCCCACAGTACAGCAAGGAGGAGCATCCCCCACACCCCACAGCCACGTGTCAGCCACCGCAGTGCACAACGACAGCCGAAAGGTAGACATCACGGTCCACAGCAATCGGTGTCAGTGGGTGTCCAGCCACCACTACGACCCACAACACCCCCCCACCCCCACAGACCTGCAACATGGAGCACCCCCGCTTAGAACCATGTGGCATCCAGTACAGTGCACGCCCGAACAACTTGCAGGTGGGAAACTGGACAGGGCTGGATCACTGGAGGCATGAGGGCCGTAACACGACCAACACATGGGACATGTCACGTAGCAGACGAACACGCAGCACCGCCCACCGTCACGAACAAGTGAACAATGTGCACACGGACATGAACCACAGACTCACACCCCACATGACCCATCACAAACACAGCAACACCCAAGGAGCCACGTCTGCATGCACAAGCCACACTGAACATAGTACCACACGGCAGCCACTGTGCAACCCATCACACACAACCGAAACACCATTGAAGTCCAGTTCATGTAGCCCCTACTGCCTGTCAACCACACACCCCACAACTACGCCTATGTAAGACAAACAACACTAGACGCAACAGAGCGGAACAACATAAATGCACACGAACACCACTGAACCCATCAAACACACAGACACACCATGCACATACAACATACCATCCATCCCATCCATCAGCCCCAGTCTCATGAAAGGCATGTCATCCACACAGCTGCCACACATACAGCAGTCACGCTAAGACACATGCCCATGACCAACCATGTGCCAGAAGTCAATGAAGCGCACGACACACTGTGAGCAACAACACACAACATGGGCCACACCCCCCCGAGCACTGCAGTGATGCACATGGCACAGGGCAGCACGCACACCAAGGAGATGGGACAACTGCAATACGTTGGCTGGCACACAACCAACACTCACTCATAACGATGCGTCCAATGCCATGCCCAGTAATCACAACAGACAGCAAATATGCAGGCCATGTCAAGCATGCACACACCTCAAACCATGCACTGTCATGCTGCCACAACACATGTCACGTTCGGCACCCATGGCTTACAGCATGTACCCCAAAAGCATATCCCCTCCCAAATGTGAATCTGGGGCATGGCCCCCATGTTGCCATATGCGTTCCTAAGCGTTCCATATGAACCCCAAAAGCAAAGTACAAACCAGACCCAGGATGGGCCAGGAGCCCGCATACACCAGAGTCACAATGAGTAGGGGCACAGCAACACACCCATCGGCATGGCCAATCCGTCCCATGCCACATGTGCACAGCACACAGTCCCATTGCCTAGCACACGCAACTACAGATGCCACAGCCACACACTCGCCTCCGGGAAACCCATGTACGAGATTGCACGAACTGCCAATGTCAGACGACAAATACATACTGTGCCAGGTGCAACACAATGACAAATCCCATTCTCTCCACAGGTGACGAACTCCCGGATGCTGGGGATGGAGACAGCAGCCAGCACAGCCAGCCCACAAGCCCCCAACGAGGACACACGGATCTGGAGGATCTGACCTCCTCTTCGGACACGGACCATCAAGCAGGCCCATCTGGTGTGGCAGGGCCCAGCCGCTCCCCAGGACCCCTCCTACCCACCAACCCATCATCCAGGGCTGCTGAACAGTCCCAGCCCCCTGCTGCCACTGTCGTTGCGGCCACTCCCACGGTCATTGCGGCCACACCCACGGTCATTGCGGCCACTACCACTGCCGCAACCGCCACCATCGCCGCACCGACCACCACCGCCACCACCACCACCACGTCTTCGCTGGCACCAGCCCCAGCGCAGGTGGTGGCCCGGCCGACTGGATCCACCCTGGGAGCCACAGCGAGGACCGCGGTATGCAATGTGGCTAGTGGGCAGGCCGGTGGCAGCAGGACTGGTAGGAGGAGCAGGGTCAGGGAAACGCCAGCCTCCCCTGGGAGCCATGCCCTGCCTCAAATGGCCAGAGTCCTTGGGGCCTATGAGGAGGCCCAAGAACAATGGGTCAGGTCTGCCACAGACACGCGGGAGGTGCTGGGGGTGCTGAGGTCCATGGACGCCCATATGGGCCAATTCGTGTCCCGTATGGACCAACTCGTGGACCTCATGGGCCAGCTGGTGGTGGCGGTGGGGTCACAGGCAAGGCCAGCAACACCACCTCCGCCACCACCTGCTAGGGCGCAGGGTCGGGCAGCAGTGTCCACTTCCCCTGCGACCACAGCCAGTGAGCACACCTCACCCACCACCAGCAGGTCGCCACCACACCCCCCCCCTCCCAAACGTGGAAGGGGCCGTCCGAAGAGGAAACAGGTCTCCCGGGAGGACTTCGCACGCACCAGTCGCAAGTGAGGCAGCCAGCCAGCCTTCCGCCAGCCTTCCTTGACCAGCCACTGCATTGACTTGCTCTACGATCCCACTCCACACAGCCAGCTGGATGGCATGTGTGTGTTGGACCATGGACATAGAACCAGTGGGTACACCCTGAGCTTCACGCAGCCATGACCGACAGCTCATTGTCACTGCACGCACCACTTTTGTCATCACCTTACGCACAATCACATGTCACAGTTTGTAATAAATGCACCTTTTTCACTAACTGCTGTTTGTGCCCTGTGTTTTATTTGTACGGAATACTACGGCCACCTTGGGCGCAAAGGCACCTGATGCGTGGCATGGCAATGGAATCCGGAGGGCCTGTAGGGACCTAGGGGTGGGAGACAGAACAGGAGCACATTCAATGAGTGTGTCACACACCCATCACACAGTACATGTCAACAACTACAAGCAATGTACACACATCGCACAGAGCAATAGGGCACAATGCCACAGTCACCAACAGTGGCATACTACCCTGGCCATGGAGCGTTGACACACTGCACGCAGTGAACATGCGGCCACCCTGACACAGCACACACACACCTGCACAGATACAGCCACATCAGCCGTCGTACATGGACACTCACCGTCAAGTGAAGTAGCGGGCGATGAGCTGCTGCCGCACATTCCCAGCTTCCTCCTCTCCGCTGTCCTCCTCACTCGAGCTGTCCTGGTCTGCGGGCTGGGGCCCTGGTTGATCTCCGTCATCCACAATGAGGGGGATCTGCTTACGAATGGCCAGATTGTGCAGCATGCAGCACGCCACCACTATCTGGCACACCTTCTGTGGGGAGTACGCCAGTGCACCCCCGGTGCGGTCCAGGCACCTGAACCTGGACTTGAGGAGGCCAAAGGTACGCTCGACCACACGTCTGGTCCTCCCATGTGCCTCATTGTATCGATCGTCTGCTGGGGTGCGAGGATTCCTCAATGGACTGAGCAGCCATGCCCCATTCGGATACGCAGAGTCACCTGGGTGTGAGGGACACAGAGAACTGTTGCTATTCCAACTGGACAGGGGACAGCATCGCACAACAAGCACGCTACACCACTCCACATACTCACCGACAATACAGCCACGATCCTGTTGCAGATTGGCCATCAGTCGTGGCAAGATGCTGTTGCGCATTATGTGTGCGTCATGTGCCGAGCCTGGAAACTTGGCACACACGTGGGTGATCACCATGTCCGCAAGGCACACCACTTGCACATTCAGGGAGTGCGTGTGCTTCCTGTTGCGGTACAGGTGCTCAGTGGCCTGTGGTGGAACAAGGCCAACATGTGTGCAGTCAATGGCTCCCACGACGTGTGGGATTCTGCCAAGGGCATAGAATGCACCCTTCACTGCCGCCAATTCACGAGCCCTGGGGAATCTGATGTACCTGTTTCGGTAAAGCATCATGGCTGCCAGTACATCCCTCAGCACCTTGCTGAACATGGGCTGGGACATCCCACCTCCACTGCCCACTGTGTGCTGGAATGACCCAGTGGCGAAGAAATGCATGGCGGCCATCACCTTAGCCGTGGGGGTGACAGCAGTCGGATACACCCTGCGGGGACGGAGATGGGGCTCTAACATGGCACACAGTCGATGCAGGGTTGGCCTGTCCAGCCGAAACTTCCTGATAACCTCTGTATCGTCCATGTCCGCCAGCAATTGGTATGGGCGGTCAATGTTCGGTCTCCGCCTGGGGAAAATGGCAGAGGACACATGTCAAAGCAACACGACACATAGCAATTTCGCATACACATCACTGACATGACTGAGCAAGCACATGTGCCACAGCCCAGCTGTCAAGCTGGGACGGCACGGCCACAATACACTTACACAGGTCTCCCAACAATGGCAATGGCAAGTGAGACATACCACTGCCATGTGCATGCACATGGGGATCTAGGCCCCAATGACTTGCGGGGCGTGCTGATGGGGACTGACTGCATATTCGTCAAGCGGCAACGCCACGGCGACATGAGTGTCTGCTGAGCATGGAACTGCTTCCGAGGCTGGATGAGTATGGCACACGACGACGACGATGTGGGCACGGGCTGAGCGGCCAATACAAGTGGGACCTGTGGCACGAGGGGAAATGAGACAGTAGTAGGTGTCAGCACTGCACCCTATGTACAGCACTGTACGGATCACACCTCCCGAAACATTGACAGGTGTCCACATTGACAGCCCCATGCCAAGACGGCTGTGTGCTTGCAGTCACACGTCACAGGTGAGAGGTTACATTGCACGTGCCAGGTGGCAGACGTACATAGTGGGAGCTGGCATGTGTGTGCATGTGTCTCCTGTTCAGGATCCACCAGATGGGCGCTGACTCTGTACTGACCATTGGACACAGCATGTTCCGTGGAAGGCTTGTGTGTGTGGGATGGTGGCACTGGATGTGCCTCCGTTGGGTGGGGGGCCATGCACAGGGCGGGTACGTCGATGATTGCGCATTGTTGGTCACGGTGGGTGCACCTACTAAGATGTGTTGCCCTGTGTTCAATTCCTATGTCCGCATGATGATGGACTGTGGATGTGGGCAGACTACACATTGGTCGATGTGCTGACTATATGCATGTGCCTTCACACCAGGCACCGCTGCCCCTGCACATGTGACCCCTGCTGGACTCGCTGCTGAGTCTGTGGAGCTGATGCACCTTCTGTGCGTGGGGCGGACAGCTCTCCTCACTTCCCTCATTGCGCATGTCATGTCTTTGCCGCAGGTGACATGGATCATGGAGGGCCCACATGTACGCGTGGGTAGGCTACACATGATTGTTCACTGGTCGCCACCCCAGTCAGTGTATCGAATGGGAGGGTTGTCGTGCTGGTGGTATGTTCGATGTGGCGGATGGGCGGGCCTAGGTGCGGGCTTACATTCCGGACATGGGGGGTAGTTGGATTGGCGACTAGTTGCAGTGCACACGGAACACGTCTCTTCCTTTCCACATCTGGGACATCCCTTGTACTACTTGACAGTGATACGGTCATCTTCGCCCCAGCCCTCATGTCCTCCCCTCGCCCCCCAATATGCATGCTCACCTGCGAGGCTAGCGCTTGCACAGGCAGCCCCAAGCTCGCACCAGAGAGGGCAAGGAGTGTATGTGTGGGTCCAGTTGCACGAGTGGGCTGTCTCAGGGTATGATGTGTGGCGGGACGCCGTCCACCTGCGTGGTGCCCCCAATGGAGACCCGGCCTGCATGGACTATGCATCACAGTCTTCGCCTTCCGGATCCGCCACCTGCGACACCCAGTGGCTGTGGCTGCCCTTGTGGCCAGGCCGCGTCCGTCTGTGACTGGTGGCCCACACATTCACTCTTTGGCCTCTCTGGGGAGGGCTCGGGGGTGGTGGCGCACGCGCTTGCACTTAGTCGCAATGGCATGTGGCGTGGTTGGTATGATGGGCAATGGATGGGATGGTGCGAGCCACCTCCCGTGACGTCAGTGCTGCTCGTGCTGTGGTGCGTCCCCCTACACTTCCATTTGACTTTTTGCCATGCTAGATGTTGAGGTTCTATTGCCTGCGTGATATGACCAGGAGGAGCGCGAGGAGACCTCTCACACACCATGCTCCACTGCCATCCCGTGCCCTGTATCGCCTGTGCGGATTGACTATGTTGGGGTTACACCTGGTCGACTGGGGCTGTGTGTGCCTTGTCAAGGGGCATGGCGGGCGCACAACAGGATCCTGCTTGTCCACGGAGGGTGGGCTGACGTGTGCGCCTGGTACCGCTATGTACGTGTTCCCGGCTGCTGTGCACACACGTGTTCACACACACCCCCCGACAGGTGTCCTCTCACTATGCCCAGGGAAGCGGTGGTGTACTGTTCATGACCCCTCCCAACACGGCGTGCTCCAACTTGGCATGTGCGCATCTACCCGTCACACCCACCCACCTGTGCACTGCGTCCATACGACTTCACACGGCACATGTGTGTCTTCCACAGTTGTGCTACTCATTTGCATTGTCATCCAATACCAGTGGACTACATGGTCATGTCACGACTGCCGTGTACTTCACATACTCTCATCCTCTCTCATTCGTACATGTGAAATGAGTCAGCGGAGACAGTTTTGGTTTCAAACATTATATTGAGTCTTCTGTCCTCTGTGATGCAGTATAGTGGACACTACTGGCAGCGGAATACATGTAGAGGATATACTGAGCATGATTACAAATGGGATAGGGTGTGGGGTTACATGTGATTGGCTGTTGCATGTGGGATGTGGGCTTCAGAGTGACATCTGCTTGGCCAAGGCTGTGCTAATGTACATTTGCTTATAGCTGCGGAGCTGCGGACTTTGACACAGACGGTATACATGTAGCCTACCAGACCGCTTGGCATCATGGGCACAGTCCATCTCAGTTCCATGTGACAGGTTTGCTGCGGTTGTTCCTCATGCACGCGTGCATGTGAGATGACATCAGGACATGTGCTTGCGTGCATGCAGCGGCGTGCCACTTGTTGTTGCAATGTGGTGGTTACTGGACATGTCACAGTCACTGGGGTCGTGTTGTTGTTGTATGCACTTGTCGTCCATGCAAAGGTCCTGGTATGGGATTCCCGGGGCGGGGGTGGGAGGGGTGCAGCACCCACAGACTCCAGGCGACCTATTCATGTCCACTGAGCGGTGTGTATGTCCATGGGCGCTGGATCCATGTCGTGTCCTGGTTGTTCGTGCAGTTCCGTCCATGTGGGTGCGATACACAGAGCCCATGCCACTGCCTCCCACGATGCATGCGGTGTTCCTGGATGTGATGGGGAACAGTGTGCATGTCCCGGTCATATCCGATGTCATGGCGATGTCGTTGATGGTGTGGTTACAGTTGCCGGTCGTTTGGTATGGCTGTTGTGGTGGTGACTGGCCAGTCCGTGCGGAAGCTAAGCATGGGTGCGGGGTTGGACATCAAAGGTCACTCGGGGAACCTGCGTTGTGGTCCGACGTATTTACAGGTTGTCAGGTATGCGATGCCGTCCAGCAGGGCTTCCATGTCATTGGTGGTGTACATGTTTGCCAGCCAATGTAGCGGATGGTGGCTGTCAAGGTGTTGTTCGTAAGTTGTCCCTTGGAGGACCATGATGGGGCATGCTGGGTGGCATTCGATGTAGCTGTTCTCGATGATCCGTCGTGTGGAGGCACAGTGGTCCCATTTCAGTGCGGGTGCGATGTTGGCCACATACGCCATGCCCCCATAGGCAGAGCAGGCCCTGTCGTGTGCGTCCAGAGGGAGGAGTAGTGGTAGCAGGTCCGCCTTCAGACATGCCGGGTTGGAGAGGCATATCTCGACGGGATGCTGGTAGGTACACCTCCGACAGTAGAAGACGGGCATGACGCAGCTGAACAATGTGATGCGGTAAGTCAGTCGGTAAGTTACGTTCAGCAGGGACAGGAGATCGCATCCCAATGTATGGAACAGGTTGGTTTTGTACAGCTTGAGCTGTTCGTCGTAGTTGGGTAGGTGTGTTGCGGTTGCCATTTCGCAGCGGTGCGTTGTGGTGGCGTGCTCCGGCTGTGTGTGCAGTCTGCAATGTGCACGCTCCGAAGTTGCTGTGAGCTCTGTGTAGTCGTAGGGAGACAGGACTTGTGTTCTGTTTGCTTGTTTGGAGGACACGGGCCCTCTTCCCACATGCTTCTCAGACAGTTCAAGGTCAGTGCTGTGTGACTCCTTCCAATTAACTTGCATGTGGCCGACATGGGGAGTGTTTTCTTCTTTCTTCCCCGTCCGTTGTGTGCTTCTGTGATATGCGCTATCTGCCCTGTGGTCGGTCTCCTCGGCATGCCTGTGTTGGTCTATTCTTGGACAATGGCTGTATTCACCGGCTTCTGTCGTAGGGCTGTGGTTTCGGTGTTGGAATGGAAGGTCATTCAGTGCTGTCTGCTCTCCCTTGTGTGGGTGGCAGGCTGCCTTTCCGCTCTGCGTTGGGCCTTGTGTGTGAATGTTATTCTTGGGCCACCTGTTGTCGGTCCCCGTGCTCTTTGGTGTTCCGTTTTATATGTCTTGTTCATATGTGCAGGGTGGTATGGGTTTTTCAGTGTGGTACTGGCGTTCCTCTTCCCGAAGGGACCCTGCTTCTCCTAGTTGGTGTTGCCGCCGCTGTGTGCTTCGCCATGTTTGTTACACTGGGGTGTGTCCTGCTGTTGCGTGACTTCACTGACATGTGTGCGTCGGTTGTGTGGCGTTGGGTGTTGTCCGTGAATTTGGCGTTGGGGACATGTCTGTGGCCGGCCTGTCACGTGTCATGTGCGTTCGGGGTGGGGCTGATGTGTGTGCTGCTTGGTTGTGTCCCTGTGTCTGTGTGCGACGCATGCATGGCGCTGCGGTTGGCCTCTGCGTTGTGCGCATGTGTGGCGGCGTCATCGGCGCTTTGGGGCCGTGACGGGGTGGTTGGTTCCTGGTCCCAGGTGGTGTGTACACATGTGTTCCGCGAAGTTACGATTTGGCCTGTGTGTCATATGTGGATGCAATGGTGGATGTGTAGTGTACACGCGCTGGTGGGGGGTTGTCCGCTTTTTCCGCCCTTGCACTGTGTGCGCTGTTTGCGTGCACTTGTTGTGTGTGTGCCTACCTGCGTCTCCGCGGTGCGTTGCGTCCTTGGTGGTGCATCAGCAGAAGCATGGGGAGGGCCTGCAGTGCTGGATTCATGCTCGGGGTGCCGCTTCTTCGTTTTCCGTGCTCTGCGTCCGTGTTACCGCCTCTCTTTCACGTGCGGTGTCTCTTAGCCGTGGGAGCCGTTTGTTTGCGGCATCGTAATTTATACGCCGGGCGGGACGTGTTTCGTCGGACGGTGTGTGTCAGTTAGGCTGCGCCGCTACGTGTACGGGCGCACTTTGATGGCGGACGGTGTTGCTGGCTTGCCGGCGGTGTTTGGCCTACTTTACGCATCGTAATTGGACGGGCGTGTGGACTGCTGCGTGCCGGCGGTAACTGGTGGTTTTTGCATCCGCCAGCACGGCGGTTGTGCTTCCGCCCGCCATCGTAATGAGCCCCTTACTTTGTCGTAGCCATAAGGCCCAAAATGTAGATTCTTTTTACAACCAGCGTAGGTACCGAACCAGACAAATGTTTATAGGATTCAAGGCTTTTATTAAATATTGTATCTTGCTAATACACAGAATATAAGGTCAAGAGGTTTTAAAATTAGAAGGAGCCCTCAATAGTTTAAAACATTTTATAGTGGAAAAATGAAATATTTATATTTAGCCGAACTACAATATTTTAATATGGTGAGAAATTTGAAATAATATTTATTTTTTGGGTCGTTATCGTCTAAGATCAGACTACGAGAGAAATTGATTCTAAACAAATGGAATTATAATTTTTAATTATTATAAAGCACTGATAATCCCCATGTAGATAAAGAAAATTTAGATAAATTTCCTGGCGTTTCTAGCCATCCTCTGACTTTTTTCAGACAAATCTTTAAAAACATCTTAACATCAGGACAGTTCCTGGTCCACGTGAGAATTTAATGGATCTCCAAAAATCTTCACAGATTCTTACCTCCATATCAAAATGCGAATTCAGTTTCATCTAGGCAAGCAAGCGCAACCCTGATTCATGTGAATATCATGCAAAAAGATTAAGAAACACCGAATTTGTAATCATACTTTAAATATCATTGATGGTAGGTGATTAAAAACATACTACATAATTATTGCAAATTGCCTGGACTTTAGAAATTCTCACTCCAAATCCTTAAGGTTTTATTTCTGATTGTTTGTTGGAAAAACATGTTTTCATCTGTGTGTCTGCACCTAAAGTACCACAGCATTCGTACAAAAATGTACTACTGAAATAAAACCCAAGACGCATATGAATTAATTAAATTAAATCAAATTAAATTGAGTCCCCAAGTGCCGTTACTAACTAAATATTACACAGCAAGGTTCTAACATCGTATTCTTTCTCCTCTTTTTTAAAAATGTGTACCCATCCGCTTTGGCCCATCTTATTGAGTCTTTTGGCCTAAACTTTTTTCTCTGTCCCAACGACTCCCAAATAATAGCTAGCTTTGAGAAGCGTGGTTTCATAGTGGTGGCTAACTTGTGAAAGTACAACACTGGACTATTTCTAATTTTATTAAATTAAATGAATCCATAACTTAGATCCTGGGTCCATCGAAACTAGAAGCAGCAGTTCTGGCCAGTTTATGGCTCCCACACCATGAGCCTCTCTCCATCACTGATCCCAGTGGGGAAAAAAGCTGAGCATCAGAATTAACGCTGTGCAACCTTAACTGAACAACTGGCGGTGGAGTTTAAGACTTGCTTATTCGTGCTGCACTCCCTCCAACGAGTACTTTCTTCATTTACGCGTCCCAGGAAATTACAATCCTAAATGCTTTTATATCCTCATTGCTAGACCATTGTAGCTCTATTTAGATAGAGTTACCTACATTTCTTATTGTACCGGCGGCGCAAGGAGCTTGTAAATAAGTCCCGCTGTTCTTTTCACCCATGGCTATGCAACCACCCGGCAATACATTCATTGATAGTGGCATGAGCAGACAGGTGAAGACACTTCATGTGCCTCAAGTCTCCCAGTTAGCTGGTGCAGCCTCAGATCTCTCCCCTTGTGTGGGGGATCAGGGTTTAAGGCCTGTAGCAAACCAATATGAAGTTCTTTCCAGGGTGGACTGACTTTCAGATGACATCAAGGCGCTTTTTTCCACTGACAACTTTATAGGAGATGGGGCTTTGAAGAAGAGACCATCGACTAAGGGCACCAATTGGTCCTTTTCTTTTTTGATCTGGAACATTGCTGGGCTTAAGGACAGGATTGTTAACCTGACCTGGCTAGACTTCATTGCTAAATTTTATTCCATCATGCTGCAGGAAACATGGGACACTACTACCTCATCTTGTGCAGGTTTTGCTTCCTATTCTTGTCTTGCTATCCCTTCCATACAAGGCAGGGCCAAGGGCAGCCTTTCCGTATGGGATAACTTGAGTCTAAATGTGGATGGGCCGGTTTTAGACACGGTAAGTTCCGCCTTTCAAGCTCATCATGGACAAATCGAGTTCTTTCTAATTTTATTTGATACATTTTTATAATAATGATTTTTAAAATTCTGTATGTGTTCATTTTACTCAATTTTATTTTACGAATCTGACGCCTCTGAGGTTAGATTCCTATTTCAGCCTAATTATTTTCTTTGTGGGAATGTTAACACTAAACTAGTAGCTACTGTTGAGACACAAGGGTGTAAGTGTTCTGCATCCCTTAGGGGTCACCCAGAGAGTACAGGGAAGGAGTTAGACCAGTATCTAGCTGCACATGTTCTTGTTGACAGCGTATATATGTTCAATGGAGATGGACCATTCCTGGCCTCTGTTAGAGGGCCTGGTCGGGCTTCGGTCATCGTTGATTCTATATTTGTAACAAGGAACTTTTTACCTTGGTTTTCACAGGACACCGTTCTTGAGGCAGAGTGGGGAGATCACAATGCTTTACTTGAAGTAGGGCACTTTCCAGTGCTCAGGAAAAATGCCCCTGATGAGATAATATCTTCCATCAGTACTCTAACAATGGCCTTAGGCTCGTTTGGCACTTGAAGGAATGAGGGGTTACCCTTGGCTTACTGTTGAAGACTCATCTAAAGTCTTTTTAAGACTGTCTGGTAGAAGCAAGTTGGGAAGAAATGCTAGCCCACTATGAAAATGTAGGTTTGTGCATCAGGAACAACTTGTTGAAGCCTAATCAGCGTGTTCACAAAAGCCTGCAATGGTTTTATAGGCACTGCTCAGCTGCTAACCGTAGGCTCAGTTAGGTGCTTTCATCCACACCGAAAGACGCAAGCCCGGTCTGGGAAGCCCGGAATTTCTACAAAAGTACCTTGAAGAGTAGGAAGTATGCCCTGAATAGAAGGGATTGGGAGCTTTTGGAAACCACAGCACTCTCGAAAAACAGCAAAGGGCCTCATTAATGAGGCCTCTTGCACCGCCGGAACATCACTCTTTGTGACGTTCCGTGGCGCAGGAGCCTGCACGATATTTATCAGGCAGCATTAAGCCACTTTTTTTGGCTTAATGCTGCCTGATAAATATCTTTCCCTTTAACGCAGTTTTCTGAGTTAAAGGGGCTTGCAATGGGTGTTACTGGAGGTGTTTCCAGCAACATCCATGGCTTTTTGACAATGCCCCAGATTTATGAGAAATCGTAAATCTGAGGAGACCAAAAACGTACGCCTCGCCATAGGAGGCATAAGAGAGGCACAACATGGAGAAATATCTTTATTTCTCCTCATTTGTCCTTTTTCTTTGTGTGCTGAATTCACATAGAAAGAGGAAAAAGCCTCTTGTGATTGTTGTTGTGCGGGAAGGTTTCCCTTCCTGCACAAAGCAATCATCGCTGCAACGCAGGCATCATTGTGCAAAGGTGCCTGGGTTGGCTCTCGGCAGCCCATTGTGTGCCAGCGCAGGGGAAAAGGACAGGAATGCACTGTATCTGATAGATGCAGCACATTCCTGCCCTTTTCTTTTGCCGTAGGGCAGCGCAGCAGGAAAGCCTGTGGCGCTGCCCTACGGCAAAAACTAATTTATGAGGCCCAAAGTGTTTTGGGGCATGGTCAACAAGGTTAGGCAGAGGGAAAGCCCAGCGAATTCCCTTTTAAGCTGTAACGTTTCAGGTTTGGAATGGGTCTTGCATTTTAGCACTATTTATCATTTAAGGGAAGAGAAGAGTGTAGGGGAACTACTTTGGGGCAAAGTACATAGCTCACCCTCTTTGTCTGTCATCTTACCAGAAGTGGTGGATGTAATAAGGCAAAGTCTGGGTGGTAAAGCCGCAGGACTGGCTGGGGTCCCAATGGACCTCCTCAAATGCAGTAGTGATCTGTGTAGACCCATGCTCACGAATGCATTTAATAATTCATTGTACCCTTTCCACTATAGTTCCCATTTTCGCCCAAATGCTATCACCCTGTTTCCCTTATTGATAGTGCTATCAAGAGAATTGAAAGGATGATATTTAGTCATTTAAAATCTTGGGCGAAACTAAACAGTATTCTGAACCCTTATCAATTTGGATTCCGTCTGGGGCTGGGTACAGTGGAACAACCTGAATCTGTATTAGATAGCCAGCAAGTATACCATCACCAAGATTTGCCCTCTGTACCTGGCCTTTATGGACTTATCAACAGCATCCACTTGTGTTAACAGGACCAAACTCTGGTTGATGCTATCAGATTTAGGGGTTGAGGAGGCACTGGTGATCTTTTTGCATATCTTTCATGAGAATTTAGCCTCAAACGTCGGATTTGGCCCGGCAGGAGAAATGTGTGACATTTTCCCCTTAGCTTGAGGTGTGTGTCAAAGTTGCATATTGGCTCCATTGCTGTTTGTTATACATCAGTAACTTGAGCTCCTTCTTGACAAATGCCACTAGGAATATTCCGAAGACAGCAAATTTGCCTGTATAAGTGTGATTATATGCAGATGACGCAGTACTTATGGCAGAGACCCAGGGCCAGACTGGGAACCCAAAGCAGCCCCTGGCACTTTTGTCGGACCAGCCCCCCGGGGGCATGGAGGTGCAAGTGTGAAGCACTGCTGATTTTGTTACTGAGGGCCGATATTGCAGCACCACTGCAAAACCGGCCCCCAGTACCAAAACTGGCCCCCACAGCTGCAAAACCAGCCCAACCCTTCCAGCCTCCCTGGGAAACGCCAGGTGCCCGCTATGGCCAGTCTGGCCCTGCACGGACCCCGAGAGCACTTTGCATGCTGGTGGAGTCTTTTGTGACCTCTATGGGTAATTTAGATCTGGTCACAAACTTTGGGAAATGACACATTATGTCGTGTGGCCCAGGAAGGAACAATATCCCAAATTAACAATCAGTGGTCAATTCCTTGGCAGTGTGAGCAATTTTAATTACCCAGGGGTCGTCTTTAAAACCACAGGTTCTTGGCAGCCACAGATTAGCAACTCACGCTTGAAGTTTAGCGGGTCAGCTGGGTCACTATTCCATTTACCCCAGACCGCAGGCAGGGGGACCAGTTCTCCCCACCTAAATACATACAACTCTCAGGGGCATATTCTCAAGGAGCCATCGCCGATTTATCGGCACTTTAGCGCCGCAAAAGTAGCGATAGACTTATCGCCCCATTCACAAGCTGGTGCAAACTGCCGACATCGCCAGTTTGCCCGCGATAGCTGCCGCAAAACACATCACCACGGATGAGAGCGACAATTAACGCTAATGACATGCAGAGTAGGCGTTCCCGTGCAAAAACACACAAAAACACCACTTCGCGATATTCTCGACGACCAGCCAGATCTGCGATGCCGGACAAAAACAGGCGATAAGGCGCGTTAGCAGCAGGGACTTAACACCTGCTCATTACTGGTCTTAAGTAGGACGAAAACCTGCAGTATAGAGGGAGCCCAGGCCAGAGTTACATCTGAAGACCAACAGATGCCATGGAGCTACTAATCATGCAGCTTGGAGACCCAAGAGGGCCACAACACCCACCACCACCACCCCCAGGACCACCCCCACCCCCAGGACCACCCCCCCCGGACCACCACCGAGGCAGCGCAGAACAAGACAGCAGACCTTCCGAAAATGCATCAGCCTCACAGACTTAACGCCAGAGGAGGTCATTGCCCACCACAGGCTCAAAAGGACAACCATTCTCCGCATCATGACCCACATTGCCCACAGGCTGACGGCACCAACACAGCGGACAACCAACATCCCTCCGCAGACAAAGCTGTTGGCTGTGCTGCACCTATTGGCCTCTGGTACCTTCCAACCAACAACTGCCAGAGTCGGAGGAGTCTCACAGCCAGCCCAATCAAAGGCCATCACACCTGTCCTGGATGCCATCATCAGTTTCATACCCCAGCACCTTTACTTCCCCCACACTGCGCAGGAACAGCTGGAGACCAAGCAAGGCTTCTACGCCATAGCCGGATTCCCGCACGTGTTGGGGGCAATCGACTGCACACATGTCCTACTTGTGCCCCCTGCCGAAACAGCACACAATTACCGCAACAGGAAGCACACGCATTCCATCAAGGTGCAGGCAATAGTGGACCACCGGGGACTCTTCACCAATGTCGTCGCCAACTACCCAGGCAGCGTGCATGACTCATACATCTTCCGACAGTCCATCATCAACCAGCGCTTCCAGGATGGCACCTATGGAAATGGACTGCTCGTCGGTAAGTACCAATGGAACACACCACACACCTCAATTCCACAATCACACAACGCACAACCGTGGGAATGGACACGTAACAAAATCACATCCAACATGCCAAACAACATGCACACCTGCCAGACACGACAACACAAGTAACCGTGGTAAGAGGGGCCAGAAATGTGGACAAACCATACACTAAGGCATAGCCCCTCTGCCACACATTTTCAGAATGTGGGGAGAGGTGGGAACCACGATTGTGCGAAGGAGGCAATGGACCCATGAATAACAATGTACACAATGCCAAGTGTGGCAGTGATGTACTGGACAGTCTTGAGTATGCAGAGCACAGACATGTCCATGTGGACACATACTGCTGGAGTCTGTAGTGTCGTGGACAGTGGACGCAACCATGTCATCACAGGCAGTGGGGAACACCTCGGACAAGTAGCCATGTCGGCCCCCCTGTAAGCGTAAGCATAGTGGGCAGGCCCGGCGCATGCCAGTCCAGCGTAGGGGAGTGACTAAATAGGCTGGGGCTCAGGGAGTGGTTCACTTCCAGGACGGCCACCAAAGTAACTACTACGTGTGGCTCTGTGTCTGCCATATCCTGGCCATAGGCCTACACACACATGGCCGACCACCTACAACGGGCAAAGTCACACCGGCGACGAGGTGGTTACGTCCCACGCCACCCGACGCACATCTCGTCATCGCCTGCAGTGGCGTGTCTGCCAGGGCGGCGTCCCTCATCCTGCCACGAGGCCGCCGTCGTGACCGGTGGTGCCTGCGTGATCCTGTGCGCCTGCCGCACCCCAGCCCGCTGATCCCAAGACCCGACCTGCGCCCAGCGGTCAATGCCCGCCCCTGCACACCCAGGCCTCACTGCTCACCTGCCGCCACCGGAGTCTCTCCAAGAGGGCTCACCACGTGCCGGTGCAATCGCCAAGGCCGGGCTCCGCGGGCTTGGCAGACTCCTCATCCAATCGCTGGCTGCTGTGCAACAGGCCCCCAGCGCACCCAGTGGCACCACACCACGTAGTTGCAAGTTGGCTACTGCTGCCTTCTGACCACACTGCGGTACAGCAAGTAACATACACATCCTTTCCAGTCCGCCCCTCCAGGCCTGCTGCATCATCGCAGGCTGCACACCCGCTCAGCTCTTCCGGTGGGCCGAACTCAGTGCACCACAAGTCACCGTCCAGCCTCCAGCATTATAGCATGATGCACACCCGCTCTGCTCTTCCGGTGGGCCGAACTCAGTGCACCACAAGTCACCGTCCAGCCTCCAGCATTATATCATGATGCACACCCGCTCAGCTCTTCCAGGTGGGCCGAACTCAGTGCACCGCAAGTCATTGTCCCGAGGGGCTACCCCACAAGTTCGCCTCCAGTAGCCAACAGCATGTCCTCGGTAACGCCACTGGAGCCCTTTACAGTCAAGGGGACACCCCCGTCCCAGGCAGGCCGCCGGTAAGCCTGGGCAGATCGTCTGGAGATGTACTCCGAAGCGCACGACATTCCAGCGCCGCGGTGGCGCACGCGTATAAGGAGTGCGGAGAAATGGCCCGGGGCTCTGGGCTTGGTTGAGTTCTGGGCTCTGGGCATGGTCCAGTTCCGGCCTGGCCACAAAAGTGACTATGGCGTGTGTCTCCGTAGTAGTGTCTGCGCTACCTGGCCTGTAATCGACAACGTCGCAATGTAGCATGCACCAGGAGGGCGGCCTCGCCCAAATGGATTAATAAAGGAGCGCGAGACCGCTCGGGGTCTCGGCTCATACATGCCAACTGTTGTGTGTGTATCTACATTGCCGCAGCCTGAACCGAAGGCCTAGCCTCAATATCAGCGCGAGTTCAGCCAGGCCAGAACTCCACATCTGTGTCCGCCCAATCCTTACCATAGGCCTACACACACGTGGCCACACACCTTCAACGGCCAACATTACAGTCTTGCTGTCAGTCCTGCGGACATGCGCAGACAGGCATGACAATGGTGTGCCGTAGGAGTGCAAGTGATACAACCGCGCAGCACACATAAGTAAATAGGCTCGGTGGGAGGGAGGAGCAGCTGTGAGGCTACGTAATACACATTGTCCTACCACATTTGCCAGCAGCAATACATGGCTAACATGAATCCCAAGGTCGCACAAATCACACACCACGAAACTTGTATGTCTGCCAACACAGCATGCAGAACCACCAGTTAACACTGACCTCACTTACCTCTCACAGGTGATCAAGGATATGCACTCTGCCCGTGGATGATAACACCCCTCCGAGACCCGAACACCCCGGCCCAGAGGCAGTATAATGTGGCCCACAAATGCACCAGGGGAAATGTTGAACGCACGTTTGGCGTTTTGAAATCATGTTTCAGGTGCCTGGACATCACTGGTGGAAGACTCCTGTACAGCCCAGAAATAGTGTACAAGATGATCACTGCATGTTGTGTATTGCACAACCTATGTGTACGCACAAATGCCCCATGGATCCAAGTCCCAGAAGCACCGGACGATGATGAGGACGATGATGCAGGTGGACCACACCCCACTGCAGCCGCAGCAGGAATAGCCCGAAGGAACACAATCATCAACAATTTCTTCGCATGAGCACGTCACACTGTGACAGTCCACAGCAATCATGGCATAGTACAAGATGACCAATTGACCAGCATGTGCAAATGAAATCTTAGCAACACACATTCCCCGTGTGCATGTCAGTCCTCTGCATTAGCACATTAATCTGACGGGTGTAAGTGCAGCATTGAGTGCTTACATTTGCATATGTTGCAAGAAGAGATGGTGTGTATGTCACCTCTGTACTGAGAGGCTGTTCATGGCGTCACGTATTCGACATGCCATATCAGGGTGTCACATGTAGTACGTCATGCCACTCATCAGCGTCCCACGTGTACATGAAGGCCATCATTGGTGTTCAGGAAAAGACAACAGGGTGCCATTTGTGGTCAGAGATGTACCTGCCTGATGCACATATACACCCTGTGTGTCGAGTCCCACAACATGAACAACATGGCCGTAAGGGGGATGTGGGCACAGTGGACACCTCAGCAACATTGGGAGATGCACACCAGCCTAGAAGCCAGCAGGTCCACCTTGCGTGGAACACACCAAGGTGTCCCCGGGTCAAATGTGCCATGTACAGGTCACATGTGTACACGGATGTCATCCATCAAGAGAAGTGATCAGTGCCAGCTAATAGGTGCAAGGTGAGTGGTCAACCGCCTCCTCACAGATACCTGCACCCATCACTGTCAGACTGCAGCACAACAACACTGCTACATCAGAGCATGCAATACTGACCGTGAGGGCACGTACATGGCTGGTAAGGGTTCAACCATGCCGGAAGGCGAAGCAGTGACATCCCCCCACCCAATACCCATCACATTTCCAGAATGCAAGCAGATGACAAACTGACTTTGTGTGTGACAGCCCCTCTGTCTGAACTGGAAGGCGGTAGCACATCTGCACCTCCGACCTTGGGAATGCATGCGCCCGTTACACTCTGAGCGATATCATAGCAGCTGCTGACGGCTCCCACACTACGCACAGTGCGAACCAGAGACCAACGTATTCACACCCCACACACAGGAGTCCTTGCTCGTAGTTCACTTGCATGGTATGACCTTCACACTTATGCACCAACCATCCCAGGAGTCCAAGCGCTCCACACTCAGACCAATCATTGCTCCGAGCTGTGGCTTCCACATAACTGTGACTTTGCCTTTGTGACACACAGCCCTATTTCATACATTGACGTGGGGCTAAGTTTGGAAATAGCGAGATTGTTGTTTTGGAGCAATGAGGCCACAGCTCGTTCACACATTCCCAGTCATCTCACTGTCTATCTGGGTGACGGACATACATGCGCATTGAAATCAGTTCCCAGGGAGCACCGTTGTTTGGAAACACTGCCCCTACATACATCCATACTTTCATACTTGCTTGATCATGGACATGACTCTTCTGTGTGAATTTGAATGTCTTATTCACATTCGGTGGAGTGGTGAAGGTGGACCAGTACCTGGCCATGCACACGCTACTTTACAATTTTGCCCCGTGGAGGGCCAGCCAGGGTCCTTTGGGGAGGGAAAAGTGCATCGTAGGAGAGGGAGTTCAGTCCCCAGTCTGATTCCTGTGTCATTGATTGCCTAAACAAATGTAGCAGTCCATGTCGGGGGCCAAGGTCAGTGTCGCAGAGTGTTAAGGGAGACAGTGGAGGGTGTTATTCCTGGGCATGATGCAGAGGGCCGAACCAAGCAGAAAGAGGCCATATGGCGGAGATGGATGCTACCGCTTCCTACTTAGCCCAACGGCAGATTCATCCTCATCATCGTCCTCCTATGTGTGATGTGCCTCACATGTGGGTGGTGGTGTTTTGTCTGCGGCACTGCATGGCAGTGACACATCAGGGGCCGGAGGGGCATTGTCAGCCGCACTCTGAGGCACTGACACATCAGGGGGCGGTGATGTGGAGGGAGTAGTGGCAGCAGCATTCATCTGCGCCAGGGCTTGTGGCAGCACTGCCATGATGTGGTTCTGCAGGGCATGGTAGATCCCTGCTACATTTCACTGGTGTGCAGCCATGGCAGCCATTCTTCCCGCCTGCATCCGCTCCATGTTCTCCATGTTCCTCCCCATGTTGGCCAACTCACGGCTGAGGTCGCTGGAGCCACTCTGACTAGACAGTTGTTCTTGTCTACGAGTCATGACTCCGGCGATGTCAGCCATGGATTGTTGGAGACCATGGAGCGTACTGTGGGTGTCTGTTAGGGCCTGTGGGTGGTCCCTGATGGGACTTGGACACCCACGTAGGGCATCTAGTTTGGCTGCCATGAGGTCGAACCCCACCCACACCTGCTCTGCCGTCCCCTTCTGGCCCTGGGACACATGGCGTTTTAATGCCATGTGTTGGTCGTGGGTAACTGGGAGACAGCCGGGGTGGTGGGTGCTTCCTGCTGTGTGGTCTGTGCAGGGGGTGGGGTCTCGTCGATGCAGCTTGGCTGCCCTGCTCCTGGGGGTGGGCTGCTGAGGGTGCCCATGAGCAGTTGGAGGGCGCCGGGGTCGATGGTGTGTAGGTCCTCTTCATCATCGGTGATGAGGAGTACGGTCTGCTCTGCAGGAGGTGATGATTCTCCCTCTGCAATGTGAAGGGGAGATGCAGTTTGACATTGTGTTCACATGTATGTTGACGCATTGGCCAAGTTTACAGACAGACTGCATGTCAATGTACATTGTGACTGTTTGTGTGGAGATGCCTATTTAATGCTGGACAGTTGACATTTCGCCACCATCACAGATGTGAGGTTGTATTTGTCCATTGTCATCTCACAGTTTCCTGCTATGCCAAATGCGAATGGCCATTTTCCACACACGAGCGGCAGCAGTTGTGTCCTCTGTTCTGTTGTGGAAGTGTTGCAGTTTGGTCCACTTTGTTGTACATGTTGAGGTGCTCTGAGTGTTATGTGTGTGTCCCGCATTGTGGGTGATTTGCCCCTTCAGCTCTGCTTTGGCTGGCCCTTATCCCTTTCAGGCGGTGTGCCTTTCACTTCTGTGCTTATACAGTGCTAGGCTGTTGCAGACTGGGGTAAATTGGGCTCTTGGTCAGAGTTATGACTCTTGGGCATGGTTTGTCCGCAGATGTGCTGTACTTGCTTGTGCATGTGTGCCATTGTGCCCATCTCCCCTCGTCACCCCTGTCCCTGGTGGTTACTCACCATGTTGCTGTTGTGTCAGGTCATGTTGAGCAGTGTCCGGTCCTCCGACTCCTGCCACCGTCTCCTCACTGATGACTGTGGACACCATTTCCTCCATCTCATCCAGCTCCTCCTGTGGCGCAGGACTCCCACCCCCAGTCTGCATTGCTGCTTTGCGGTTGTTGGCGAGTTTCAGCTTGTTTTTGCGCTTCACATCATTCCAGCGCCTCTTGAGCTCTTCCATTGTCCTCCTCAGCACTCCGACTGCATTCTCTTTGTCCACGATGGACTGCCATATTCCATTTTTTGTTGCCAATGACACAGTGGAGGTGACGAACAGTTGTTGATGGTGTTCTGTCACCTCCGTAATCAGGATCCTGTTTTCCTGTGGACTGAACCGCGTCTTCCTCTTCTTCTTCTCCTTGCCCTTCCCTGACCCCGAGGTCCCGGGCTGGTCCTCCGTGGGGCTTGTGGGGTTCGGGTTGTCCTCTGTGCTTGCTCCGGCTACCTCCATGGTGCTTCGCAGTTGTTTGTGTTTTATTTGTGTTTCATTTTTGCCGCTTTTATAGTGTTTGTTCCCGCCTTACTTGTGGGACTTGCGGGCCTGGCGCTGCTTTTCGCTGCATTTTTATCGCAGTTGGGCCCATCGCATCTTTTTTCACGTTCGGGTTTCCTTTTTTATCGCCGTCGCGGTAGTTGTATCGCGGACATTTGTGGCGTTCTCGGGAAACTATTGCATGTTACAGCCGTGTTGGGAATAGGACGTTGGCACGGAGTTATTTTCCCGCGATAGGCGGCGATATGAAAAATTGCGTTAGCCTATTTTGGCAATGTTTATCGCACGTTCTTGTGAATATCCCCCTCAGTGTGTCTCTGCAGCTCTGAATTGTGCTGGGGTTTGGGGCCACCACAACGTTATTCCCCTGCAGACAGAGGAAAACCGTATTTGCAGACGGCTCCTTCATCTTGTTCCTGCAAGTTCCCATTTTATTATTCACCCAGAGCTAAGCCTTCAGCACATATTTGATTAAGCTAAGCTGGCCCCACTTTTGGTCTGGTTCAGTGTCTGGGCCAATACTGAGGCCAGCTTAGATAGGGACATTATTACAGATTGTTTTAAATTATACAAGTGCCTATCAATCCGCTGGTTGGGTTAAGTTTTTAAGACTCTATGGGCCAGATGTACAACCGCAAGATTTTGCGAGTCGCAACTTGCGCAACAAATTGCGAGTCGCAATTTGCGAGTCGCAAAAATCAATGTACGTACCCAACTGTTCCCCAATTAGCGACTCGCAAATGACTCGCATCGCAATTTTGCGAGGAGACAAATTGTGACTTGCTAAGCGCACGCAGATAGCGTTCATGGTGGAACAACCAGTTTAGCGTGTGCAAATAGCGTACGTGGCTGGAAAGGGCATTTTGCATGCACAAATAGCGAGCGTGAATAAAAAAAAAAAGCTTCCTGGGACAGCAGAAGGACCCCAAACCAGGAAGTGGTGTCCCTGGAGAATCCTGAATAAAATTGTCAGCACATGGCAAGGTGCAGCAGCACAGTCCAACACTGCATGCCAGCCAAGCAAAGAAAAACAAGATGTCCAGCAAGTCCAGTGAGAAGGCAGGGAAGGAGAGGCTGCACAAGCTCAAATTCTCTTAGAAGGGACTGGACATATTAACCGAAGAATGCTACAACAACCACGAGCAGCTGTTTGGGAAGTCATCACATACCATTCCTGAATCAGAGAAAAGGAGAATCTGGAGAGATATCCAGCTGCGCATAAATGCCCTGGGTGTGGCTGACCGGTCCCTGGACGACATAAAGAAAAGGTGGTATGACCTGCGCTCCAGGGCCAAGGAGAGGGTTGCAGCACGGCTGCGTGAAGCACAAGGAACATGAGGAGGCCCATCCAATGTTCCGGAAGCTTCAGCAGCAGAGGCAATAGCGGAAAGCACCCTTGTTGCGGGGATTCTGCACATACACAGAACTATGTGCAGGAAAACAGGATCTCGGTGTATAGGGGCTGAACCTTCCTACCACCTTAGTACCCAAAATCCCAAAACCGACTAGCTATAGTGTCTCATTCATTCTCCTACATAATCATGAAGCTACAAATGATTAGACAACCTAGAACACAACACTCCCGACTCTCTCAGGAATCGCGGTAGCAAGACGTACCCTTTCGCTCACTCACTCGTACTTGTTCACAATAAGAATTGTCAGTCACTGTCATAGTTCAAAATGTTTATTTTAACTATCGTGCTCTGTAATGCAGTATACGAGCCACTACCAGTAGCGAAATGCATAAACCTAAAACAGTTAGCATTGTTACAATTCCATAGAATATGAAGGGGGATGTCATTGTATACAGACAGTGGAAAAAGGACTATAAGACCTAACCACCCTCCCCTTGACAAGGTGAAGTTTATTATATAAAGGAAGATCTCTGGGCTTTGTCAGCAGACCCCATACTTTAGTGCCTAGATGGAAGTCTTACATCATAGAAACAGCATAGCTCTTCTTCCTGGAAAGGTCCCTTTCCAAGTGTGTGTTTAGAACAACATGCATCCCCATAATATCAAAGCACGAGTTTCCAGCAGCGCAGCTGCGTTAGCATGTTTTGTCTAGGTGCTAGGGACTGACCAGAACAGAATAACAAGGGGCATTGTTTATCGACCTTGCACATCGTGTTCAGATTAAACTCCAGGAACAGGCAGAGAACGCAGAAAGCAGACCGTTCTCATGCGAAAGGCACAAACAGAGTCTTGCAAAACAAAGTCATGTAGTAACGTGCGCAAAAGCAGCATCATGGCAACAGAGCTCATGCTAACTTAGCAATGTCGACAATGACCCTAACGGCCATATAACACCCTCCCCTTGGTAAGGTCATAGTATATAGACAAAAGACCAAAACAGATTTCAAGGGCAAGCAGAGTTCAAATGCACCTGAAAAAAACCAAATTGGAAAAGTAAAAAAAAAAAAAAAAAATTGATGTTGTTTAAAATTTTGTCGTTTCACGGAAGACGTGATTAATATGGAGGTGGTGAATCCATCAAAGTACGTGAACGCAAGAATGCAACTCGTTCCAAAAGGTCATCCCTATCGTTAGTAGAAAAAAGGGATGCCATCCAATCAAGCAGGCCGAAGGAACAGACGTGTTCCTCATAATCAGACGCTTCCAAGAGCACATCCGGGCAACCTGCGTGATATTCGATGAAGCTCAGTCGCAATAGGTTCTGCGCAGCCGCACAGACATTCAGCCAAGACTCCAAGTGCAGCTGCACGCGCCATATGTCCATCCCTAGAACAGGCCTGCTCATGGGCCACTAAGGGACCAATTTACTGGTCATAATCCGGGTCTGAACATGACGTATTGGAGAGGCATAAATCCAAAGCCCAATAGAAGGGGCACCGCTGACAGTAGAACACAGGTTGCACGCAAGTGAAGTAGGCAAAGCGAAAAGTTAGTCCATAACTCATGCTAAGTGTTGCTAATGGCAAGCATCCAAAAAGTTGTTGCATTCGGTCACGGTACAGCTGCAATTGGCCTGCCTGGTCTGTGCATTACCACAAGATGAGCAGCCACTGGGTAGTAGGAACAGAAGGAGCAGGATTCCACCAGCTAGCGCCAGTATTATTGAGAATCCTCCGAAGACGCTGGAAAAAATAGAATGAATAAAGGCCGGTATTACTCCAAATATCGTCTGAAAAGAAGTCACAAGGCCAGATTCCACAAGTTTAAAAAAAATGAGCAAGGCCTTTGGTGTCAGACGCATTAAATATTTGATGTATCAGCTCCCCAAAGTGAAGTGGGAGGTTCTTGTTCAGAAGTGACAGAATCTCACTAGATGTTCTAGCCACCTGCAATTCGAAGGTCTCTCAAGCCGAAGTGAGAGGCCCTTCTTGTTGAAACAATAGCGCTTTGAGCCTGCTTAATTTGTTGAAATCTGTTTTCAAAATCGCAATGGAAGGCCAAATTGAACTATCTATTTTCCCATGCGGGGGCAGAAAAAGCCCATTGCTACAACAAGTAACACATTGTGAAACCGTTACTATATACGGGATTCCTGCCCGTAAACCACAGCAGTCGTGGTTATTCAAAATAAGATAACTGCCGTTAGTAAGCAATGTAAAAGTGGGAATTATTGCTGGGACGGGAGTTCCCTTTAAAAAACAAGCAAGATTATGCGCGGAAACATTACAAGCGCCGTGCAACTTAACGTGTTTACAAACTAGGGAATGTCCTACTGTGGAATCGCAGTCCTCCCCTGTTAGGAAAACTTCCTTATCCTCCCGATGACATCTGTAAGTGAAAGGTAGGGACCATAATTCATGGAGAAACGCACTTCCCAGGGGTTCAAAGCGGCCAATTGGGAAATGTTGCATGCAAGATTTAAACTGAAACAGCGAAAATGGGAGAGAGATAACCCAATGAATTAACCATACAGCTGAATCTGTCTCCGCCACAGAGAATGGCATGTATTCTAAATGTTCAATGTGTAATAGCGTGTTTGTAGCGTCTTTCATGGACATAAATCTCTATTTATCAGTTAGATTGAATAGTAAAAACAAAGCAGAAGCATTCAAATAATCCCAAGGTACTTTTCCCATTTTGAGAGTCTGTAACGTCCATGCAAACTGCATCACTGATCGTAATTGATTTTGACCATGATATAACACAGATACATAATTCTGAACAATATCAATAACAGAAGAAACAATATTATCCAAGGTATAATTGCGTGAAGACAGTGTATTGATACTATTGTCAACTACTGCAAGGACTTTTTCTAAATTTTCTTTGTTAATTTGGTGCAGACGAAGCGCTGCTTCAATCTGCGAAAGTTTCCATACTTCATTGTAAGCTGCATAGATAAACCTCTTTGTTCTAGGAATCCTAGGACATAAGATAAAATCAGCCAAATTGATTTCGCTCGACAAGAGTGACAGGTGTTGTTTTACTGACGACAAAGTGGAGTGTTCCAACCATTGTTGGCATAATTTACCCACCGAATATGTGGTGACCAAATGTGAATGTGGAAAACGAGGATCTGGTCTGTTGCGGGGATTCTGCACATACACAGAACTATGCACAGGAAAACAGGACCTTGGTGTATAGGGGCTGAACCTTCCTACCACCTTAGTACCCAAAATTCCAAAACCGACTAGCTATAGTGTCTCATTTGTTCTCCTACATAAACATAAAGCTAAAAATGATTAGACAACCCAGAACACAACACTCCCGACTCTCTCAGGAATCGCGGTAGCAAGACATACCCTTTCGCTCGCTCACTCACTTGTACTTGTCCACAATAAGAAGGGTCAGAGTCACTGTTATAGTTCAAAATGTTTATTTTAACTATTGTGCTCTATAATTCAGTATACGGGCCACTACCAGCAGTGAAATGCATAAACCTAAAACAACTAGCATTGTTACAATTCCATAGAATATAAAGGGGGATGTCATCATATACAGACAGTGGAAAAAGGACTATATGGCCTAACCACCCTCCCCTTGGTAAGGTGAAGTTTATTATATAAAGGAAGATCTCTGAGCTTTGTCAGCAGACCCCATACCTTAGTGCCTAGATGGAAGTTTTACATCATAGGAACAGCATAGCTCTTCTCCCTGGAAAGGTCCCTCTCCAAGTGTGTGTCAGAACAACATGCATCCCGTAATATCAAAGCACGAGTTTCCAATAGCGCAGCTGTGTTAGCATGTTTTGTCTTGATGCTAGGGACTGACCAGAACAGAATAACAAGGGGCATTGTTTATCGACCTTGCACATCGTGTTCAGACTAAACTCCAGGAACAGGCAGAGAACACAGAAAGCAGACAGTTCTCATGTGAAAGGCACAAACAGAGTCTTGCAAAATAAAGTCATGTAGTAACGTGCGCAAAAGCAGCATCATGGCAGCCGAGCTCATGCTAACTTAGCAATGTCGACAATGACCCTAACGGCCATATAACAGGTCTAGTCTGTGTGAAACCAGGCATTGCAGTATAAAAACGCAGTTGGCATGCATTTGAATTGGTTTGCCACACCAACCATCCGGACGGGTCAACATCAGAGACATTGAAAGTGTCATTTTGAAACAAAGCTTGTAATACCTCGATCGTACAATTCGTTTGTGTATGCCAATTTTCATATTCCGCTAAAGACAGAATGGATGGGATGTTCACATTTTTGGCAGTTGCCAGGCCAAAGCAAGTAGTTTGTTGCACTATATCATTTAAAAATAATATTTGTGTCGGGATTAGGCAAGCACGATGCAAAGCCTCAGTTCCCCGAACCTACCAAGCCTTAGTGCCCCAAATTGATTTCAAATCAATGGTATCTCTCCAGTGATCATACCCTGTATGGCCAATTCAGTTCTAAAGGAATTGGAATAGATTAATTTAGTGTGGGCTAGAATAAATTTGGATTGAGACGACAATTGTAATTTAAAGAAATAGGATTCTGGATTGGACGTGTTATAAACTGTGAAATAGGTGAACTTATCCCTTAGGGTTTTGGAACTCCCCTGTAAAGGAGTTGGACAATGTTCCCATTGCGTGTAATTAAAAACAGGTCTTAACATGTTCGTTTTGTGTAAGAAATGATGGCCATAGGGTTGATAACAGAATAAATCAGCATAATTGGGAGAATTTAAATATAAATCTTCAGCATCAAAAGCAGCATAATACTTTAAATCTGAAAACAATGAATGTATTGCTTGTACATCCCAATCATCGGAATGTATGTCCGGTGTTACCACATCCTCTAAAGAAACGCGAAACACGTATGGTATCTTGAGGACTTTCGTCGGGCCGTGAATTTCGAATGCTACTTTATCCCAAACTATGCCATCTGCAACCGGGAAAGCTGAAATGGTCACAAGGGCTTGATCACGTTTCATTATATGGGACGATGTATGAGGGGCCAGAATTCCCTCGACCAATTTTACAGCAGAGTGTTCTGGCAAATAATGACCATTGATAAGCAAGAAAAATACTGTCACAAATCCAATCGACATGAAGAGGAAAATCACTTGCCTTAGTCACTGCTTCTAAAACAGGGAGAGGCATGACCATAAGAATGCGTTTTCCCTGTGCCAGCAAGCATTCTTGCAGAATCACCATCTGGACCGCCGTCAAAACGTTTTCAACATTCAAAAAACATATTTCAGCCGATGTGTACAAATGTGATTTGTATGCAATAGGTACTGTGTCTCCCTCATTGAAAGTTAGGTAGGGGAAACCTACTGTCCTCGGTACAATACGTATGACCGGGTTTGTGGTATTATCATGGGTCAACAAGTAGTTAGTCACTAGCAGATCAGACTGCAAAGATTGTAGAATAGTGGTATGTTCTGGAAGCCAGCTGGCAGAAGAATATGTTGGTTGTATCAAAGCTTAAAGCAGTTTGATACGCTGGACGTAATCGGGGAGGTAAGTCCTTCTGAAATTCAAAAATCCCAGCAAAGACTGAAGTTTCTTCAGCGTAGACAGAGGTTGCAATTGTGCACATTTCTCCAGAAAGTGGGGGGCTAACCCCCTGCCTTCATTATTGAGCTCATAGCCCAAAAAGAGCACTGCATAATGAGCGATGTGTGATTTTGCAAAATGTAATTTGTATCCATAGTCGGCAAACGATAGAATGATGCGGTCGACTCGGACAAGTTGCAGCATTAGTTCGTCGTCCGTCAGATAAATATAATCTACGTATGAGAACGCATATGGATCTATGTTGTGCAATAAAGACACAACACGTGCAGCAAAAGCCCCGGGGCTGTTCTTATACCCCATAGGCAAGCGTGTACATTTTTTCTGATTTCCGACGGCGGTGAATGCTGTCAAGTCACGGCTCTCAGGAGCAAAGTTATGACTGTAGAAACCGGTGCACAGACATAATATTGAGTTTTTTATTTCGACCTACATTAATATGAAGTTTTAAATATCGTAGGGACAGAATATCGACATCAAGAATATCGGTGACCAGAATATCGACCTGAAGGGAAGAAATATTGTTTTTGTTAATATCGAAGTTAGTAATATCGATAGCAAAAATATCGATGTTAATAATATCGATGTTTATGTTAGTGTTATGTATTTTAGTATGTATTTTATATGTATGTGTTCCACCTGTTTTGTTATGTTTTGTATTTTTTTTTAAATATATGTATTAATTGTTTAGAAGTTTGTAAAAAAATTTAAGTAAATTTTGCGTTTTAGTACCGTAGCCGGTTGTGGGTTTATAGGGGAATAGGGTGGGAAGTAATTTAATTATAGTAAATTAAATCTTAATTTTTAGAAATTATTAATTATTTTTAAATACATTTTGCATCTTAGTTCTGTAGCGGGTTGTGGGTTTATAGGGGAATAGGGTGGGAAGTAATTTAATTGTAATTAAGTAATTATTAATTTTAATTTATTGGTATTGATAATTAATGTATTGTTTATTAATTATTAATTGGTAATTAATTTTTATTAATTAATTAATTGATAAATATATTAATTGTGTTAATTTAGTTTAGGAGCGGGTTGTGTGTTTATAGGGGAATAGGGTGGGAAGTAATGTATTATAATTAAGTAATTATTTATTAATATTTATTGGTATTGATAATTAATTTATTGCTAACTAATTATTAATTGGTAATTAAATTTGATTAATTATTATTTTTTGGTATTGATAATTAATTTATTATTTATTAATTATTAATTGGTAATTAATTTTTATTAATTGATTAATTGATAATTATAATAATTGTGTTAAATGTTATTCGGAGTGGGTTGTGTGTTTACTGGGGAATATTGTGGGAAGTAATTTAATGTTATTAAAGTAATTATTACTTTTAATTTATTGGTATTTATAATTAATTAATTGTTAATTTATTATTAAATCATTATTTTATTTAAATCATTATTTAATTGATAAGTATGTTATTTTTAACCCCTACGCTATCCAACACTTTCCCTACTGTTGCACTCTCTGGAGTGGGAATATTAATTTTTACCCCTACGCTATCCAACACTTTCCCTACTGTTGCCCTCTCTGGAGTTGGAATAGCAATTATAACCCCTACGCTATCCAAAACTTTCCCTACTGTTGCACTCTTTGGAGTGGGAATAGTAATTTTTACCCCTACACTATCCAACACTTTCCCTACTGTTGCACTCTCTGGAGTTGGAATAGTAATTTTTACCCCTACTCTATCCAACACTTTCCCTACTGTTGCACTCACTGGAGTGGGAATAGTAATTTTAACCCTTTCGCTATCCAACACTTTCCCTACTGTTGCACTCTCTGGGGTGGGAATAGTAATTTTTACCCCTACTCTATCCAACACTTTCCTTACTGTTGCACTCACTGGAGTGGGAATAGTAATTTTAACCCTTTCGCTATCCAACACTTTCCCTACTCTTGCACTCTATGGGGTGGGAATAGTAATTTTT